>UFQX01000455.1:0-353292 GCA_900497675.1 Arapaima gigas
CCGGCGGGGCCGCCGCCGACGATCACGACGTCGTATTCCATCGATTCGCGCGGGCCGTACTGCGCGAGCAAGTCCTGTGTGGTCAAAATCCTGTCTCCTCCTGCGTCCCGACCGTCAGCCGGTCAGAACTGGTCTTCCGTCAACGCGAGCACGCCCTCGTTGCCCTTCGTGCCGACGATCGACGCTTCGAATGCGCCTGCCTGCACCAGCACGTGCTCCGCATAGCATTGCGCGATCGCGATCTTCGCGTCGAAGAACGCCGGATCGCTCGCGCGGTTCGCGTGCGCCGCCACCAGCGCGCGGCCCATCTGCCACCCGCACAGCACCACGCCCGCCAGCTTCAGGTACGGCACGCTGCCCGCGAACACCGCGTTCGGGTCCTGCTTCACGTTCGCCACCACGTAGTCGACCACCGACGACAGTGCCTTCGCGCCCTTCTCCAGCTGCGCCTTCACCGAGGCCGCCGCCGCACCGTCCAGCTTGCCCAGCGCCGCCACGGTGTCGCCGATCTCCGCGATCAGCGCCTTCGCCACCGCGCCGCCGTCGCGCATCGTCTTGCGGCCCACCAGGTCGTTCGCCTGGATCGCCGTCGTGCCTTCGTAGATCGCCAGGATACGTGCATCGCGGTAATACTGCGCCGCGCCCGTCTCCTCGATGAAGCCCATCCCGCCGTGCACCTGCACGCCCAGGCTCGCCACGTCGTTCACCATCTCCGTGCTCCAGCCCTTCACCACCGGCACCAGATACTCGTAGATTGCCTGATGACGAGCCCGCGTCGCCTCGTCCGAATGGCGGTGGGCAATGTCGCTGTGCGCGGCAGCCACGTAGGCCAGCGCCCGCGCGCCTTCGGTCAGCGCGCGCATCGTGCCGAGCATGCGGCGCACGTCCGGGTGATGGATGATCGTCACCGACTGCTTGGCCGAACCGTCCACCGGGCGGCTCTGCACGCGCTCCTTCGCGAATTCCGCGGCCTTCTGGTATGCACGGTCGGCCACGCCGATCCCCTGCATGCCGACGCCGAAGCGCGCCGCGTTCATCATGATGAACATGTATTCGAGGCCGCGGTTTTCCTCGCCGACCAGGTAGCCGATCGCGCCGCCGTGGTCGCCGTACTGCAGCACCGCCGTCGGGCTCGCCTTGATCCCGAGCTTGTGCTCGATCGACACGCAGTGCACGTCGTTGCGTGCGCCGAGCGAGCCGTCGTCGTTGACCAGGAACTTCGGCACGATGAACAGCGAAATGCCCTTCACGCCTTCCGGCGCGTTCGGCGTGCGCGCCAGCACCAGGTGGACGATGTTGTCCGCCATGTCGTGCTCGCCCCACGTGATGAAGATCTTGGTGCCGAACACCTTGTACGTGCCGTCGCCCTGCGGCTCGGCGCGCGAGCGCACCAGCGCGAGATCGGAGCCGGCCTGCGGCTCGGTCAGGTTCATCGTGCCTGTCCATTCGCCCGAGATCAGCTTCGGCACGTAGCGCTGCTTCTGCTCGTCGGTGCCGGCCGTCAGCAGCGCTTCGATCGCGCCGTCGGTGAGCAGCGGACAGAGCGCGAACGACAGGTTCGATGCATTGAGCATCTCGATGCACGGCGTCGCGATCAGCTTCGGCAGCCCCTGGCCATCGTATTCGGACGGATGCTGCAGCCCCTGCCAGCCGCCTTCGACGAACTGGCGGAACGCGTCCGCGAAGCCCGGCGTTGCGGTCACGACGCCGTCCTTCCAGCTGCTCGGGTTGCGGTCGCCTTCGACGTTCAGCGGGGCCAGCACCTCGCCGCAGAACTTCGCGGATTCCTCGAGCACGGCCTGCGCCGTGTCGTAACCGGCATCCTCGAAGCCCGGCAACTGCGCAACGGCGTCGATGCCGGCCAGTTCCTTCAGCACGAACAGCATGTCCTTGACGGGGGCGTTATAGCTCATGGTCGATGTTCCAATCAGACGTTATATGAGGGGCGCGATGGGGCTTGATGCGGGAGAACCGGCTCAGGCCCGTGCGACGACGTGAGGCATCGTAATGCTGTGGCGGTGGATTCATATTGTCATATCCGGCCCATGTGGTGACAAAATCGGCCACGGGATTGGGGGGTGTGGCGGGGAAAGGCCGGCTGGGTGGGGGTTTGGGCGGGGGTGGGTTTGGCGGGTTTGGGGATTGGCGAGCAAGCTGCGTGCCGCGCTGGCGGGCTGGTGCCGGCGAGATGGCCAGGTTTGCGCGGTGGCTTTCGGACTACGGGTTTACCTTGAGCCGCGGTGGGCACGACGTCGGGGTAGAGATCTTCCGCGCAGTCGTTGCCCGAAGACGGCAACCGGCCAAGATGAGACATCGGGCAGGAGCACGGCAATTCTTGACCATCGCAACCTCAACGCGCCGCGCATCGGTCCATGACCGCCGTTCGTTCGCTCATGCTACGATTCGCAGTGCCTGATCGACAAACGAAAACAGGCATTGACCCATCCGTAGCGAACTGCAGCAGACCCCACTCACGCAATGTACGCAGCTGCCTGGCCTCCCTCGAAAACGCACTGAAAGCCGGTGTCGATGCAGTGATTGCATCCGCGTTGGCATTCGTCCCGGACCTGTTGCCAATAACAGTCCGGGGATCTCGCTCGAATCGACTTATCGCGTCCAGATTCGTGCGATTGCATTTTCACGAGACCACGACATGCGTATTTTCAATACGATGGCGGCTCACGCCATCCCGCTCGTTCCCCGTTCGCTGATCCGTAAGATTTCGCACCGCTATATCGCTGGCGAAACACTTTCCGATGCCCGCGCGCGCATTCATGCGCTCCACGCAGCAGGCTTCCGAACGACCGTTGATGTGCTGGGCGAGACTGCGTCGACGGTCGCTCAGGCGGAGTCGATGACTCGCGACTATCTCGATCTCGTTCACGCGCTTGGCGTGCATAACGAGCCTGCCGAGCTGTCGATAAAACTGACCGCGCTGGGGTTGCATCTCGACGAAGACGCATGCACGGCGCGCGTCGCGTTGATTCTACGAGCGGCGGTAACGCACGGAATCAGCGCGTGTATCGACATGGAGGACATCAGTTGCACCCAGAAAACACTCGACACATTCTTGAAGCTCGAAGCCGACGCACATCCAATCGGAATCGCGTTGCAAGCGTATTTGACGCGTACGAACGAAGACATCGTTTTGCTCAACGCTCGCAAGAGCCGCATGCGCATTTGCAAGGGAATTTATGCGGAGGCAAATGAGCATCTCGTCACCGGTGCATCGAGGGATCGGACAGCGATCAACGCGCACTTTGTTCGGCACGTCGTGAGTGCGATTCAGGCGGGATCATTCGTGGGCATTGCAACCCACGACGCACAATTGATCGACTCGCTAACCAACTGGCTGCAACGCGAGCAGGTCGATAGGTCACGATTCGAGTTCCAAATGCTGCTGGGGGTGTGCGAACCGCTGCGTAACGCTTTACTTTCGCAAGGATTCAACGTGCGCGTCTATGTGCCATATGGTCAGGACTGGTATGGCTACAGCACCCGGCGAATCAGGGAGAACCCACGTATTGCCGGATATATCCTGTCGGCGATGATACGTCGTGATCGGATTCGTTAGCCGTTGCGGCATGCACCGTGAATCGGAACGAGCCGGATCGGTGGTCCGGGTTCGAACGACAGCTGCCGAGAGGGGCGACTGAACGCTTCGGTCGGCTACGGCCGACCGTGTCGGGCTGCATCCGGCCAGGAAGCGACGTTCCGTCGTGACAATCGTACATCCGCGTATGGACGGTCATGCCTGTTGAAGGCATGGCCAAGCGTCAGTCACTGCATGAGTCTGATGGACGCTGCTGTGATCCAGTTATTTTGGCGTCTGATACATTCAGCTGGAATCCATTTCGGGGGTATGTCATGAAGCTTCGTACCGTGTATTTGAAGGTGAGTGATATGGGCGAGTCCACGTCTTTCTGGGAGCGACTTCTCGGATATGGACCGCTTAAGCAGTCCGGCAAGTGGACTGAATTCATGATCGGCACAAACAGACTGGGCCTTTTGTTGAACGATTTTGGAGATGAGATAAAAGGTAGCAGCTCCGTGCCTGTCTTTGAGTTCGAAGAAAATGCGCTGCACGAATTCGTGAAGCGGGCAACAGAAAACGGAGCCTCCGTCGTGATGGACGGATTGAAGATCGAGTCCATGAAAAGCATCGTATTAAGCAGCCCGGACGGACACGAGTTCGAGCTTTGCATGTGCCGCGACTAACCAACAGCTTTGCAGTTCGTCGCATGTCGTACGAACGACCACTTGCCGGCAACGAAGGGCCGTTGAAAGAGCCGCGACGAAAGTCCCATCCGGGACGAAAGCGCCTATTCTCCGTGCCTGACAGCCGACGTTCTGTGCAGATGCTCAGCCGAACGTCCACAAGTTAGCGTCACGTGGAGCAAGCTCGTTGCCACAGAAAGGCTCTGTCGATGGGCGAATTTTGTTCGGCCCACAATCTCTGTGATCCATGTACGGGCAGGTCAAATTCAACGGAGCGCTGAATGACGGTCATCGCACAACTTTCGGATATTCATGTCCGGCCTCACGGTGTCCTATATCAAGACGCTGTGGATTCGAATGTCATGTTTTCGGCAGCCGTCGATTCGCTGAACCGCATTCGACCTGAGCCGGACCTGGTCGTCATCTCCGGCGACCTTACGGACGAGGGCACCGAAGACGAGTATCAAAAACTTCGCGAATTGCTTGTCGAGTTGAGGCGACCGTTCGTGGTTCTGCCGGGTAATCATGACGACCGTGGCAAGCTGCGAGCCGCGTTCTCGGATCACGCGTGGCTTCCGAACGAGGGTGCACTCTCGTTCGCGCTAGACGTGGGCGAACTACGCCTCGTGGCGTTGGACACCTCCGTTCCTGGACTACATCACGGTGAACTGGACGCCGATACCTTGGCGTGGCTCGACAGTGAACTGACCGAGCATCGCAGTCGAACCGTGGTTATCGTCATGCACCATCCACCGTTCATGACCGGCATTCCTTATCTGGACATCTACGGGTTGCGAAATGCGGATGCATTTGCCAGGGTTCTTGCGCGGCATAGCAACGTGGATCGCATTCTTGCCGGGCACGTCCATCGGTCAATGCAGACGCGTCTCGGGAGCGTTCCGGTACTCACCTGCCCGAGCACGACCACCCAGATTGCGCTGCGAGTTGAAGCGGACGCGCAGCCCGCTTCTTTTCTCGAACCACCGGCATACATGCTGCATCGCTGGACAGGTCGCGGTCAGTCGGCGGTCTCCCACTTGTGTTACGTGGGGCATTTCGAAGGCCCGTTCCCCTTCGCGTAAGCGCCCTCGTCAAGCACACAGCGGCATGTTATCGGCAAGCAACGACCGCTTGTTACCTCCGAGCAGACATCTCGACTTTCGACGTCAAGCTCCGCAACGGGTCGAAGTGTGAAGCCCTTCTCGCCTGGTACAAGAGAATGCGGGAACGCCCGAGTGCCAAGAACCGGCCGGCATTTGCCTGAAATTGCAGCTGTGGCCTGACTTCATTGATGAACGACTACTCTTCGGTCGCTTCGGTTGCAGCGCCGGGGCGACCGGCACCCATGAGTTGGACTACTTAACAACTCGATCTCGACTGGATGACGACGAAGCCAGGAGATGAGCTTTCACGGGTTCGACGGAAGCCACGTTGAGTTCGGGTCGTCTACGGCCCGCTGGAAGGCGCGTTGATCGGAACCGCCGCTACCGGCCTGGCCATCCGGCCTTCTGTGCCCGGTCGAGCGAGGCTCGCACGACCAGACGATGGAAAGGAGCGATAACGCCAAGATAGGCCCGACCCAGCAGGCGGTTGTAGAAGACAAGCGTCGTGACGATCAATCGCTGGGGCCGGTCCTCGGACGCAGGCTGCACGAGAACCGACATGCGGAAATCAAGATGCGTGTCGTCCTCGCCCAGAATGATCTCGTCTTCATGTCGTTCGAACACGCGGAAAATACTGAGCCGGTCGCCCTTCGCGACTTTCAGATCGATCGCTCTTTTAAGGCCGAATGGCCATACGGCAATGTCGCGAACGCCCAGCAGCATCGCGATCCACTTGGGTTGCCCCGCAAAGATGTATCGAGCGAGAGACTCTGCGTCGTTGCAGGCAGTCGTTGGCAAGTCCACCGAAAACGCGTCGGCAAAATCAGCCTTGTCGTACGACCGGCTCAGCCGTGAGGTTGCCGGCAGGCCGATCGGTTCAGCCTTCGTCGAATTCGTCTGCATGCCCATTCTCCATGCGTTCAAGTTGCCCGGCTGCCTCGGCGCGGTCCAAGCGAACGCAGGCGAGAGAATCAGCGTGACATATTCGCGCTCGAACCGAAGCCAACCTGATCGTGGCGGTCGCAATGAACAATGCCAAGACGTTCATCCGGCGGCTGAGCGTCTGCGAACGGACATTCGCGAAAGACCGACGCTCTTCACAGGATGATCGGTGCCAATTTCGTCCGGCCGGGATCATTGGACCGGATCACCTCTCGGGATCGGCCCACCTTTGCACACTCACCTGTGCCAGCGCCTCGAATATAGCGGGCGTGCGTTCCAGGCGGGCGATCGTCCGCGCGCCTTCGAGCGCGGCGACCAACGCGGCTGCGGTAGAGGACGCGCGCGTGGGAGCGAAACCGCACCCCCTGAAATGCTCCGCAATGATCTCGGTCGACTCGACAAATCCGCGCGCGACCCGTTTGGTCAGCTCGGCGTCGAGCGCGGGCAGCTCATTCGCCAGATTTTGCATCAGACACCCGTACTGGAAATCAGAGGCGACCATTTCGGCCGCGAATGCCTTGAAAATCTGATGAACAAAATCCAGAGCATCACCCGTCGTATTCGACGAGATCTCACGCAATACAGCAATTCGATTCGCAATGTAATCATCGATTGCTTCTTCTGCGAGTTGTGCCTTGCCGCGTGGAAAGTGAAAGTAGAACGATCCTTTGGGCGCACCGCTTTCTTCAAGGATCTGGGTCAATCCCGTCGCAGTGTAGCCCTGGATGCGAAACAGTCGCTGGGCGGTGGCAATCGCGCGAGCGCGGGCGTCAGTCTTACGTGGCATGCGGCGAACATAGCACGTTTCGCTTGATGATTCTATGGCGATTGGCATAGTATGGTGATCACCATACCAGGAGCCCGGCTATGCCCCTCGACCCGATCGCAAGTCAGGAAGGTTCGTTCAGTGATGCGCAGCCTGCCCGGATGGCGGCAGGACTAGCTGAAACCGAAGGTGAAGCGTGCGGGTTTCCTCGCTCACCGTATGCAGCGCGCCTTCGTGTTGGGGATGATCGCCCTCGATTGCCCGGCAGCCGTGCGAATTGTTCGCCGCGTGCGTTTTCGCTGAAGCTGAAGACAGCGCTTGCACGGGGACGGGGCGTTCCGTCATGAGTCGCCCACTTCGCTTCGGGCCATCGGCGTCGCGCCGAGCCTTTCTGGCAATGGGCGCGGTCAGCCTGTTTGCGTCGTTGATTCGGCCCGCCCGCGCAAACCCCATGGGAGGAATTGACTTGTCCACCTCAACATATGGCGATGGAACGCTTCCGAAGCGGGTCCGCTCGCGCATGATCCACGGGGTCAACGGCCTCGATGTCCATATTCTCGAGGCCGGCTACGAGAACCCCGGCCGGCCGCTCGCACTGCTTCTGCACGGTTTTCCCGATTTGGCTTACGGGTGGCGACACCTGATCCCGATTCTGGCTGACGCCGGCTACCACGTCGTGGCACCCGACCAGCGGGGTTTTGGCCGCACCACCGGTTGGATCAACGACTATGACGCCCCGCTAGCGCCCTTCAGCTTGTTGAACATGACGCGTGACGCGCTCGGACTGGTTCTGGCGTTGGGGCATCGGCGTACGGCAATGCTCGTCGGGCACGACCTCGGCTCGCCCGTCGCGGCCTATTGTGCGCTGGCCCGACCTGACGTCTTCCCCTCGGTGGTGCTGATGAGCGCACCGTTCCCCGGCCCACCGACGCTTCCGTTCAACATTGCGGAAAGCGATACATCGCCGGTTCAACCGAACACGGGCAATCAGAAGTTGGCGGCTGCGCTGGCGGCGCTCGACCCGCCGAGAGCGTATTACCAGCAATACCTGAGCACACGGGAGGCGAACCATGAGATGTGGCACCCCCCTCAAGGCTTGCACGCGTTTCTTCGTGCATTTTTCTACGTCAAGAGCGCCGACTGGCCGGGAAACAAGCCGCATCCGTTGAAGGCGCCAACCGCGGCAGAGCTTGCGCAAATGCCCACCTATTACGTCATGGATCTCGGCAAGACGATGCCCGAGACCGTCGCTCCATTCCACCCTTCTGCCGCCGAGGTCCTGGCCAGCAAATGGCTCACCGAGCCGGAACTTCGGGTGTACACGGAGGAATATGGCCGCACGGGGTTTCAAGGCGCCCTGCAGGCTTATCGCGTCTTTTCCGATCCTGACCTGAACGCCGAGTTGCGCCTGTTTTCGGGCAAGACGATCGATGTCCCGTCGCTCTTCATTGGCGGCAAGCGCGATTGGGGCACGTATTCGGCGCCGGGCGCGCTCGATCTGATGAGGACGAAGGCGACGACGAGAATGGGAGGCATCGAGCTGATCGACGGCGCTGGTCACTGGATCCAGCAGGAGCAGCCGGTGCGGCTCGGCGAGCTCCTGCTCGCCTTCACCAGGGAGGTGGTTGGGGCGGATCAGTCCGGCAGTTAGGTCGGGGAATGGCTATCGTTGCGCTTGAAAATATCGCGCGGCTTCCGGACCACCGTCCCTTCAGGTCCGTCACGTTTCAGTGAAGCGCGTTGGGTTGGATGGCTCAGGTCCGGCATTGGCTTCAGGCTCTGCTGCCCTCGATCGAGGAGTGAGTGCCACATGCTCCCCGACGTGGAACGACGTCTCGGTGCCAGATGCACTTCGCGGCCGAAAGACGTTCCACTCCAGACACCTGCTTCGCGTCGGTCCCAAGGACCGCATCGGGTGCAGCCGCCCACGTCGGACGGCAATCGGCCAGTTGCCGGAAATCAGGACCGGCGGGTGCCGGCCAGGAGCGGACGGTCGACATGGCCGTTCAAATTGCCGACAATTACGGGCTGATCGAAACGGATACTTCTCACGACGATAGGACATGATGAAAGGACCGGCTTTACTCGCCTTGGTATTGCTTTGCACGGGATGTGCCAATTTGAAACACCAATCGCGAGATCCAGCCGCGCTCGCAACCCTACCTGCCGATCCAGATCAGGCGAAGGTACCTCAATGGGTGTTGGTGAGTCCGCCGTACCCGTTGACGCTGTCCAAGAAGGTCGAGATCGACTTGAACTCGATTCACAAAACAGGCGACGGCGGTATCACCGTCTGGAGCCGCGACACCTACATCGACGAGCAAGTCGTTTCGCCGACGGAGACTTACAGAATTGGTGAAGCTAGGTATTGGTTCGATTGTGCTCGCAAGCTGTTCAACATCGACTATGTTCATACGAGGAAAGGTAATGGAGCGTTGGTTCGATCACGCCTGATAGAGATTGCAACTCGTCAGACCGATAATCCAATTCCACCGAGGTCGTTGATCAGCGCTGAAGCGGACCTCGCATGCAGCTACGCCGAGAAGCGATAGAAAACGACGGTTTGCTATGTCCTCGTGGAACAAGCACGATCTCGCGGTGCGCGCTTTCGATCGAGGACTAGCGTCACCCTTTGACGAACGTCCGCTACTGGCAAATATGAAGGACCGCTTCGGGTCGGTAACGGCCGTCGCAAGACCTTGCCTCAACCAGGACGCCCGACCCGATTCCCCCTACTTCATCGCCACCAACGGCCCGACAAAAGCCTCGAAGTGCGGCAACCAGATCGGTATCGCGTCCTTGACCGCAAACATCCCGTGCCCGTTCTTGCCGAACGGCGGTTCGACAATCATCTGCCCGCGCCCACCTGCCCCCTGAAACGCGGCGAACCAGGTCGCCACCACCTCCGGCGCGAAATACTTGTCGTTCTGCACGTAATGCCACAGCACCGGCACCCGCGTCGTACTCGCGAAATGCCCGATCGTGTCGGCCATCTGCTTCGGATCGCACGGCATGCCGGGATGAGTCGTCGGGTTCCCGCCACGTCCGCCCGAGAAGTTCACCACCGCGACCACGCCTTGCGGCGCGTAGCTCGCCGCCGCCAGCGAAGCGAAACCACCCGCCGATTGCCCGACCAGCACGACGCGGTTTCGATCCACCTGCGGCATCGTCTGCGCATACCGCACGGCCGCGAGCACATCGCGCGCGGCCTGCTGCCCCGCAGTGAGGTAATCGGGATGCCGGCACGAACCCGCATCCTCTTCGTCGACCCCGCCCGTCGCCCCGTACCCGCGGCGGATCGGCACGATGACCGCGAAACCGAGTTGCACGAACGTCCGGATCTGCGGCAACGCGCGATAGCGGCGCACCTTCGGCCGGTCGCGCGGATCGGGCGGGCTGCCGTGGCTCAGCACGATCAGCGGAAAGGGCCCGGGGCCGTCCGGCATGTAGGTGGTGGCGACGATGTCCCGCGTGCCCGCCCCTTCGTCGACCGGGACCTTGACGACGGTTTCATGCAGATCGGGCGCGATGGACGTGTCGTCGACCGCCGTCGTCGCACAGCCGACGACGGAAGCGATCAACGCGCCCGAGATCAGCGCGCGACACAGGCGAATGGCGATCCGGTTTCGGTTTCGACGAACGACGATGCTCATGGGTGATCTCTCCACGAATCCGCAGCCGACGGCCCACGCTGCCGCGACGCATACGGCGAAGGCGTCAGTGTATCCGGGCGGCGCGCCCCCGGCATCGCTTCGATCGATCCGTTACCCGGCGACCACCGCACCCCGCCTTCATGCTCCGGCCGGCTCGGCACGGCCACTGCAAGCCGGAACCCGTCATCCACAACGGCAACGGAAAGACGAAGATCTCGCCCCGCCGCCGGACCACCCTCCCGCCAAGCTTTCCCCCCCTCCATCAAACCTCCATCTTTCCGCACAAAAAACTCCATCGGGCGCACGCACACTTCGATCCGAAAATGCGGGCCGCTGGGTGCCTGCGTCCCATGGAGTCGAAATGAAAAATCAGAAACGAGCCTGCTACGGCGCCGTGTGCGCGCTGGTAGCGGCGATGCTGGCGGGCTGCGGGCCCTCCGAACAGCAGGCCGCGGCGCCGGCCACCCCGGTTGCGGCGATGACGCTGGCGGGCGCGCCCCTCGACCTGACCGAAGACCTGCCGGGCCGCGTCGCGGCCGTCCGGATCGCCGAGATCCGGCCGCAGGTCAGCGGCATCGTGCAGCGGCGGCTGTTCGAACAAGGCACGGAAGTCCGTGCCGGCCAGCCGCTGTTCCAGATCAACCCGGCGCCGTTCAAGGCCGACATGGACACGGCTGCGGCGGCCCTGCAACGCGCGGAAGCCGCGCTTGCGCGGGCCAAGGTGCAGACCACCCGGCTCAAGCCGCTGGTCGAGGCCGACGCGATCAGCCGCCAGGTGTACGACGACTCGGTGTCGCAACGCGATCAGGCGGCCGCCGACGTCGCGCAGGCCCGTGCGACGCTCGCACGCCGCCAGCTCGACCTGAAGTTCGCGACCGTCGAGGCGCCGATCACGGGCCGCATCGACCAGGCCCTCGTGACCGAGGGTGCACTGGTCGCCAGCAGCGACAGCCAGCCGATGGCACGCATCCAGCAGATCGACCAGGTCTACGTGGACGTGCGGCAGCCGGCCGCATCGCTCGAATCGCTGCGCGGCGCGCTCGCGGCCCGGCCGGACACCGCGGGCAACGGGCTGCCGGTCGACGTGCTGCGCGACGACGACTCTCGCTACGACGTGAAGGGCCGCATGCTGTTCTCAGGCGTCAACGTCGACCCGGGCACCGGCGACGTGCTGCTGCGCGTGCTGGTCGACAACCCGAAGCGCGAGCTGTTGCCGGGCATGTACGTGCGTGCCCGCATTCCGCGTGGGCATTACGAGAACGCGCTGACCGTGCCGCAACAGGCGATCGTCCGCGCAGGCGGCAAGCCGCAGGTCTGGGTGCTCGACGCGAAGAGCCAGGCGCACCTGAAGTCCATCGAAGTGGGCGAGCTGACGAACCGCAGCTATCGCATCAAGTCGGGTCTGCAGGCAGGCCAGAAGGTCGTCGTCGAAGGCATGGAGCGCCTGGTCGACGGCGCGACCGTGACGGCGACCGACTGGAAGGCGCCTGAAGCGGTCAAGACCGCTTCGTCGCACTGAGTCACGGGGAGCCTCCAGTCATGTCCCAATTCTTCATCCGGCGCCCGGTCTTCGCGTGGGTGATCGCCCTCTTCATCATCCTGCTGGGCCTGATCGCCATCCCCGAACTGCCGGTTGCGCGCTATCCGTCGGTCGCGCCGCCGACCGTCACCATTACCGCCACCTACCCGGGCGCCACGCCGCAGACGATGAACGACAGCGTGCTGAGCCTCATCGAGCGCGAGCTGTCCGGCGTCCGGAACCTGCTGTACTTCGAATCGGCGTCGGATACCTCCGGCCAGGCGAAGATCACCGCGACCTTCAAGCCCGGCACCGATTCGGCGATGGCGCAGGTCGAAGTGCAGAACAAGCTCAAGTCGGTCGAGCCGCGCCTGCCGCCCGTCGTGCGGCAAAACGGCGTGATCGTGGAGTCTGCCTCCACGGGCTTCCTGTTGTTCGTCGGCCTGAAGTCGGACAGCGGCCGCTATGACGAAAACGCGCTGGCCGACTACATGGCGCGCAACGTCGTCGAGGATCTGCGACGTGTCGACGGCGTCGGCAAGGTGCAACTGTTCGGTTCCGAACAGGCGATGCGCATCTGGGTCGATCCGCAGAAGCTGATCACCTACGGCCTGTCGATGAACGACCTGACGAACGCCGTCGCCCAGCAGAACGTGCAGATCGCCCCGGGCAGCCTCGGTGCGGCGCCCGCCCTGCCAGGCCAGCGCGTCACCGTGCCGCTCACCGCGCAAGGCCAGCTCACGTCGCCCGAGCAGTTCGCGAAGATCGTGCTGCGCGCGAACGCGAACGGCTCGAAGGTCGTGCTCGGCGACGTCGCGCGGGTCGAGCTCGGCCCGCAGTCGTTCACCTTCGTCAACAGCGAGAACGGCAAGCCCGCGACCTTCGCCGGCGTGCAGCTGGCGCCGGGCGCGAACGCGGTGAAGACCGCCGAGGCCGTGCGCGAGCAACTGGACATGATCGCCAAGACGATGCCGGCCGGCATGACCTACTCGATCCCGTTCGATACCGCACCGTTCGTGAAGATCTCGATCGAGAAGGTGATTCACACGCTGCTCGAAGCGATGGTGCTCGTGTTCCTCGTGATGTACCTGTTCCTGCAGAACGTGCGCTACACGCTGATCCCGGCGATCGTCGCGCCGGTGGCGATGCTCGGCACCTTCACGGTCATGCTGATGACGGGCTTCTCGATCAACGTGCTGACGATGTTCGGCATGGTGCTCGCGATCGGCATCATCGTCGACGATGCGATCGTCGTCGTGGAGAACGTCGAACGCCTGATGGTGGAAGAAGGCCTGTCGCCGAAAGACGCGACGATCAAGGCGATGAAGGAAATCACCGGCGCCATCATCGGCATCACGCTGGTGCTGACGGCCGTGTTCCTGCCGATGGCGATGTCGAGCGGTTCGGTCGGCGTGATCTATCAGCAGTTCACGATGTCGATGGCCGTGTCGATCATGTTCTCGGCCCTGCTCGCGCTGACGCTGACGCCGGCCCTGTGCGCGACGATGCTCAAGCCGGTCGAGCATGGCCACCACGAGAAGCGCGGCTTCTTCGGCTGGTTCAACCGCCGCTTCGACCGCATGACGAACTGGTATGAAACGCGCGTCGGCAAGCTGCTCGGCCGCACCGGCCGTGTGATGCTGCTGTTCGTCGCGCTTTCCACCGCGCTGGTGTTCGGCTTCCGCATGCTGCCGTCGTCGTTCCTGCCCGAGGAAGACCAGGGCTACTTCATGACCGGCTTCCTGCTCCCGTCGGATTCGACCGTCGAGCGCACGGGCGACGTGGTCAAGACCCTCGAGAAGCATCTCGCATCGCGTCCGGGCATCGAGTCGAGCATCTCCATCATCGGCTACGGCTTCTCGGGCCTCGGCTCCAACGCGGCGCTGAATTACGCGGTGCTCAAGGACTGGGACAAGCGCGGAGGGGCAAACGCGATGGACGAAGCGATGCAAGCGCAGGCCGCGATGGGCGGCGTGACGGAAGGCACGGTCATGAGCCTGTTGCCGCCGGCGATCGACGGGCTGGGCACCAGCTCGGGCTTCACGATGCGCCTGCAGGATCGCGCGAACCAGGGCTACGCGGCACTCAAGGCGGCTGAAGCCAAGCTGCTCGAACTGGCCGCGCAAAGCAAGGTGGTGACCGGTGTCTATCCGGACAGCCTGCCGGCCGGTACCAGCGTGAAGCTGGATATCGACCGCGAGAAGGCCGAAGCGCTCGGCGTGTCGTTCACGACCATCAGCGACACGCTGTCGGCCGCGATGGGTTCGACCTACGTGAACGACTTCCCGAACGCGGGCCGCATGCAGCAGGTGATCATCCAGGCGGATGCCCCGGCACGCATGCAGATCGAGAACGTGATGAAGCTCTACGTGCGCAACGCGACCGGAGGCATGGTGCCGCTGTCCGAAGTGGTGCGTCCGGTCTGGTCGGAAACCCCGCTGCAGATGGTGCGCTTCCAGGGTTACCCGTCCGCACGGATCTCCGGCGGCTCGGCCCCCGGCTACTCCAGCGGCGCGGCCATGGCCGAGATGGAACGTCTGGCCGCGCAGTTGCCGCCGGGCTTCACGGTGGCGTGGACCGGCCAGTCGCTGCAGGAGCGCGAGTCGGCTTCGCAGGCGCCGATGCTGATGGCGCTGTCGATGGTCGTCGTGTTCCTGGTGCTCGCGGCGCTCTACGAGAGCTGGGCGATTCCGCTGTCGGTGATGCTGGTGGTGCCACTCGGCCTGATCGGCGCGCTCGGCGCCGTGATGCTCCGCGGGATGCCGAACGACGTGTTCTTCAAGGTCGGGATGATCACCGTGATCGGCCTGTCGGCGAAGAACGCGATCCTGATCGTAGAAGTCGCGAAGCAGTTGCGCGAGGAAGGCATGGGGCTGATCGAGTCGGCCTTGAAGGCGTCCAGGCTGCGTCTGCGCCCGATCCTGATGACCTCGCTCGCGTTCGGCCTCGGCGTCGTCCCGCTGATGATCGCGACCGGCGCGAGCGCCGAAACGCAGCACGCGATCGGCACCGGCGTGTTCGGCGGCATGGTGACCGCCACCGTGCTGGCCATTTTCTTCGTTCCGGTCTTCTACGTGTTCGTGATGAGCATCCAGGAACGCATCTCGGCATGGCGCGCATCCGGCAAGAAGCCCGCCGCCGTGACCCACGAACATGAAGGTTGATGCCATGCGATTACTCATTCTTTCCGCAGCGGTTTCCGCGGCGCTCGTGCTGTCGGCGTGCTCGATGGCGCCGAAGCTGGTCAAACCCGAAATGCCGGTGCCGACCGCCTATACGACCGCTGTCGCGGCCGACCAGCACGCGAACGCGGCCGATCTCGGCTGGCGCTCGATGTTCGGCGACCGCCGCCTGCAGCGCCTGATCGAGCTCGCGCTCGAGAACAACCGCGACCTGCGCCTGGCCGCGCTGAACGTCCAGGCTGCCGAAGCGCAGTACGGCATCCAGCGTTCCGCGCGCCTGCCGTCGATCGGCGCCGGCGCGAGCTTCACGCGTCAGCGCACGGCCGCCGACTCGCAATCGAACCCGCCGCTGCTCGAAAACACGCAGAACCAGTACGGCGTGAACATCGGTCTCAGCGCGTTCGAGATCGACCTGTTCGGCCGCGTGAAGTCGTTGTCGGATGCGGCGTTCGCGCGCTACCTCGCGACCGATCACGGCCGCCGGGCGGTGCAGATCGCGCTCGTCGGCTCCGTGGCCAACGCGTATTTCGCCGAGCGCCTCGCGCAAGAGCAGCGCGCGCTGTCCGAACGCACGCTGAACGACTGGCGCCAGTCGCTCGACCTCGCGCGCCGCCTCAAGCTCGCCGACCAGGCGAGCGGCGTCGACATCGCGCAGGCCGAAGGCCAGGTCGCGAGCGCCAGCGCCGATCTCGAGGCGCGTTCGCGCGCCGTCGAGCAGGCGGGCAACGCGCTGCGGCTGCTGGTCGGCACCGACCTGCCGAAGAACCTGCCCGATCCGCTGTCGCTGGAACGCCAGCCGGTGATGACCAAGCTGCCGGCCGGATTGCCGTCGGAATTGCTGTACCGCCGGCCGGACATCCAGCAGGCCGAGCAGAATCTCGTCGCCGCCAACGCCGACATCGGCGCGGCGCGCGCGGCATTCTTCCCGCGCCTGTCGCTGACGTCGTCGATCGGCTTCCTCAGCCCGGGGCTCGGCAGCCTGTTCGACGGCGGCCAGCGTGTGTGGAGCTTCGCGCCGCAGGTCACGCTGCCGATCTTCCAGGGCGGCCGGCTGCGATCCGAGCTGAATCTCGCGGAAGTGCGCAAGTCCAGTGCGGTCGTCGAGTACGAACGCTCGATCCAGACCGCGTTCCGCGAAGTGGCCGACGGCCTCGCCGGGCGCGAGACCTTCAGCCGCCAGATCGACGCGCAGACGAAGGTCGTCAAGAGCGCCGAGCGCCGTACCGACCTCGTGAACCTGCGCTATCGCGCGGGCATCGAGGATCGGCTGGAACTGCTCGACTCGCAGCGCCAGCTGTATGCCGCGCGCCAGACGTTGCTGGATTTGCGCAACGCCGAACTGGGCAACGCGGTCGCGCTCTACAAGGCGCTCGGTGGCGGGCTGACCGACACCGACGTGCCTCCCGCCAACAGCGTGGCAAAGAACTGAGCAACGGGCCGTCGCCCATCCGTTCGCGACGACTGAAAGCACGGTGAAGTCCGGCGGCACACGTGCCGCGCCGCCGGCCCTAACGGTCACGCTCACTTCCAGTGGACCCGATGAACCCTCTGATACTCATTGCCGAAGACGATCCGGAGATCGCCGACATACTCGACGCGTACCTCGCCCACGACGGCTTTCGCACCTATCGCGTCGGTCACGGCCAGGCCGTGCTCGACGTGCAGCCCGTGCTGAAGCCCGACCTGATCCTGCTCGACGTCAGGATGCCGAAGAAGGACGGCTGGGAAGTCCTGGTCGAACTGCGCCGCCGCAGCGACACGCCGATCGTCATCATCACGGCGCTCGATCGCGAGATCGATCGCTTGCAGGGGCTGCGTTTCGGCGCGGACGACTACATCACGAAGCCGTTCAATCCGGCCGAGGTGGTCGCGCGCATCCGAGCGATCCTGCGTCGTTTCGAAGCGGCCACGTCCGGGCGCTTCATCAAGGTCGGCAACCTTGAAATCGATACGCAAAGCTATCTGACCACGGTCCGCACCGACACCGGAGAAACCGGCGTCTCGCTGACGCTGACCGAATTCCGGCTGCTCGCGCACCTGGCCGGCTCGCCGAACCGCGTGTTCACGCGCAGCGAACTGATCGACGCCTGCCTCGCCGACGTCGATGCGCTGGAGCGCACCGTCGACAGCCATATCAGCCGGCTGCGCAGGAAGCTCGAATGCGCGGGCGCGTCCGGGGTGCCGGAGGTGATGCGCGGGGTCGGCTACCGGCTGCGCAGCACCCAGTGAACGCGCGTCCAGGATGGCGGCGGCGAGGAGCGCGGATCGTCGGACTCCTGATGGTCGCCCTCGCGCTGGCAATCGCCGATGCAGGGTTCATCGCCTACTGCCTGATCCAGGCGGTCTGGTCCCCCGCGACGAACAGCGCACTCATGGCCGTGATTCGCGAGACGCCGGAATACCTGGTACTCGCCGTATTGCTGTTGGCCGGACTGGCCACGTCGATCGTCGATCTGCTCAGACTGGTGCGCTCGACCGAAACCCGGCGATGAACACGTGAGTCCGGTCAAATGGGCTGGGGGAGCCGTCCATGGGAGCGCGCGAAGGTATACGGTTATGGGAACCGGCTACCTTGAAACCTGAAGCACCCCGTTACGCGCGCCGCCGGTAAGTGCCTGGCGTGCTCCCTGTCCAGTGCCGGAACGCGCGATGGAACGCGCTCGGATCGTCGAAGCCGATGTCGGCGCCGATCGCCGCGATCGTGTCGGGCGTATCGGTCAGCCGCTGGATCGCGATGTCGCGCCGCAGTTCGTCCTTGAGCACCTGGAACGTCGTCCCTTCGGCGGCCAGGTGGCGGCTCAGCGTGCGCACCGAGCAATGCAGGTGCTCGGCCGCCTGGTCGATCACCGGCAGGTCAGGCAACGCTTCCGACAGGTACTGCCGCACGCGATGGCACACGAGCTGTTCGCTGAACGATTCGAAGATCCAGTCGCCCGGTGCGCGCGCGAGGAACTTGCGCAGGTTGCGCTTGCTCTGCCGGATCGGCGCGTCGAGGTAATCCGCGCTGAAGCGCATCAGCGTGCGCTCGCAGTCGAACTGCACGGCGCCAGTGAAGAAGTACAGGTGTTCGACCGCATGGCGCGGCCGCGGGCACGCGAACTCGATCTGCAGCAGCGGGATCTTCTGCCCGATCAGCCAGGAGCACACGCCGTGCACGAGCTTGAGCATCAGTTCCTGGCCGAGCGCGCCGATCGGACCGATGGCGTCGTTCGGGCGCAGCACCACCTGCGCGACGAGACCGTCGCGCTTCGATTCGACGAAGAAATCGTCGAGCAGGATATGGAAGAATTGCCCGAAACGATGCAGCGCCGTTTCGAGGTTGCGCGCGTCGAGCAGGCTCAGGCACAGGTACTTCAGCGTGCCGCCGCGCAGCGGGCGCGAGAAGATGCCGGGCATCTCGTCGTCGAGTTCGATCGCGAGCGTGCGGTACAGCGTCGAGAACTGCTCCTCCGTCACGCGCGCATGCGGTTCGCCGAGCAGCTCGATCGGAATGCCGGCCCCGCCCAGGTAGCGCTCGACCACGTCGCGCTGCACGGCCGCGCTTGCGAGGAAGCCGTTGACGAGCGAGATCGGCACCGTCGCGCTCGGCGAAGGCAGCGCACGCCCGGGTGCGGGCCCGGGCTGGGCGGAAAGTGAATCTGAACCGGTCATCGCGTCCCCGTCGATCGAACCGCTCGCATTGTACTTGAGCGGCCCGCGCGGAGCCTTCCGGGCCGTCGGCACGCCGGGCATTGCGCTGCGCGCCGACGCCATCAGTCGGTGCGGCTGAGTTCCCGGCGCAGGATCTTGCCGACGGTCGACTTCGGCAGCCGGTCGACGAAGCGAATCAGCTTCGGTACCTTGTAGGCCGCGAGGCTCTCGCGGCAATGCGCGACGAGTTGCGCGTCCGTCACATCGGCGTCCTGCGCCAGCACCACGAACAGTTTCACGGCCTCGCCCGTGCGCGCGTCCGGCACGCCGATGCACGCGCACTCGGCCACGCCCGGCACGGCGGTCGCGACCGCTTCCACCTCGTTCGGGTACACGTTGAAGCCCGACACGATGATCATGTCCTTCTTGCGGTCGACGATCCGCAGGAAACCGGCTTCGTCGAACACGCCGACGTCGCCGGTGCGGAAATAGCCGTCGGCCGTGAACGCGGCCGCATTCGCGTCCGGTTTCTGCCAGTAGCCGCCCATCACCTGCGGCCCCTTCACGCAGATCTCGCCCGCGCCGCCGATCGCCACCTCGTTGTCCTGCTCGTCGAGCAGCTTCACGTCGGTCGACGGCAGCGGCAGGCCCGTGGTGCCCGTGAACGAGTCGATCGACTGCGGGTTGAACGACACGACCGGCGACGTTTCCGACAGCCCGTAGCCCTCGCGGATGAAGTTGCCCGTCACCGCCTTCCAGCGCGACGAGATCACGTCGATCACGGCCGCGCCGCCGCCGGCCGACAGCTTCAGCCGCGACCAGTCGACTTCCGTCAGGCGCGGATGGCCGGCGAGCCCTGCGTACAGCGTGTTCACGCCGACGAACACCGTCGGCCGCGCGGCCTTCAGCACGTCGATGAAGCCGTCCATGTCGCGCGGGTTCGCGATCAGCCAGTTCTGCGCGCCGATCGCGAAGTAGGACAGGAAGTTCACCGTCAGCGCGAAGATGTGATACATCGGGATCGCCGTGACGACGACCTCCTCGCCCGGCTCGCGCGCGGCCGGCACGATCGCGCCGAACTGCTCGATGTTCGCGACGAGGTTGCGGTGCGACAGCGCGGCGCCCTTCGACAGGCCGGTCGTGCCGCCCGTGTACTGCAGCAGCAGCAGGTCCTCGCCGCCGAGCGCAACCGGTTCGAACGTGAGCGATTCGCCGGCGGCAATGGCATCCGCGAGCGGGATCGAACCGGGCGGCAGCGCGTCGCAGGTCCCGGCCGGCGCATCGACGACGCCGAGATCGCCGCGCCCGACGCTCAGCACGGTGCGCACGCGCGTGCCGCCGACCACTTCGGCGAACGTGCCCATCGACCCGCCGCACACCAGCGCGACCTCGACGCCCGCGTCGTCGAGCTGATGCTCGAGTTCGCGCGCCGTGTAGAGCGGGTTCACGTTGACCTGGATCGCGCCGATCTTCGCGACCGCGACGAACGCGACCGGAAACGCGAGCACGTTGGGCAGCATCACGGCCACGCGATCACCCTTGCGCACGCCCACGACCTGCTGCAGATAGGCGGCCAGCGCGGTCGACAGGCGGTCGACGTCGGCATAGGTCAGCGTGCGGCCATACGAGTGGAACGCCGGGCGATCGGCGAATCGGCGCATCGCGTCGTCCAGCAGCGCGCTTACGGAAGGAAAGCGATCGGGATCGATCTCGGCGGGGATCGAGCCATACGACCCGGTCCAGTGTCTCTTCGTCATGTCTCACTCCACGGGGGACGGCGCGCCGGCCGCGCCGTTCGCACGATGGCCTGCACGCCGGAGAAGCGCGGACCATCGCCTGACCGGCGACTATCGCCCGTGCGGCGCACTTTGAAAATGATCCCCGCGGCCGAAAAGATGATCGAAACGGACATGTGCACCGCGCCTGTCCAGACAACTTCGCCGAATACCGCCTACTTGGCCGGCCGCCAGGCTCCGGGCCGGCTGCAGCGATACGGGCGCCATCGAAGCCCGCTGGGCCGGGTAGCACTGGCGCCGTATCAGGGTGAACCCTGTGGCGCATGGGACCGATCCCGCGCAGAATTGCGTGCCGTCAACGATATCGATTCGGACGCAGGATGCTCCCATGCCGCGCAGTGCGCTCTTGAACCCGACGACCGCCCGCGCAGCCCGCCTGCCGGACGTCGAGCCGACCCACACATTACGCCAGCAGCGCTTCACGCCGGCCAAGCTGGCCGTGCTGCTCGACGTGGCCGCGCAAGCCGGCCTCGACCCGGCAGCAGTGCTCGACGGTACCGGCCTCACGCCGGCCGCCGTCGCGGACCCGTTCACGCTCACGTCGCCGCTGCAGTTCCTCACGGCCGCGCGCAATGCGATCGGCCGCTACGACGGCACCGATCTCGGCGTGCGCGTCGGCCACCGGCTGCACGTGTCGAGCTACGGGATGTACGGCTACGCGATGCTGTGTTCGGAATCGCTCGCGCACGCGTTCGAATCCGCCGTCAAATATCACCGGCTCGCGAACGGCATGCTCGCGATCCGCTGGGTCGAACAGGGCGACATCGTGTCGTGGCAGTTTCCCGACCGGCACGAAGTCGCGCTACCCGATCTCGACGAACCGCTGTACCGCTTCCTGATCGACATGCAGTTCGCGCTGCACGTGACGATCATCAAGGACGTGATGGGAGCGTGGTGCGTGCCGGCGCGCGCGCAGTTCGCGCAGCCGCAGCCGGTGCACGCGGCGCTGCTGGCCGACGCGCTCGAATGCCCGATCGCCTTCGACCAGCCGCATCATGTGCTCAGCTACCCGGCCGCGTGGCTCACGCGCGCACCGCAGCTCGCGAATCCGATTACCGCCGCGCAGGTGTCGTCGCATTGCGCGAGCCTGCTCGATGAATTGCGCAGCCAGGCCGGCGTCACGCGGCGCGTGTACCAGGAACTCACACGCACGCCCGGGCAGTTTCCGGACATCGACGCGATAGCGGACATCCTGTGCATCACGTCGCGCACGCTGCGCCGCAAGCTCGAAGCCGAAGGCACGTCGTACAGCGAACTGCTGGCGAGCGTGCGCAAGGCGCTCGCGATCGACTATCTCGGCACGACCACGCTCAGCACCGAGGACATCGCATTGGCGCTCGGCTTCAGCGACGCGGTGGGGTTTCGCCACGCGTTCAAGCGCTGGACCGGCGTGACGCCGAGTGACGTTCGGCGCAAGCGCGGCGGCTGAGCGCGGGCGTGACCGGCGCTGACGACGATCAGCGCCCGTCGCCGGCCGCAGGCGTGGCCACCGCCAGCGCGAACTCGAACACCGCACCGCGCCCGGCCCGATCAACCAGCCGGATACTGCTGCCGTTGAGCGCCAGCATCCGGTGCACGATCAGCAGCCCGAGCCCGCCGCTCGTCACCGCGCCGCCGCTCATCGGCCGCTGCGGCCGCTGGAACAGCCCGTCGCGCCGCGCCGCCGGAATCCCTTCGCCGGTATCGGCCACGGTCACGAGCACGTGGTCGCCGCGCGGCTCCAGCGCGACCTCGACCTCGCCGTGCGCGGGCGTGTGCCGCAGCGCGTTGTCGAGCAGGTTGGTCAGCACGCGCTCGATCATCCCGAGATCGGCCGACACGACCGGCACCCGCGGCGGAATCCGCGCATGCAGCGCGACGCCGCGCGCCTGCGCGGTCAGCTCGAATTTCTGGAACACGTCCTGCACGAGATCGACGAGCGAGAACGGCTCGCGCTCGGCCTGCACGCCACCCGATTCGAGCCGCGCGAGCTCGAACAGCGCCTGCGCGAGCCGGCCGACCTTCGCGCTCTGCGCGAGCGCGATCGACAGGTAGCGCCGCCGTTCATTCTCGGCCAGCGTGTCCGACTTCAGCGACAGCGTCTCCAGGTAGCCGTGCAGCGACGTGAGCGGCGTGCGCAGATCGTGCGAGATGTTCGTGATCAGTTCGCGCCGCTGCTGATCCTGGTGCGTCAGCGCGCGCCACTGGTCACCGATCCGGTCGGCCATCTGCGCGAACGCGGATTCGAGCACGACGATGTCGTCGCCGCGCCGGCCCGGCCGCGAGCGCGGCACCGGCGGCTGCGTGTCGGGCGTACCGTTCGCGTCGAAGCGGCGCATCGCGTCGGTCAGCCGACGCAGCGGGCGCGTGATGAAGCTGAACGCGGTGAGGCCCGCGAGCAGGCCGAGCAGCGCGACCAGTGCCATCGACCACAGCGTCGTGCGCAATACGTTGCCGGCGTCGACGCGCGCGGCCAGCTGGTCGTGCGCCTCGCCGAGCAGCACCACGTAGATGTAGCCCGACGGCGGCTGTCCCGCGAGCTGCAGCGGCGCGGCGCTGAACACCTTGCGCGCATCCGGGCTGCGCGGGTCGTCGCCGAGGATCGGCAGCGGCTCGCCCGCGATGAAGCGTTGCACGGGCGCGAGATCGACGCGGTCGCGCTTCACGTGGCCGGGCGGCGCATCGTCGCCCTTGATCCGCCCTGCGTTGTCGAGCAGATAGACCTCGACACTCGGGTTCACGCCCATCAACTGGCCGAACAATGTGCGCACGGCATCCGGGCGCAGTCCGTTCGCGTCCATCAGCGGCGCGCTGTGGGTCACGCTGTTGACGATATTCGCGGCCAGGTCGCGCGACAGCCCCTGCACCACTTCCTGCTCGCGCATGTCGTTCGCGCGGATCTGCAGCCACGCGGACGCGCCCGAGCACGCCAGCAGCAGCACCGAGAACACGAGCGACAGCCGCTGGGTAAGGGTGAGCTTCATCATGCGTCCCGCTGGCCCGGCGCGGCGAGCTTGTAGCCGCGGCCCCACACGGTGAGGATCCGCACGGGCTCGGCCGGATCGGCCTCGATCTTCGCGCGCAGCCGGTTGATGTGGGTGTTGACCGTGTGCTCGTAGCCTTCGTGCTGGTAGCCCCACACGGCATTGAGCAGGTCCATACGCGAGAACACCTTGCCCGGGTGCCGCGCGAAGAAGTACAGCAGGTCGAATTCGCGCGGCGTGAGGTCGATGCGCGCGCCGTCCACGCTCGCCTCGCGCGCGATCGGGTCGATCGCCAGCCCCGCGACGTCGAGCGTGCCCGCGTCGATCCGCGAATCGCGCGCGAGCGCATCGACGCGCCGCAGCAGCGCCTTCACGCGCGCGACGAGTTCGAGCACGGAGAACGGCTTGGCCAGATAGTCGTCGGCGCCGAGCTCGAGGCCGAGGATCCGGTGCACCTCGCTCGAACGCGCACTGGTGATGATGATCGGCGTGTAGCGCGTCATCGCACGCGCGCGCCGGCAGATTTCGAGGCCGTCGACGCCCGGCAGCATCAGGTCGAGGATCAGCGCATCCCAGCCGCCCTGTTCGAGCAGGCGCAGCCCCTCGGCCCCGTCCGCGCTGTGCACGACCTCGTAGCGCTCGTCGCGCAGGTGCAGGCTCAGTACATCGGCGATATCGGCGTCGTCCTCGACGATCAGGATGCGTTTCGGTTGATCCATGGCGGTGGGCGGCGGCACGTCGGTGCCGAAGTCGGGTATCGGTTCGGGCCGGCCCCGGTCCGGCTGGACGGATGCGCGGGGGCGAATGGCGGCGATGGGCCGCGCTGCCGCCATTGTGCAAAATTTTGCGGCGGGAAGGGATCACAAATCGTTTAGATTTGGATCGTGCTTGCGCCCGATGCCGATGCCCGCAAGGTTTCGCGCTCCGGCCCTTGAACTGGATTTCCAGTCGCCCGGAATGCGCTCAGGTCGAATGTCGGTGAGGCTAGCCTGGCTTCGCTCAATCATCCAGAAGGGCTGATCGAAGACCCAGATGTTGAACGAATGGATCGAAGTCGCGATCGCTGTACAGCAACGAGACCCCGTTCTCAATGCAATAAGTCGCGATCAGCGTGTCGATGGTCTTGCGGATCGTCACGCCTCGCGCGCTCAACTCACGATAATTTCGCGCGGCCTGGACAGCGTTGTCGGTACCGACCAGCGACACGACATTCATGTGCCCCGTCATCAACTGTCGGGCGACATTGAATTCGGATTCAGCCGAGAAGCCTTGCAACACCTCCGCGACGATCAGGTCGCCCGACAACAGTGCCGCGTGGCCGAGCAAAGCATCGAGCTTGTCGGTTTCCGGCGCAACCTTGCCGCGGAAATAGTCGATCCAGACGCTCGAATCCACGAGCGTCATCGATCCGTCCTCATGGCGTCGAGATCACCTTCCCAGTGGAGTTTTCCACGGAACTGGCGAATCTGCTCTTGCTGCTTGAGCTTGATGATCGTCTTCAGACCGAGCTCGACCGCCTCACGCTTGGTTTTGACACCGGTTGCGGCAAGCGCCTCGGCCATCAGCTTGTCGTCGATTTCAATGTTGGTACGCATGGCACACCTCTCGATGTGTATGAATTTCTAAATTATACACATCACGACCCAACGCGTCTCACCCACCACGCCCCCCCTGGGTGGCAAGGTCAAACAGCGCCATCGACAGTATTTCGTGCTGACCGTCTCCGGTTACCCGATCCGTTTGGTCCTCCGCGCGCGGATTGAAGGAACGACGATGCCCGCCCGTTCCTCCTTCCTTGAAAGAACCCTCTCCGCCACGTACACCCGCGCCCGCCGGCAACTGACCGACGACGAACACCATGCACGCCATGAATGGCTCGGCGCCGGCATCACGGGTATATTCCTCGGCTGCGTGGGAGCGTTGATGACCGGGATCGGCCCCAGGCCGATGCACACATGATCGGTCCTGCTGCTGCGTAGAGGCATGACGGGCCGGCGGCTTGCCGGACGTGACGCCATTCAACCTCGATCGAATGTGACCCGCCCCGTCGTGGACGACCGAAGTTGCATACACAAATAAACAAGAGAGATTCCGGGAAAATGCTTCGATATGCTTGCCTGTTTGCTCACGACCACCCGTCCACGCCCGAGACCGTGTGGGATATCGACAACGGCCAGATGGACGGCTGGGCCGAATGGTTCGAACAGATTCCGCACCTGTTCCTCTACCTGATCGGCGATGCAGCGCATCTGCCACAGATCGCACCATGCGCGATGTTTGGCGATGTCGAGTCACCCGCCTGCCTGATGGCGCCGATGGCCGAGGTGCGCGAACGCTGGCATGCGCTGGACCGGCACATGCGGCCACGGCTGCCGCAGTTGCCTGCCGATGCCCGGGCGCAATGGGCACACATGCACACGACCGTCTCGACGACGACGCGCGAATGGCTGATCCTCGATTGCAGCCAGTTTTGCGACGCGGCCATCGGCACACCCGACATGAACGCGTTCCTGCAGCAGACTCAACAACGCTGCGCCGAATGGGGCCCGGCACCCGAGATGGATGCGGGCGACCTGCCGCCCGTCCTTCTACCGTTGCTGAGCGAGGCAACGGGGCAATGGGGATGGTGGAATCCGAACGTGATCGAGCGCATCTACGCGATCGAGGCGCAGCCGCATGCGGAATGGCCGGATGATCTGCGGGAAAGCTACGAGCCGGCAAGGGACTGGCAACCATGGATCGAGGAAGTGCAGGCGTACTATGTTCGGCGAATCGATCGTGCTGCGGGCGAAACGCCTTCGGCCGACGCCGATCGGCCACGCGCCCCGGCCGGGCTCGTCACGCCATATGGGCGCTGGCTGGTGCACCCCGACGAAGGCGCGGAATAGATCGACATCGAGGCAGGCTATATCGTCATCAGGCAACACGGTGACTGGATTGCCGGGGCGCCGGGCGGCCTCAAGGATCTGAATGGCCGGTGGGTCGTGCCGGCTTCCGCCGGCTACGTCAATATGTCTCCGCTCACGCGAACGCTGGCACTGGGGCGACGTGCGCCGCTGCCGGAAGGCACGAGCGGAATCGTCGAGCTGCTGCGTTGGCCAGGTGGCGAGTCGCTGTTCGACGACCTGACCGGCGGGATGCTCCATGACGACGGTCGAGTCCGCCTCTTCCATGCGGACGATACGGTGTCCGTTGTCGATGCGGCGACCGGCGAACCGCTGTTCGACACGCGTTACAAGAACGTTTTCGCGTTCCACCGGAAGCTGCGCCTCGCAGTGGTCGAGTGGTGTCGGCCCGGCGAGCCTTCGCCGGACAATCCGGGCATCCTGCAGGGTGTCGTGCACGAGAGCGGCCGGCTGGTCATCCCCTGCGAATACGCACACGTCCATCACGCCTACAAGCAGCCGCCGAAGCTCCTGCACGGGCGCCAGTTGCTGGCGATTACCGCGGACGGGCGGCCCCATTTCTATAGTCCAGACGGCGAGCTGCTGGCGGCGCTGGAGTGCGACATGAAGCCGTGGATCTGGACGCCGATCGTGAAGGAAAATCAACTGTTGGCGCTCGACGGCGAAGGCATGGACGCACGCGTGATCTGGATAGCGTTGAGCGACTACAGCTTCGTCGAGACCGGCGAAACCCGTGCCGATTGCGTGAACATGTTGAGGGAAGGCCTGAAAGGCTGGCTCCCGAAGTAGCGGCGTTCGCGGATCGTGCGTCTGCACGGTAGCGTTCGGTGCGTCACACCGGACGAGCCGTGCGCGCGTTGGCGCAGGAAAAACCCTTCAATGTGTCGCCGTCGTGCCGTGATACGGGGCGACACGAAAACTACAACACGCATTGGACATTCACGACTGCACGTTACTGAGCGCCATCCTGACGCGCCATGGTCAGCCCGAAGGACGCGCGATCAACGCTTACGGTACGCCGGAAGACCGCGAGGACTTCATCTATTTCACGGTCTTTCCGGATCGGTTGCAGTTTGACCTGAAACGAATCCTGACCGGTGTCGCGAGCCTGCGCTTTCGCTTCACGCTGTACGCACGAGAAGGGGCAGTACGGATAGAACGTACCCTGCTCGACGCCGAGGGCGCCAACCGCCGCATTCGCGGTGCACTGGGCGATCACTACACGAAGGACAAGATCGGTGTGCCGTTCGACGATGTGTCGGAGGATGAGCGCGAATGGGTCGCGTCCGCGCTGCGAGCGTTTCACTCGTATTTCATGAAACCCGCGACCTCAACCTGATTGCTCGACGACCATGACGATGACACGCCGCATGGTCCACCGCGGCGTCACGCTTCCCCTCTCGCTACTCCGAATCCGCCTGCGCGAACCCGAGCGTCAGACCGAACGCGTCGAGGATCGTCGCCGCCGTCTTGGCCATGCGCTTCGCCATGACCGCCGGGGTCTCGCGCGTGGCGTCCTGCCGAAGCCA
Source organism: Arapaima gigas (assembly GCA_900497675.1). Lineage (NCBI taxonomy): Eukaryota > Metazoa > Chordata > Actinopteri > Osteoglossiformes > Osteoglossidae > Arapaima > Arapaima gigas. Next base: position 28,208 of record UFQX01000455.1, read on the forward strand.
GTGCACCGCCGTCCAGACCAATCCCCCGCCGAGCACCGTCAGGCAATCCTGCTCTGCTTCCGTGCGGACGCCTTCATAGGGCGGAAGGAGACGGCCGGAAACGAATGTCACCAGTTCATCGAAAAACGCCGATGTTGCCGCGTCGTTGAACACGGTCAGATAGAAAGGCTGATGCGCATTCAGGTGCTCGAGAATCAGCGCGGTTTCCACCTCCATCGACCTGAAGAAAGTGGCACTCGGCGGGTTCAGCAGTTTGCCTTGCTCCTCGACGAACGCAAACGCGTCGTCGAGCCTCACCAGTGCGGCCCGCTGAGCGGCCGACTGAAGGTCGGGAAAGTGCTGATAGAACGTAGGACGCGCGACGCCCGCGCGCTGCACCAGTTGAGCAATGCTGAGCGTGTTCAGCGGCGCGTCGTCGAGCAGTTCGGTCACGGCGCGAACGAGCGCGTCGTAGCTCCGTTGAAAGCGAGGATCGGCGGGATTAGGGCTTACATCAGGGGGCATAAAAAGCTCTGGACACGTGGTTTTGTCTATTTTACATTCGTTCAATAGATTGAGATGTGATGCGCCGACATACCTCTGAAAGGCTATTGAAATGAAATCCTCATCCCTCGTCCCCCAGCCGCCCCTGAAACCCGTCATCGGTCATCTGATGGAGGTCCTCGGGCCGTCTCCACTTGCCAAGATGATGGATCTCGCGCGCAAGTACGGGCCGGTCTACTGGTTCGAGGTGTTCGGCCAAGGTTACTACGTTGTCAGCGGACAAACACTCGTGAATGAAGTGTGTGACGAAAGCCGATTTCAGAAGTGCGTGCACCAGTCGCTGCTCGAACTCAGACCCGCGATCGGGGACGGGTTATTTACGGCATTCGGTGACGAACCGAACTGGGCCAAAGCGCATCGCGTGCTGATGCAGGCGTTCGGCCCGCTCAGTATCTGGTCGATGTTCGACAAGATGGTCGACATCGCCGACCAGATGTTTCTCCATTGGGAGCGGTTCGGCCCGGAGACGCCGGTCGACGTGTCCGATCACATGACGCGACTGACGCTCGATACGATTGCCCTGTGTGCGTTCGATTGTCGTTTCAACAGCTTCTACCGTGAAGATCAGCATCCGTTTGTCGATGCCATGGTCAACACCCTCAGCGAGGCCGGAAAGCGCGAGCTGCGACCCAAACTGGTGTCGAAGCTGATGGTCAATCGCAGTCGAAAGTTCGACGCGGACATCGAAGTCATGCGATCGCTCGCGACCAAAATGATCGAGGACCGGCGCAAGCACCCGCACGACAGCGAAGCGTCGATGGACCTGCTCGACCGAATGCTGAACGGCGTCGATCCGGTGACGGGAGAAAAACTCGATGACGAGAACATCGTCTTCCAGATGATTACCTTTCTCATCGCCGGACATGAAACGACCAGCGGGCTCCTGTCCTTTGCCACCTATTTCCTCCTCAAGAACCCGGACATCCTGCAAAAAGCACGGGATATGGTCGACGAGGTGGTGGGCAGCGAGACCCCGCGGATCGAGCATCTCGCACGACTTCGTTACATCGAACACATCCTCATGGAGACGTTGCGAATCTGGCCGACCGCACCGGCATTCGCCGTGTCGCCGCTCGCTGACACCACGTTCGGCGGCAAATATGCCGTTTCTCCCGACGACATCATCATGATCCTGACGCCCATGTTGCATCGGGATGTGAGCGTCTGGGGCGAGGACGTCGAGGCGTTTCGTCCGGAGCGATTTGCGCCGGAGCATGCGGAGCAACTCCCGCCCAATGCATGGAAGCCCTTCGGCAATGGTGCGCGTGCCTGTATCGGCCGCCCTTTTGCGATGCAAGAAGCGCATCTCGTTCTGATCATGCTCCTTCAGCGATTCGATTTCTCTTTCGCCGATCCGGACTACGAGCTGGACGTCGCCGAAACGCTTACGCTGAAGCCGACCGGTTTCCGGATCAACGTGAAACCGCGGGCCCGAGGTGCGCTCAAAGTGCCCGATACGGCCGTTCGCGCCCGCTCGAGCGCGCAAAGCCCGAGCGTCGCGCCGGTTCAGTCGCTCCCTTCCGGCGAAGATGTGTCGACGATACTCGTGCTCTTCGGGGGAAATACGGGCTCCGCCGAATCCTTCGCAAGACGCATTGCAGGAGACGCGAGTCGTCACGGATTTCACGCCACGTGCGCTCCCCTCGACGATTTCGCGGGAAAACTCGACGGGTATCCTGCCCTCGTGATCGTCACCGCTTCCTACGAAGGACAGCCGCCGGACAACGCCAGGTCATTCGTCCCGTATGTCGAAGCACTCGGCGAAGGCGCGCTGGACGGCGTCCATTTTTCGGTTCTCGGGTGCGGCAACAAACAATGGGCCCGGACATACCAGGCGATTCCCAAGCGAGTCGATGAAGCGCTCGAGAAGGCCGGCGCCACGAGAGTGCACGCTAGAGGCGAGCTCGATTCCGGTGGCGACTTCTTTGGTGAATTTGACAATTGGTACACCGAAATGTGGGACCGATTTGCAATCAGCGCCGGGAAGGAAGTGTCGACCGTGCAACATGGCGATACTGCATTGAAGGTCAGTTTCGCCGAGAATACCCGCGAAAAGTTGCTGAATTTCGGTGACATGGCACATGCATCCATCGTCGACAACAGGGAACTGGTTGATATCAGCGTAGCTGGCAGCCGCTCCAAAAAGCATATCGAACTGAAACTGCCGGACGAGATGACCTATCGATCGGGAGATTACCTGGCCGTGCTGCCCCGCAACTCGAAAAACAACGTCGATCGCGTCTTGCGCCGGTTTCGCGTGAGCTGGGACACGCAGGTGGTGATTGAAGGAACGTCAAGTAATCCGCGCCTGCCGCTCGGCCAGCCAATCAGTTGTGGTGACCTGTTCTCGAGCTATGTCGAACTCGCCGTTCCTGCCACCCGATCACAAGTATCCACCCTGGCCGATGCCACGCGCTGCCCTCCCGAGAAGGTCGAGCTCGAGCGCCTGAGCGCCGACGATTTCGAATGCGAGATCCTGGGAAAGCGGACAACCGTCATGGATCTGCTCGAACGCTTCGGATCCGTCGATCTGTCGCTCGACAAGTTCCTCGATATGCTGCCCGCGCTGAAAGCACGCCAGTATTCGATCTCGTCTTCCCCGCTTTGGAAAGCAGACCATGTCACGCTGACGGTGGCCGTGGTCGATGCTCCGGCACTCTCCGGCAATGGTCGCCATGAAGGGGTGGCGTCGTCGTATCTCGCGCGACTCAACACGGGGGACAGCCTGTCCGTCGCAGTCAGGCCATCGAACGCACACTTTCGGCCACCCGCCGAAACCGGTCTTCCGATGATTCTGATCTGTGCCGGTTCCGGTATCGCCCCATTCCGTGGCTTTCTGCAAGAGCGCGCACTACAGAAGCAGCAGGGGGAAAACGTCGGCAAGTCGTTGCTCTTCTTCGGCATCGATGATCCCGACGTCGACTTTCTTTATCGCGACGAACTCGACGAATGGGCGCGATTCGGTGTGGTCGAAGTGATGCCGGCTTACTCGAATCGCCCGGAGGAAGGTGCCCGGTTCGTTCAGGACAAAGTCTGGCTGGAGCGCGAGAAGATCGCCGCACTGTTTGCGCAAGGCGCCACCGTCTTCGTCTGCGGGGATGGAAAGAATATGGCGCCTGCCGTACGCGCCACGCTTGCCCGCATTTATCAGGAGGCAACGGGAGCGAACGATGAAATCGCCAGCGCGTGGATCGACACGATGGAGCGGGAGCATGGCAGATATGTTGCCGACGTGTTTGCGTGACGGCGAAGGGATCATGCCGGTTCCGGTTGCTTCAGACCTTTGACCGGCCCGGCCACCGCTTTCCGGAATCGATGCGACGAGGTCTTCGATTCCGGCCTGCACCTTGTGGCGCAAGCGCGCCTGATGTACCAGGCGCCGGCGCGCGACGGATTTTCTCCGTGATGCCGTTCGCGTGCCGGTCAGGAGACAGGTGATGCCGACCACTCGACCTTCCGGCATCACCTCGGTCGATCACGTCAATGGTTCGACACCCGCAACTCGCGCCGAAGGATCTTCCCGACGTTGCTCTTTGGCAGGCTGTCGCGAAACTCGATGCTTTTCGGGCGCTTGTAACCGGTCAGCTGGCCTTTACAGAACGCCATCAGGTCTTCGAACGTCAGCGCCGGATCTTTCCTGACCACGAACAGCTTGACGGCCTCTCCGGAATGCTCGTCGGGCACGCCGATCGCCGCGACCTCGTATACGCCGGGGTGGTTGGCGACGACCTCTTCGATCTCGTTCGGGTAGACGTTGAAACCGGACACGAGAATCATGTCCTTCTTGCGGTCGACGATTCGCACGAAGCCCGCTTCGGAGATCGACGCGATGTCACCCGATCTGAAGAAGCCGTCCGCGGTCATCACCTTCGCGGTCTCGTCCGGCCGCTGCCAGTAACCCGCCATCACCTGCGGACCACGAATGCACAGCTCTCCGGCTTCGCCGGCCGGCAATTCGTTGCCGTCGTCGTCCCGGATCGACACTTCCGTGGAGGGCAACGGCAAGCCGATGGTGCCGTTGAACTCACTACCGGTCACGGGATTGATCGCGACGCATGGTGATGTCTCGGACAGCCCGTATCCGTCGATGATCGGCGCGCCGGTCATCTCCTTCCAGCGCCTTGCGACGGCCTCTTGCGTGGCCATCCCGCCACCGCTGGCCACCAGCAGATTGGAGAAATCGAGGCGCGGAAATTCAGGATGATGGAGCATCGCGTTGAAGAGCGTGTTGACGCCCGGAAAGTTCGTGATTTTGTATCCGGCGAGCGACTTGATCATCCCCCCGATGTCCCGCGGATTCGGCACCAGTACGGAAAGCGCACCCATGTGAATCGTCAACAGGCAGCAAACATTGAGCGCAAAGATGTGATAAAGCGGAAGTGCCGCCACCGTGATGAACTGCGTCACGTCAGGGCGCAAATCGCGAGCCGGTTTGAGCCAGACGTCCGACTGCAATACATTCGCGACGATGTTCCGATGCAACAGCGTCGCGCCTTTCGACACCCCGGTTGTCCCGCCCGTATATTGGAGAAAAGCGACATCGTCCGGCGACTGGGAAGCCGGTATGAATTTGCTCCGACTTCCCTCCTCGATCGCGTCGTCAAATGCCGCATACGGGCTCGGCTTCTGTTCCGCGCCGGAAGCATTGCCCTGCGCGGCAACCAGAACATGCTTCACCTGCGTGTGTGCAAGGATTGCATCCAGCGTTGCCGTGCAGCCGTCGAGAATGACGATCGCCTCGGCGCCACTGTCATTCAGCTGATGTTGCAGCTCGCGGGGCGTATAGAGCGGGTTGACGTTGACGACAACGTAGCCGGCGCGCAACACGGCACAAATCGAGATCGGGTACTGCAGCACATTCGGCATCATGATGGCGACCCGCGCACCACGTTCGAGGCCGCGTGACTGCAGCCACGCGGCGAGTGCTCCAGACATCACGTCGAGCTCGCCATAGGTGATCTGCTTTCCATCGCACGCAAACGCCGGATTCGCGTGAAACCTGCTGAAGCTTCGTTCGATCAATGCACTGATGTTTCGATACTCGCCGGAATCAATCTCTGCCGGAACCCCCGGCGGATAGGCATCAAGCCAGATCTTCTCCATACCCAATCTCCTCTGTCCCGTTGAATAATTGCGCGACGCAAAAAACCTCATCACGTGCGTGAACGAGCTGGCGCGCCTCGAGTCACGCGAGCTTCATTCCGCGTCGAAACGATAGGGCTGCATAGTCGACCGATGGACAGTCAGTGGCGCCCAGGATCACGCTATCGGCATGCGGTTGACGTGCGACGTTCCCCATCTCGTTTGCTTCGTTAGCCGAAACGACTGAAATGTTGGTGGCTTCCGCCGCCCCCAGCCGCCATCGCACGCTGCCTGGCAGGCAAATTCATGCCTCCCGAGACGCATTTCCGAGTCAGGGGAGGCTATACACCAATTGGTCAATTGATGTGGTCATTTGACCATAATGGGAAAGACGCAGCAACTTGGTAGTTGCACGAGGCCGCGACTCGGGACCTGCCGATGCCAGACACGAACCGAACCACGGGCCATCGGTGTCGAAGTTCGTCGCTGTTGTTCGCGGCTTTCGTTTTTTCCCGCCAATCGGCGCGTGATGGGAAGCCGCGGTCGGCTTGCGCCCGCCACCGTGTTGCAACTGGCAAGCATGGCAAGGCCGGCCGCAAGAGAAGGCCCGGCTCTCTCGCTCACTTCGCATGCCGGGGTTCGCCACCCACCGGCGCGGACGCTGAAGAAGCCGCCGACGGCGCATTCATGTACGCCGGCGCCGCCTTCGTCTTCTGTCGGGCACCAGGCGGCGGCGCGATCGGGCGCCGCTCCATGTCGGCCAGCATCTGCCCGCACGGCAACGGGCGGCTGCGGCCCGGCTGCAACAACGCGAGCAGACTGGCGAGCGGATTCAGCAAGCCCAGCCCGACCGCGGCACCGCCCCGCGCGATCAGTGCGCCCGCCTTCACCCCGACGTGCGGTTGCTTGAAGGATCCGGTGACATACAGCGGCGAGCGGAGCGATATCACCCGGAATCCCTTGGTGTGGGGATGGATCGTCAGGTTCATGGTCTCGTCCCTCAGGTTCACGTTGCCGTCCATTGCGATCACCGCATCCTCGGTGTCGAGCGCGAATACGCGCGAGTCGAGCACGCCGTTGGTGGCCACGAAGTCGGCCGCGCCGCAGTTGATCTTGACGTCGCGTGTGCCGAACAGTTTCTCGTACACCACGTTGGCGACGTTCAGCCCCGCGGCTTCCATCAGCAAGAGGCTCACCGTGCCATCGGTCACCAACGTCTTCACCTCTCCGTTGGACGTCGCGGCGAGCGCCGCCGGCGAATTGCCGGTGGCCGACAACGCGGCATCGCCGTTGACCTCGCCGAGCGCCGTTTGCATCACCGGGAAGGTCGGGAACAGCTGCTTGAGTTTCAGATGGCGTGCCTGCAGCGTGAACCGCCCTTTGAGCGGTACGCCACTGCCGTCCAGGTGGATGTTCGAAGCAAGCGTACCGCCCGCGACACCGAAGTTCAGCGGATTGAGCGTCAACACACCGTCCTGCATCACGATGTGGGTCGACAGGTCGGTGATCGGCAGGCTCGCGGTCTTGACGATGCGCCGGCCAGTCAATCGAACGTCGGCGTCGATCTTCTTCCAGCGTTCCGTGCGAAATGTCTCGACCGGCAACGCCTTGTTCGCGGGCTGTGCGACCGCGGCGCCCCGCCGCGCCTTGCTGGCATTCGTGTCGGCGCCGATGAGCGGCGCAAGGTCGGAGAACTGCAGCAACCTCGACTCCAGCGTACCGGATAACAACGGCCTCGGTTCGCGCGAGACGTACACCAGCGTGCCGCCGAGATCGCTGCCGCCGACGCGTCCCGTGAAGTTCTCGTACTTGAAAACGTTGCCTGACGCCCGGAACTGGCCGACCAGCCGGCCGTCGGTCGCATAAGGTGAAGTTTCGGGCAGCGTGATGCCCGTGACGTCATACAGCTTGGCCATGCTGGTGCCAGCAAGCCACAGCCGGAGGTCGACCGCGGCCAGGTGTGACGGGTCCGTCAGCGTGCCGACCAGCGCCAGGTGCGTATCACCAAAGTGCAAATCGGCCTGAACCGGAAACGGGCGTTGCGCGCCCTGCAGGTCCAGCAGGTTGCCGAGCTTGCCCGTGCCGGCGACCTTGCCCTTCTTGTAGATCCCCTTGACGGTCCAGCCAATCGCGTAAGTGCCGACACCGGTAGATGCCGCGGGCGCCGCACCCGCCGATGCATGCGATGCCGCCGAGGCCGCTGCGCCCGGTGCGGCAGTCGCGGGGGCGTTCGAACCCGCCGCCGGGCCTGATGCAGGCGGGGCGATTGCGGTGCCGGATGTCGCCGCTGCAGCATGCGAAGCAGCGGCCAACGCTTGCGACGCCGCGGCCGATGCGCGTGACGCCGCTTCGACACCTGATGCAGGAACCGCCGGCTGCGCCGAACCCGCGTGCGCCTGGGCGGCAAGCTTCCTTTGACCTGCCGGCCCGACGGCCCGTGCCGATTCGTGGTGCGCCAACGCCTCCTGCTGTTTCATCACCGCGCCGAACGGAATCGGCTGGCCAAGCGTGTTGATCACCGCGCTCAGATCGAATTGCTTCTGCTGGTCGTAGTAGCCGAGATTGCCTTGGGCAAACGCGATCTGATGCAGGTCGAGCGTCCATCGGCCCGACTGAGCGGGCTGCTTGAACTTGAACGTCCAGTTGGCTCGCCCGTCCTTCAGGCGTTCGAGGTCGACGGACGGATTGACCAGATCGATTGCCGGGATCACGATGCGGCGCGCCATCAGCGGCAGCGCCTCGACCTCGAAACTGATCGCGTCCAGCGTGACGAAATACTTCGTGCGCGCCCAATCGGGGTTGGAGATCGTGACATTGCGCGCGATGAATCGCGGCCACGGCACCCAGGCGCGCCAGCCCCGCTCGCTCGCGGGCCGACGCCATCCGACATGCAGATCGCCGTTGATGGCGAACTGCCGCCCGATCGCGTCCGACACCTTGTCGTCGATCCAGGGCCGGGCTCGATTCCAGTCGAACGTCACGATGACGATCACCAGCGCGGCCAGCGCCAGCGCGACGCTCACGGCAAGCCACGCGGCCGCCTTGCCGACGGTGTGGCCGTTGTGCATTGCTCATTCCCCCAGTTTGCTGCCCGGTATCCAGCAATGCGCGTTCCTGAACACGGAGGCCTTCCGCCGGACGGCGTGCGGGAATTCGAAATGGGGTTCTCACGACTTTCCAGCCGCCGATCTTCGCAGTAACGTTCCGGATCGACTGCTCCGCCTGCCGCGCGCTGCGGGAGGCAGCGGCAAGCCTGACGGGCGTGAGAAGCGCACGCCTGCTGCAGCGCACCCCGTCTCCCGGGATGTCGATCGGGAGGACCAATGGATCGTCGCCATTTCCTCAAGTCGTCGGCTTTTTTTACCATTGCGGCTGCCACCGTCGCCGCCGCACATGACGTTTCGCCGGCGGCCTTGCCGGCCAGCCCTGTGCGCGAGAACCTCCATCGATTCCCGCAAGGAGTCGCAAGCGGTGACCCGCGCGACCGCTCCATCGTGTTCTGGACACGATGCGTTCCGGTATCCCGCAACGTGCAGCACGATGCAAAGGGCGCCGCGCACGCGGTATCGCTACGACTCGAAGTATCGACACTGCCGGATTTCTCGACGCTCGTCGCCCGCGTCCCGTTGCGGGCGCTGGCCACCTACGACTTCACCGTGCGCGCGAAGGTGACGGCCTTCTCGCCCAAGACCACCTACTACTACAGGTTCGTCGCCGGCGACGACGTCAGCATGACGGGTGTCGCGCGCACGGCGCCGGCGGCAAACGAGGCCAACGATCAGGTTCGCTTCGCGTGGCTCACCTGCCAGGACTGGAGCGTCAACCACTGGCAAGCGATGACGCTGCTGGCCGACGAACGCGACCTCGATTTCGTCGTGCACGTGGGCGACTACATCTATGAAACGGTCGGGACCGCGCCCCCCGGCCGCGCCGAGCCGGCGCATCCTCCGCTGCACCTGCCCGGCGGCAAGCTGCTCGCGGACGGCCGCGCGTATGCCGAGACGCTCGAAGACTACCGGACGCTCTATCGCACCTATCGGACCGATCCGCGCCTGCAGACGCTGCACCAGCGCCTGCCGATGATTGCGATCTGGGACGACCACGAATTTTCCGACGATTGCTGGCAGGACCATCAGGTCTACACCAACGAGGAGCGGCAGGAAACCCTGCGGCGCCGCAGCGCCAGTCGCGCGTGGGCGGAATACATGCCGGTGGATTGGGACGACGTGCGCTTCGAGCCGGACGATCCGTCGTACACGAACATTCGCATCTACCGCGATTTTCGTTTCGGCATGCTGATGCACCTGGTGATGACCGACGAGCGGCTGTATCGCGACGACCACGTCGTGAACGAGGCCGCTGTCGCACGCGCGCGAGGTCATGACCCGGTGCATGGGGACGATGCAGCCGGCTCGCGCTACTTCGTCAAGCAGGACGTGCTGCAACGTGACGAGGCACGCGTAACGCGGCAGCTCGGCCGCCCGCCGTCGATGCTCGGCCCCGAACAGACCCGATGGTGGAAAACCTTGATGAAGGGCTCGCCGGCAACCTGGAAGGTGTGGGGCAACGAAGTGATGTTGAACCGTCTGTGGTTCCTGATGCCGGGCGCCCCCGGCACGCCGGCGGCCCGCCTCGTGGTCGATTGCGACGCATGGGACGGCTATCCCGCGCACAAGCATGAACTGCTCGCCTACTTGAGGGAGCACGGGATCCATAACGTCGTCGCGATCAGCGGAGACCTGCATGCCTTTCAGGGGGCCGTGGTGCGCGACGATCCCGATCCCGCGACGGGGGTGCCGGTCATCGTCGATTTCGTCTGCGCCGGTATCAGCAGCATGTCCTTTTATGCCTACCTGAAAGCCGCATGGAACGGTACACCGCTCGCGTCGATCGCGGCGACCCCAGCCAGACTCGACCGCTTCCTGATGGCGAACAACCCCGATCTGTGCCACGCCGACCACGATGCGCAGGGTTATGCATCAGCCACCGTCACATCGGAATACTTTTCCGTCACGTTCAACAAGGTGAAGCCGTTGAACCCGGACGGCACCGCGCCCGCGGATGCCCTGCTTGGCCGCACGCGATTGACGGTGCCCAGGGATTCGGTCGAGGTACGCGTCGAACCCATCTAGATTCCGGCGCGGCACATCAGTGGAAGTGGCCGCCGAAAAGCCCGAGCAATCCTATGACGATCAGGTAGATTGCGACGATGTAGTTCAGCAGTCGCGGTACCACCAGAATGAGAATCCCGGCAATCAACGAGACCAGTGGGCTCCAGTTCGTGAATGTGTGCATGGCGTTGCCCTCCTGACAATAGATCGCGAAATCGATGGGTGAAGCGCCTCTCGTGAGACACCCGAATCGCCGTCGCTTAAAAAGCGCTTGGCGCCCATCGACATCCGCGGGCCGGAGCGATTTCCGTGCCCGGCTCTGCGCGCGAGCCCCTTTGAAAATACCGGCATGCCTTCAAGCAATGGCGTTCGCGCATCTCATGGCGTTTCGTCGTGCAGAAGCCGGAACGCGCCGCGGCGTCGGGACAGAATTGACAAGCACTTGAAAAAGCGTCCGCGGGTCGTGCGCCGGTCGCGGTGCATCCGCGCGCCCCCGCCCGTCAGGATTCCTGTGACTGGCCGGCCCGCTTGAGATCGCGATCGCGATCGGCCCATATGTGGGCGCTTCCGACGAGCGAGCAGCTTGCATGCCCGGTCGCCCAGCTTGCGTCACACCTATTTTGAAGAGGATATCAAAGCAATAACGTGATCCGTCTCCGAGCATTTCTGCACAAAGCCGTAAGGATCGCCGTCGCCGGCGTGGCCATTCGATCCCGGATCATGTCTCGCCATACCGCGCCACGCGTGGCCAAAACCTTCGCATCCACGCCGGAACGGCCGCTCTCCTTTCCTTGGCTACACCATTCGAAAGCGACGGGTTAACCATGATCGACCGTCAAAAAACGCCATGTTAACTTCCACGATCATACGACTTGGTCACTTGACCTTATTCATCACGAATATGGCAATTCACCGGAAACCTCGATGAACGGCTCCATGTCTGTCGCCTCTGGCTCCGGAAACATGTATCGGACCATCCAGCAGTCGCGACAACGTCGGGAATAACGTACACGCTCCGTCAACTGGCGTGAAAGGAGCGTATGGCAGAAGGCGAAGGTATATGTAGTCACATGACTCAGTCAGATATTCGACTTGATGTCTGGATCACCACCTGAATCAGAACGTGACGCCGTGTCTGATTTACCCGTCCAAGCAACTTTGAGGCAAACATGAACGCAACTATTCAGAACATTCATGACGCGCTCCCCACCGTCTCCAAGCAGACCGGCGCATACGAGATCGTGTCGCTCATGAATCAATATGGTGGAGTCCGGATCAAGAACTATCTGACCCAGGAGCAGGTCGCGAACATCAACCGCGAGGTCGATGCGCCGCTCGAGCGGCTTCGCGAGGGGTCGTCGCATGATAACGAACTGATCAAGGAATTCCACGGCACCTATACGAAGCGCCTGACGAACATGGTCACGCACAGCAAGACTTTCGGAGACGTGCTGGACGACGACCTCTTTCATGAACTCGGCGAGGTGCTGTACCGCGAGGAGTCCGGCGACTGGTGGCTTTCGACCGCGCAGGTCATCGACATCGGCCCGGGCAACACGGCACAGATGCTGCATCGCGACGTCGGCAATTTTCCACCCCTGTGCGCGCTCGGCGTCAACGGGCCTACGGTATTCACCAACCTCATGATTGCGCTGACGCGCTTCACCGAGGAAAACGGTGCCACCCGGATCATTCCGGGCAGCCAGAACTGGGACGAGGATTACTTCGACAGCAAGGGCACGCCCGACATGACCATTGCCGCCGAGATGGATGCCGGCGACGCATTGCTGTTCAGCGGAAAGGTGATCCACGGTGGCGGCGCGAACGTCACGAAGAACGAGCGTCGACGCGGGCTCACGATTCCGATGCAGCCGTCCTACCTGACTCCGGAGGAAGCGTATCCGTTCATCGTCGAGATGGACACCGTGCGACGCCTGTCGAAACGCGTTCAGCGAATCATCGGCTTCCGCTCGCAATATCCCGCCGGCACGCCGGGCCTGTGGCAAGTCGACTACGACGATATCGCGACGCATCTCGGCCTCTGAGCCACGAACAGGCGCCTGTATGAGTCCGGGAGGGGCGCCCCCCTCCCCGGATGCCGTCATGCACATGCGCGGGCCACGACGGAATCACTACCAGCGAGACACCCCATGAAGATCGGCCTGACGAATCGCGTTGCGATCTTGAGAACAATGCGGGGATTGCGCGCCTTGCCGGGAATGATCCCCCAGGAATCGACTTTCCAATTCACCTCAACCAACTCAGGAGCGCGATCATGGTGAAGCGTTTATTCGTCGCAATCTCACTCGTTGCCGGGTTACTTCTTGTACTTAGCCCGGGATTCATGTTGCTCTACCATATCGAGCACTACGACTCGAGCCAATAGGCTTCCTCTGGAAGATCGAATACGTCGGCCTTGCCTCGCGCGCGGCTCGTGTCGAACGCGATCCGCGTAGCGCATTGCTCGCGCGTCGGTCGGTGGCTTTCGGTCTTGAACCGACCCGACAGCATGTGAGGCCACGCGTCGAGGACACGCGTGCCCGCGCGCTTCGGATGCTTCCAGCTGCGTTGATCAGTCTGCCACTGCCATGCGCGCACCGTGCGTTTGAACATGCACGTACGCACCGCGAGCTCCCGCGGCGAAATCTTCTGGCGGAAATACACCGTCGCCCCCATCCCGCATCCCCATCTTGATCGCCCCGCATCCCTGCTCCAAAGATTGAGCGGGGATTTCCATGGTGCGGATCAGATGTCGACGCCGCGCAGCGCACGCAGGCGAACTGCCGCCGCTCAACTCGCCTCCTCCCCAATCGACGTGGCGAGCCGAATGCGACGTCGATCCATTGCTGTGCGGGCCTAGTGGAAAACGCCAATTTCAGTCTGGTCGACATTTATGGACACTGGACTTGGTCAATTGACCTACTCACATGAAGCGACGACAGACGCCCAGGCGCGGGGCGCAGCAAAACTGGATTCGCGACGCGCGGCTGGACGGCACGTCGATCCAACGGCGAGACGTGCGATTTCGGAAGCAGCATTCCCCAAAATTCCCGGGTTCCGAATGAATAGTCAAATGACTCAGTCAAAAGACTTGATAGCGGGTCTGACGTTCCGGAAACGAATTTTTCACAAGGAGTCGAGCATGGACAGGCTGGCAAGGAAGAACGAGTGGTTCGCAAGAGCCGAGAAGGTCATCCCGGGCGGGATGTACGGTCACCAGAGCGTCAAGTACCTGACGGAAGATTTCCCGCTGTACTTTGCGAAAGCGAAAGGTACCCATCTGTGGGACGTCGACGGCAACCAGTACATCGACTACGTGTGCGGCTACGGCACGAACCTGTTCGGCTACGGCAACGAACGGATCGAGCAGGCCGCGGCCCGCCAGTTGCAGAAGATCGATACGGCAACGGGCCCCAGCGAGGTGATGGTCCAGCTTGCCGAGGCGCTCACCCAACAGGTCAGCCACGCCGATTGGGCGATGTTCTGCAAGAACGGCTCGGACGCCACGTCGATGGCGATGGTGATCTCGCGAGCATATCGCGAGAAGCGGAAGATTCTCGTTGCGCGCGGCACGTACCATGGTGCGTCCCCTTGGAACGTGCCCTATACGACGGGGATTACCAAGGAGGATCGGGCCCACGTCGTCCACTTCGAGTACAACGATATCGAGAGCCTCAATGCCGCCGTCAAGAGCGTCGACGGTGACGTAGCGGCCATCTATGCAACGCCGTTCCGCCACGAAGTGCTCTACGATCAGTTTTTCCCGTCGATCGAGTACGCGAAGGAATGCCGTCGCCTCGCGGACGAGCAGGAAGCGCTTCTGGTCGTCGACGAGGTTCGTACGGGGCTGCGCCTGTCGCGTGATTGCTCGTGGTCGGACTGGGGCGTGCACCCTGACCTCAGCTGCTGGGGCAAGGCCATCGGCGGCGGCTACGCGATCGCGGCGGTGCTCGGCTCGGACAAGGCACGAGAGGCAGCGACGAAGATTTTCGTCACGGGCTCCTACTGGCTCTCGGCTGTGCCGATGGCCGCGGCCATCGAAACACTGCGCCTGGTACGTGAAACCGACTACCTCGAACACACCAGGCGCTTGGCGGACAAACTGCGCGCCGGGCTCGCCGAGCAAGCCGAGCGGCATGGCTTCGAACTCAAGCAGACCGGGCCGAGCGTCATGCCCCAGATGCTGTTCGCGGGTGACGACGAACTCGTGTCGCGCGGCCGGGCGTGGGCTTCGGAAGTCATCAAGAATGGCGCCTATCTCCACCCGTGGCACAACATGTTCTTCACGGCGAGCCATACCGACGAAGACATCGCGCGCACGCTCGAGGCGACCGAAGCGGCGTTTGGCGCGATCAAGCAGAAGGCGGTTGCAGTGAGCCGCCTGGATATTCTGGACACGGTGCAGCGTTAATACCGGACGTTCCATCAGCCTTCGGCCCACGGCCGAAGGCCGTATTGCCCGGTGAATTCTCCCGGCGTCAAAGCCGTGATTGGCCGCGCGAGCAATCGATCGGCGTGGTTTCAGGCAACACGCGATTCACGCCTGAACCGCGTCGTGGTCAAATTGCCGTCGACCGTCCCGCCTGCTGCCGCCCTCTTCCTGAAACGTCACGCTCATTGCCCAACGGATACGTGACAACGCGTCGGAACGCCGCCCGGCGCAGGTCGCGCGCACTTCTGCGCAGCGCGTCACGTCGTGCCAATCAGTCGCCTGCCCGGAAGATCGCCGGCTGGACCTGGGTGAAGTTCCGCACATCGCCGACCACCTCGGCTGTTCTGGCAGACGACAGCGCGGCATCGATTCCAGTCTGATCGCTGAAACGCAACAGCGTGACGCAGGCAAAAGGTTGTGCGCCCGGGGCCGGAAACAGCGCCTCCACCGACTGGAGGCCACATTCGCCCCACGCCGCCCTTACGAGCGAGATGTGGGTTGCAAGATAGTACTCGCGATCAAATCCCATACCCTCTGCAGCGGGATAACTCACGATCAAGGTAGCCATATCCGTTCTCTCGTACGACGTTACAAATAAATTACCGCGGATTTCGCTCCAGGCGGCCAAGGGTATAGCCTCGAATCAGATTCCCTTCCTTTTCCTGCACCCGCTCCAGCGCGCAATAGGCGTAATACAACGAAACTGACATATAAGACCAAGAAAGCAATGCAAATATATAGAAAATCATATGATCGCTGTCGCCAGGGATAGGGTAGAAGTCGTAGACGCTTGCAATAATCTGCGTGGATACGAGTGTCAGGACCACACCCGCAGCGTTACGATACTCTCCGGCATTCGCCAGTTTCTTGACAACGTAAATGAGGTAAAACGAGAACAAAGACCACATCACCAGATAGAAATACGGCTTGGGTCCGACCATGAAATCCGCGGTCCACAAAATGACCGTCCCGGCCAGTGCACCCACCGCATACAACATGTCGCCGACAACCGATGGTTTATATCGATGCGTAACCGACATCATGCCCGCAACGATGATGATCGGCACGCCGAAGCCTCTTGAAAACGCGTCGCAGAAAAGCGAGATACTGAAAAAGACCGCCTTGCCGGTAAAGGCATTGATCATTAAATTCGTTGCAGAGAATGTCACGACCAGCGACTCGAATCCGAGGAGGCCGTTGCGCTTCCGGAAGTACTTCACGCCGCATATGAACGAAGTCACGATCAACGCGAGATCAGCCAGGCAATAAAGATAGAATTTGAGTTCCATGCAGAAATCCATGATCGTCGAGATATTTGTCTGCCGCTGCGTTCGTCATCCACGTTCACGGCAGTTTTTTGCGCTGCCTGTCGACGCGAGCGGGCTCTTCCGAGCGATGTCTGCTCCGCAATGGCATGTCAGGCATGCTGGCGCCGCCCTGGTACCGGTGCGGTCAGTGCGGCCGCGCTCAGTTGATCGCTTCGCCGCGCACGTCAGGCGACAGCGGCTTCGGCATGTTTTGCCTTGAACTGCCGGATCGCCACGCTGGTCAGGAAGATCGGCACCACCAGCAACCCGACGGAGAGCCAGCCAACCGCACGCAAACCAGCCACGCTGAACACCGTGCCGGCAATCGCGGGGCCCACCGTCAGGCCAAGATTGATTGCCGACGCACAGGTCGCGGTGCTTCTTCCGCTGGCATCCATTTGCGAAAGTGCCGCCACCATATAAGGAGCCACCAGCGTGGCGCCGGCACTGACGAGCGCCGTCGACACGAGAAACGCCCACTTGCCGCCCACGCAATACATGCCCAGGCTGCATGCGATCAACAGCGCGAGTCCAAGGGCGATCGGCTTGAACAGCCCAAAACGATCGCCCAGCCAGTTGACCGCCACCCCCACCGGCAACTGGAGGGCCGCATTGAGCATGAACAGCATGCCGAGTTGCTCCGCTTCGACGCCCCGGGTTGCAGCGACCTCAGCGGCAAATCCCATCAGGGCCGTCTGCGAGACGTAGATGAAGAATGCGCTGATCAGAATCCCTCGGACGTCACTGGATTTGATGGCGTCCTTCGCGACCGCTTCCTCGCTTGTGTTGACGGCAGGATGCATGAACGCGCCGAAAAACAGCGCCGCCACGACCACGGCAAGCTGGACGGCATCCACCCCGATATGCCCCATCTTCACATTCACGATCGGTACGACGTACATCGCACAGGAAAATATGATGGCCATCGCAACGGCTACTTGCGCCGCGACCTTCTCCGGGTGCTTGACGTGTGCAATCACCCCATACGCGCACACGCAACTGACGCCCAACGCGGCGCCGAGAATCAGCTTCGCGGCGACGAATACATGGAAATTATGTGAAAACATCGCACACGTCGACAGAACGGCGAACGCTGCCGCAGCGAGCGCGCCCGTTCTCTTGTTCAACGTCGCCGTGTGACGACCGAAAACGATGATGGAAAGCGAAAGACAGAGCAGCACCGCGGATGCGAGCCAGCCAGCGGTGCTTTCGGACAGCCCGAACCGGGCCATCGATTCCTCGATGCTGAATGGGAGCAGGTAGGTTGGCGTCCAGACCACGGCCCCGGTATAAAGCAGCGCGATTTTTCGGATTCCCTTGATTTCGACACTCACGATCGACTCCTTGTCGTTTGCACGAATACGAGATCGCGACGAGGCATCGAATCGCCCTCTTGCTCGCATTCATACCGGCACTGTTTCGAAGACTGCTTCATCCAACCGAAAAATCGCAATTTCAGAATGGCTCGCGCTGCAGCGACCCAAGCATCCCGTCGACCGACCACGATGCCTTCAGGTGATGGAATCGCCCGATCTCCGCGTGAAAACCGGGCCGGGATTCCACCACCCATCCCGTCCGTTAATCGAAATGCCCGACCTCGAGGAAATCCTTCATTTTCAGCAGGTCATTCGGGTCCGACATTTGACCGTTACGCTCGACGAACCCGGCGAAAGTCGTGCCGTACGTCCAGCCGAGCAGGCGCTGCAGTTCCTCCGGATAGCGCTTCACGCGCTCGATGGGCAGCGTCAGGTACTGGTTTTCTTCCTGCCGGAGGATCGCCAGGTCATATGACATGGTCAGGCCCGTGCGCGGTGCATCGCTGGTGTTCTTCCCGCCCCCGTGATAGGTGGAGCCGATGAAGAACAGCGCATCGCCGGCCGACATGGTCGCGGGAATGGCTTCCTCCTGCTTGGGCATGCGCTCGTCATCCCACTTGTGGCTGCCCGGGATGACGAGCGTGGCGCCGTTTTCCGCCGTAAAGTCCGATACGGCCACCATCACCTGGAACCGGGCCTCGCGCCCGTAGTTCGGGTGCCGCCAGAGCCATACGGAATCGTCACGATGCAACGGCTGAAGGCCCTGCCCCGGCAGAATCTGGATGGCTTGCGTCACCCCCACCTGAATATCGGGAGCGACATCGACCTGGTTTTCGCCGCTCCAGATCTTGATCGGCGTCTGCAGGATGCTGCGCGCCGCACCCAGATAGAGCGGATGCAACGCCACCTCGGCCATCCAGTCGGTACGCGCGAAGAGGCGCGAGACGCGACGCGTCTGTGTACCGGCGAAGTAGTCGTCTACTCCGTTCGGAGCCGACTCGAGCGTGTCAAAGAGCGTGCGCTGGATTCGCGCAAGCAAATCGGCATCGAGAAAGTTCTTGACGATCGCTCCACCATCCTGCCTGACTGCATTAGCAAGATCTTCAGGAGTGCTACCACTTGAAAGGCGCTGCAACGACATGATGATTCCTCCAACAAATTGTCAATGATTGAAGAGTGCGGCGTACCCCCGGTCTCCACTGCCTTCTGCAATGGCCGACAGGATTCGCTCGCGGAGCGCTGTCAGAATTCGCGGCGGCTGCCCGATATCTTCCTGCGCCTGTTGAAACAGTTCGGTCGCTCGTGCGTAGATGTCGAGGTCTGCTCCTCGGGGTTGATAGTCGGCAGCCGACACGGATTCGAACAGACCTTCGATGAAGTGGGTCTGACCGGCGATGTAGGTTGGGATCAGGTCGCGAATCTCGTCGATCGAAATGCCGGAATTCACGACGAATCTGAGCCCTTCCAGGAAGGCTGCGCCGGCACCAAAAACGAAGGTGCCCGTCAACCCGGCGTCGAGCACGTTCGGCACGTCGGGGCGCGCACTGACGTAGGTGGATTGCGGCGCAATCTTCCGAAGCAGAGGCTCCACTTCGCCCCAGATCTTCTCGTCGCCACCAAAAAGGATGACGGCGCTCTCGCGGCCGATATCCGGCGGGAAGCACTGGATTGTTCCGCTGATGAATTTTGCGCCGGCGCCACGCACGATTTGATCCAGCTTCCGGACCTCGGACGGGCGCCCCGTTGCCAGATTGATCACCGTTTTCCCTTTCAAACGTTCGCCCAACGCCTCGAAATCTGCCGCGAGGTCAACCGGTGTGGCCGTCACGACGACGATGACGTCCGCCTCGTCAAAGGCGGCGGTGGCACGCTCGGCAACCCGGGCTCCCAGTTCGCGCATACGCTGCGCCTTTTCCGCCTTCCTGTTCCAGACGACGACTTCCGCACCATCGTCAAGCAAGGTGGCGGCAACGGCGGACCCCATCACGCCCAGGCCCAAAACGGCAATCACATTGCTCATTCGTATTCCCTATCGTTGTCGTTGACCACACTACCGAGAAATGCCATTCGTTCAAGTCAACCACTCGAATCATCCGACTTGGTCATATGACTATCAAGCAAGCCGTATGCCAATCGGATCCGGGTGTTCGCCCTTCGTGAAGGGCGGCTGACGCGCGCGGTGGTGACGCGCATGCCCCGGCGCGGGGAATTCGCCGCACCAGATGATGCTCAGCGTCACGACAGCGGTGCATACGGTTGACTTGATCAAATGACCACGAATCTACAGGCACGAGTCTTATGCTTCGACAGAACATTGGAAATACGGAGTTTCCATTAGCCTTGTCATGAAGGCGCCGTCCGAGCCAACGCAGCGGCGCCCCTTCCAGCGCACGCATGGCTGCTTCATCGTGCGCGCACGGCGGTCGCCGTACCTGCGCATCTCCGGGATAGCCTCATCGACGCAGGGATGCATGCTCCGTTAGACAGGCGGAGCACCGCTCGATGTGCCGGGCCGATGCGCGACAGACGAGCCCGCCTCCATGTTCACGAAGCATGCCGCCGAGCGATCTCGCCGTCGCGATGTCCGTCCGGCATCGCGACGCATCGGCAACATCATCATGCCCGGCACGTCCCTGCGAGTGGTACTTCTCACACCGCCGTGACAGCACGACATCCGTGCAGGACAATGCCTTCCGTTGCTTGCGAAATGCCGCGCATCGTCATGCTAATATCCGAGAATTCGACTACCCTGCACGGGTAGCGCCTTTGGACGAAGACATATAACGGAGCGCTGGCCTATGCAGCGAGTACGGGCTGAAGTCCGCCGCCAGGACCTCGTAGCGGCGACTGTCGCGGTGATTGCAGAGCACGGTGTGAAGGGTGCCACGACCCGCCGCATCGCCGAGGCTGCAGGATGCCCACTGGCTTCCCTGCACTACGTGTTTCACTCAAAGGACGAGCTGTTGTTCGCCGTCTACGAGTCCCTGATCGACCTGATCCGCTCGGATAGCCCCGAGCCTCCGGAGCACGGCACGCTGTCGGACCTGGCCGAGTTCAACCTGCGCTCCGTGATGGCCTGGTTCGAAGCCAACCCGACATACGCTAAAACCCAGTCCGAGTTGTATACCTGGGCGCTCCGGCACCAGCCCGACATGGCCATTGGCGCACTTCGCATCTCCCAGGAAGGCGCCCGCGCCAACCTGACCGCCGCCGAGCCGCGTGCAGATGCCAAGGCGCTGGACGCCATCGCGCGGTTGACCATCGTCCTGATCGACGGATTGCTCTTCTCGTGGTTTGCCCAGGAAGATTCGAAACGTCTGGCTGCCGATGTCGACCACGCCAGCAAGATGCTGGCCGCCTACGCGGCAACGCTGTCGGAAGCTCGCCCTGCCGCCAAGACCCCTCGCAAGCCGGTACGGAAGCACTGAACGGCTGCCACCTGCCCGGAGGCACTGGCCCCCTCCGGCACCCTCACAGCGGTAGCGTCGTCACTTCAGAATGACCGCACGGCGCGCGGCGCATGACGTTTGCCATTTCGCCCATGCGCCGCCCCACGCACACACGCTGCTCGAAGGTGCGCTCGGAAACCGTCATGCGCGTTCGATCGCGACACGTGCGGCGTAAAGTAACCGACACCTCAGAGAATCCACACCCGCCGCGGCCAAGCACCCTGCTTCCATTCGCCTGAAAACCCGACGCTCCCGGCAGGCATCCCTCGGTCTTACGCTGCAGTGCTCGCGCTCACGGGTTTACCTCCATCGACAGCGCCTCTTCGTCTGCTTAACGTTGACCGATCAACTGATCAAGTCACACGATCATATTTTCCGGAATCAGCTGAAACAAGCGAACTGAATATTCAGGGCACCCGCGGCCTGCCCCATTCATGGACAAACTTTCAAGAAGCCGACATAATTCACGGGCGTTATGGTCACTTGACCATGTATCACGGATAAACACTACACCGGTGTATGACGTGAACGGAAGAGGATTTTTTCGGGTACCGGAGTTTACCAATGACAAGAGTTCGCGCTGCGTTGCGGCGACAAGATTTTGTTGACGCTGCCGTTGAAGTCATCGCCGCGCACGGCGTCGCCGGAGCCACCACGCGGCGAATCGCCGAAGCCGCAAGCTGCCCTCTGGCGTCGCTGCATTATGTATTCCATACTAAGGACGATCTGTTCGACGCGGTTTACGAATCCCTGTTCGACCTGCTCGCGGCGAATGCTCTCGCTGACAGGGAATTTCATTCTTTCGGCGAACTCGCCGGATGGCAGCTGCGCAAGAATGCCGAATGGCTCGTGCAGCATCCGTCGTACGCCCGGGCACAGTCTGAACTGATCCAGTGGGCAGAGCGTCATCGCCCCGATTTCGCGTTGAAAACTTATGTCGAGACCATCGAGCGAACGATCGCTTACCTCGGCAAGTGCGCGCCACAAGTCAACCGTGACGCGATTGAATCCGTCGCCAGAATGAGCATCATCCTGATCGATGGATTGCTGAACAGTTGGCAAGGCGACACGAATATCCGCGAGCTCAGGGCGAACCTGGATAGTGCAAGTTCAGCGTTGGAGGCGTTTGCCACCTCTCTCTCGAGCTCGACGGTACAGGCTTGAACGTCGCCGGGGCGTGTCATTGCGCCATGACCGGTAGCCCGACCAAGCCCGTCCGCACGATGCTTCATGGCAGGCTTCGCTCCTGCCACCTTTCCGTTTCCGTAGACGGACGTCCGCGGACCGCCGGGCGCCCGTCGTCGATTCCCGCTAGCTGACGGCGCCCGGCACCGCGCCGAACATCGACTTCGTCTCCAGGAATTCCTCGATGCCGGCGTAGCCCCACTCTCGTCCGTTGCCGGATTGCTTGTACCCACCGAACGGCGCCGCGATGTCGACGGACGCGCCGTTCAAATGCACCATCCCGGTCCGCAACTTTCTGGCGACGCGCTCCGCCTGTTCGATCGAATCTCCATAGACGTAGCCGGACAACCCGTACGGCGAGTCGTTGGCGATGGCAACCGCGTCCGATTCATCCCGATAGGGGATGATCACTAATACGGGGCCGAAAATCTCCTCGGTTGCAATCGTCATGCGATTGTTCACGCGGCTGAAGACCGTCGGCTTGACGTAGTAACCTCGTTCAAGCCCGGCGGGATTGCCGAGCCCACCCGACAGGAGCACCGCGCCCTCGTCGATGCCCGTCTGGATCATCTCCTGCACCTTTCGATGCTGGCGCTGGTTCGCCATCGGCCCCATGGTCGTACCGGGATCGTGCGGATCGCCGACGACGACCTGCGCGCACGCCGCGACTGCAATCTGCTCCGCCTCCTCGAGCCGATGCGCCGGCACCAGCATGCGCGAGGGCGCGGTGCAGGTCTGGCCGGAGTTGGCCATCATCTGGAGCACGCCATGCGTGACACCCTGCTGAAAGTTTTCGCTGTCCAGAATGATGTTCGCCGACTTTCCGCCCAGCTCCAGCGTCACCCGCTTGATCGTGGTCGCAGCGGCCTGAGCGACCTCCACGCCGGCGCTCGTCGAACCCGTCAGCGACACCATGTCGAAGAGCGGGCTGGACGCAATGGCCCTGCCCAGGCGCTGCCCGGCGCCCTGCACGAGATTGAATACGCCGGGAGGAACGCCGGCCTTCTCGAGGATCTCGGCGAGAACAATCGCCGAGTACGGCGCATTCTGACTGGGCTTCAACACGATCGTGCAACCCGCCACCAGCGCCGGCGCCACCTTGCACATGACCTGGTTCATCGGCCAGTTCCACGGCGTGATCAAGCCGCACACCCCCACCGGCTCCTTGACGATCCGCGACGTGCCCTGGGTGCGTTCGAACGGATACTGCTTCGCTACTTCCAGCGTCGTATGGAGGTGCCAGAGCCCCAGCGCTGCCTGAAGCGGGCGAGAGATAGCGTCCATCGGTGCGCCCATCTCGAGTGTGATGGCGTCGGCCATGTCCTGCAACCGCTCGGTGTAGGCACCAATCACGCGCTCGAGCAGCTTGAGCCGCTCGACGAGGGGCGTGTTCGAGAATGCTGCGAAGGCGTCGCGCGCCGCCTCCGCGGCCAGGTTCACATCGGCCTCATCAGAGAACAGCAACACGCCGGAGACTTCGCCCGTCGCCGGATTGATGATGTCGTGCTCCACGCCACCGTTCACCGGCTCCACCCAACGGCCGCCTATGAACGCCTTGCGGAGATGGTCTGCTTCGAAAATCGGCATCTGCTCGCTCCATGTCATTTGGTATCGAGGGCGAAGCGTCAGCCTTCTGGATCGCCCGGGAAGATCCATACTAACGTCTTTTTTGATCATTTGGCCAAGTCACATGACTCGGTAATAATCAGTATTGCCACCGGCATACCAAAGTAAGACGCTTCATGGAACGAACGGTCATGCTGCTGCAAAGGACCTGCAGCGCGTGTGACCGGATGCGCGCAACACGCCGAAACCTCTTTGCTCAGGCGGATCGGTTTGGTCTGCCGGAATGGACGTTCGACGATCACCGGCCGGCAAGCACGAGTCTGCTCGCCGCTCGCGTATCGAGGCACGCGTCACAGAGGGTTAACCTTCATCGACAAGGAATTTTTCGAGCAATACTTTCTACTACACGGTCATTTGATCAAGTCATATGGCAGACTTCACGCCGGATAGCCAGGAAGCAAGCAATCCGCAAGGAAGCGCGCCGAGACCCGGTCGCTTTTGACGTCAATATCGAACGACAAATCTCCCTCGGGAGCGAAAGGTAACTACCATGGCAATCATTCAAGTCCAGCAGATCATGCACGAGAATCCGCTGCATGCTCGCGCTCCGCATGAACCCCGCTATGAAGATGGCAGCGCGTTCTGTGACGGCAAGTACGTTCCCATCAGCGAAGCGACCGTCCCGCTCGTCGACGCAGGATTCCTGCATGCCGACGCGGCCTACGACGTCGTCACCGTCTCGCGAGGCAACTTCTTCCGGCTCGACGATCACCTTGCGCGCATGGAAGAGTCGTCGGCGAAGTTCTTCCTCGAGAATCCGTTCAATCGTGACCAGGTCCGGGAAATTCTCCACAATCTCGTGCGCAACGCCGGCCTGAAGGACGCGTACGTCTGGTGGTGCGTCACCCGCGGCCCGCTGAGCGTCGACCGCCGCGACCGCAGCGCAATGAAGAACGCGATGTTCGCGTTTGCCGTGCCGTTCTTCTTCCAGGCCGACGACGAAGTCCGCACGCGTGGCTCGAACCTCCTGATCAGCAAGCGGTACAACCGCATTTCCGCGAAGGCGGTCGATCCCACGGCCAAGAACTTCCACTGGATGGACATGAAGCTCGCGCTCTTCGAAGCCATGACGCAGGAGAAGGACTGGGCGGTTCTCGTCGACGAACACGACAACCTCACCGAAGCAGCCGGCGCGAACGTCTTTTTCGTCAAGAACGGGGAGCTCTACACCCCCGCCGAAGGCTGCCTGTTGGGCATCACGCGCCAGAGCGTCTTCGACATCGCTGCCGAGCTCGGCATCAAGGTGAACATCGGCAAGTACACCGCGACGCAGCTGCGCGAGGCTGACGAAGCATTCACGTCGTCATCGGCAGGCGGGATCATGCCCGTCAGCGCGGTAGACGACCAACCGCTCGGCAACCACAACGGCCCCGGCCCGATCTCCGAGAAGATTCACAACCTCTACTGGGAAAAGCGCTGGGCAGGATGGCACGCTCAGCCGGCTGAATACTTCTCGTCGATCCCGGCATAAGCCGGAAACCGGAAGCCGTTCAAAAGTGGCGCGTACGAAGCCGATCTGGTCGAACATGCCACATCCGGCCCTGGTGGGCGCCCAATAGCCGCATGCATCGACAAACCGTCCGGCGCCCGACCAGGCGCCGGTCGATACGAACTTCTACGTCATCGCGATGACCTGGAAGTTCGGTGATTCAGTAAAACAAAGCACGAACACACCCCAATTCATTTCGCATAGCTAACAAACTGGCGAGGCTATCGGTACCTTCAGCCGTTTTCACCTATGCACAACCCTTTGGCGGGCGCACGTCAGCTGGTCAAGGTCAAGGAGATAGCCGTGGTCAAGACTCATTCTTTCAAGAAATCTGCTTCGCTCATCCGATCGGCAGCGAAATTGTCCGTCATCGCTTCCGCCGTCGCGATGTCCTTGACCGGTGCGCTTGCGGAAGGGACGGATGCCTCTCATACGCCGTCGGGCGCCGAAATCGCCGGCACCGCGAGCGGCATTCCCGCCTGGACCCCCGTGGGCAACGTCGGCGCGGGCTGGAGCTACGGCAAGCGCCGCGCGGATTTCTTCAAATACAAATCCGACAAGCCGCTGTATACGATCGACGCCAGCAACGTCGACAAGTACGCGGACAAGCTCAACCCTGGCCAGATTGCACTGCTGAAGAACCTGAAGGGCTTCACGATGCCGGTCTATCCGTCCCGGCGCACGTGCGGCGTACCCGATTTCGTCGCGGAGAACACGAAGAACAACGCGGGCTTCGCCAAGATGTCGGCTGACGGATCGGAACTCGCCGATGCCCGCCTGCCGGGCTACCCGTTCCCTGCGCCCAAGACCGGCGCGGAAGTGATGTGGAACGCGAAGCTGCACTACCGCGGCGCCGGCGTCGAGATGCGCGACATCATCACCGTCGTCTCCCCGCGCAAGGGCGCGTCCGACTGGATCAAGAACGTGTCCGACGCGTGGATCTACCAGCCGTGGGGCGACAAGGCCGGCACGACGTTCGCGAAGGTCAACCAGATCGAAGGCAACGCCTACTACGCGTACAAGTCCCCGGCGGCCATTGCCGGCCAGGCCGCGATCTTTACGAACTATGCCGACAAGCCGACCGAAGTCTTCTACTACTTCCCGGGGCAGCGCCGCACCCGTCGCATGCCGTCGTATGCGTACGATGCGCCCCAGATCGGCTTCGACAACCAGTACAACATCGATGAAGCGCTGGTCTTCTCCGGACAGACGGACCGATTCTCGTGGAAGCTGCTCGGCAAGAAGGAAATGATCGTCACCTATAACGACCTGGGCATGTACGACTTCTCGGACAAATTTGAAGACGCGTACGGCCCCGACTTCGTGAACCCGGCGAAGCGTCGCTACGAACTCCATCGCGTGTGGGTCGTGGAAGCCACGGTCAAGCAGGGGATGCGCCATACCGCTCCGAAGCGCCTGTTCTACGTCGACGAAGACAGCTGGAGCTACCTCGGCGCGGTGGACTACGACGCGCAGGGCAACATCTCGAAGGTCCGCGAGGGCTACATCATTCCGGTGTACGAAACGGGGAGCTGCGACACGCTCGCATTCGCTCAATACAACCTCGTCGACGGCCGGTACCTCGTGGACGGTTCGATGCTCGCGGCCGGACGGGACGCGAAGTGGTCGGTCGACTCGTCGGCGGACCAACACTACAAGCCGAGCTTCTACAACGCCGACAATCTCCGTGCGTTGAGCGAGCGTTAACAGGGGCCGAGACAAAATGGCTACCACCTCCTCATTACAGCCCCGCTCCAGCGTGGTGCTCGTGCGCGCGGCAATCGCGGCGCTTGTCGCCGTCGGGTGCGGCAGCGCGCACGCGTTCACGTTCACGATCGGCAACGTCGAAGGCAGCTTCGATTCGACGATATCGGCGGGTGTCGGCATTCGCACGGCGTCGCCGAGCAGCAATCTCGTGTCGCCGACCTACAACGTGGCCACCGGTGCGCAGACAGGCGGCGGCCGACTCGGTCAGTTGAGCGGCCTCTCCGATCAGGGCGACATCAACTACGGCAAGGGAGATCCGTTCACGAGCTATCTCAAGGGCAACCACGAGCTGGTCCTGAAGATGCCGTCGCAAGGGCTCACGTTCATGGCACGGGGCACCTGGCAATACGACTACTCCGGTACCCGAACGACAGGCGCAACCAGCGGACAGGACCTGTTCTACAACCCGTCGCCCAATCTGAGCGGCGGCCTCCCGTCCGATGCCGAGAAGAACATCCGCTTCAAGCCGCGCCTGCTCGACCTGTGGGTCAGCAAGCAGTTCAACGTAGGCGACCAGATTGCGCGCATCCGCGTGGGTAACCAGGTCGTCAGCTGGGGCGAAAGCATCTGGGAAACCGGCGGCGTCAATGCGACGAATGCGATCGACGTGAATCGCGCGTCCCAGCCCGGCGCGCAGGTCAAGGAGATCATCCTGCCCGCGCCGATCGTGAGCGTCGCATCCGGCGTGGGTCACGGCGTGAACGTCGAAGGGTACTACCAGAGCAACTGGAACCAGAACTACCTGCCGCCGGTTGGCAGCTATTGGTCGAACCAGATCGTCGGGCCCGGCAACAACACGTACGGCGCCGCGACCATCCATCCGAAGAACGGCGGGCAGTACGGTTTTTCCATTCGCTATCAGCCGGCGGGAACGGACCTGAATCTCGGTTTCTACACGATCGCGTACCACGACAAGTTCCCGCAACTCTCGCTGAGCTCGACGGGCGGGACGGTCTTCCGGTTTCCGGAAGACCGTCACATGATCGGTGTCAGCGCCAACTTCCCGGTGGGCGACTGGGCGATCGGCACCGAACTCTCGTACCGTCCGCGAGACGCCGTTCCGCTGAATCCGGCCAGTGGCTGCGTCGCGCAAGGGGGAAACTGCTGGGTCGACGAGAAGCGATTCCAGTGGCACCTGACGACCCTCTACTCGCTCCAGCCGGGCAATTCCGCGGCGTTCCTGAAGCTGCTCGGCGCCCAGACCGCCACGCTGACGACCGAGACGGTGATCATCGCGTATCCGGGGCTTCACACGAGCTACGGCGGGTCGCCGATTTCGCCTGGCGCGCTTCTGTGGGGGAACGAATTCAACGACTTGTTCGCGACCGGCGCACTCAACACGCCGGGTAGTGCCCAGGGAACGAAGTACTCCGGCGGAATCGACGTCGACTTCAACTGGGTTTACGACGGCACCCTCATTCCCGGGTGGCAGGTCAATCCGGGGATATTCGTCCGATACGGCCTCTTCGGCAATACGCCGAACGTGAATGCCCAGTTCATGCGCGGCGTGACGGCCATGAACCTGTATGTGAACTTCATACAGAACCCGGCGAACTGGCAGGTCGGCTTGAACTACACCCGCTTCATGGGCCCGACCAACCCGCTGGCCAACCCGCTACGTGACAGGGACTTCGTGGCAATCGTCGCTTCTCGAAATTTCTGAGGTCAATATGAATCAACCGCCTGTTTCCGACGCAGCCCGACCCGGCAAGCTGCTTGGAATGCTTCATTCGCTGGAAAATATGCTGTTCGGTCACAGGCGTCTCGTGCTGGGGCTTCTGGTTCTCTTCACGGTCGTCATGGGCTGCTTCGCCGTCAAGCTGCGCATGGATGCCGGGTTCGAGAAGCAGCTTCCGCTGGGCCACGAATATACGCAGACGTTCAACGAGTATCGCGGTGACCTGCTCGGCGCCAACCGCCTGATCGTCGTCGTCAAGGCGCGCAAGGGCAGCATCTGGACGCCGGCTGCGTTGAAGCGCCTGTATGAAGTCACCCAGGCGGTCACGTTCCTGCCGAACGTGTCTCGCAGCAGCGTTCAATCCCTCTGGACGCCGAATTCATTCGTCAACGAGATCACCGAAGACGGATTCCGTGCGGATCCGCTCATTCCCGGCACCGTGACGCCCGATCAGCTCGACGGCAACACGGTCGGCGCCATTTCGCGCTCGACCGCCCAGGGCGGCTTCGTCGGCAGCCTCGTGTCGCGCGACCAGAGCAGCGCAATGGTCACCGCCGATCTCAACGAGCTGGATGCGAAGGGTGAGCGAGTCGACTATGTAGCATTCGACAAGGCGCTCGAATCGCAATTGCGCGCCAAGTTCGAGGATTCGAACTATGAAATCCAGATCATCGGTTTCGCGAAACAGATTGGCGATATTGCAAACGGCGCGTCGTCCGTCCTGAAGTTCTGCGCGATCGCGCTGCTCCTGACCGCGTTGGCCGTCTACTGGTACTGCCGCTCCGTTCGCCTGACGATCCTGCCGCTGACCTGCTCGCTGGTCTCGCTCGTCTGGCAGTTCGGCACGCTGCACCTGCTCGGCTACGGGCTCGACCCGTTGGGCGTACTGGTTCCGTTCCTGGTGTTCGCGATCGGCGTGTCGCACGGCGTCCAGCAGATCAATTTCATCGTGCGTGAGATCTCCCACGGGAAGTCCGTGGAGCAAGCCGCCCGATCCAGCTTCAGCGGGCTGCTGATTCCCGGTACGCTCGCGCTGGTGACCGCGTTCGTGTCCTTCGTCACGCTGATCCTGATTCCGATCCCGATGGTGCGCGAGCTCGCGATCACCGCTTCGCTCGGCGTGGCGTACAAGATCGTCACGAACCTGGTGATGCTTCCGCTGGCCGCGTCGTTGCTCAAGGTCGACGGCAATTACGCAAAGAATGCCGAAGGGCATGCCGTTCGTCGTGGCCGCGTGCTCCGCGTGCTCGCGAAAGTCGCCATTCCGCGCAATGCGGCGATCGTCCTGCTGGCCGCCGTCGTGGTGTTCGCCGTGGCGGCCTGGGAAAGTCGGGACCGCGTGGTCGGCACGCTGCAGGCCGGCGCGCCCGAGCTGCGTGCCGATGCCCGGTTCAACACGGATTCGGTTTCGATTGCGTCGAGCTACGACGTCGGGCTGGACTGGATTTCCATCGTCTTCGAAGCGCCGCCCCAGTCCTGCAACAACGTGGAGGTCGGCGCCTACCAGGATCGCTTCGTCTGGTCGATGCGTGCCGTCCCCGGCGTGTTGTCGGTCGTTTCGTTCTCGTCGTTGCTGCGGCAGTACAACGAGGGATACAACGAAGGCAATCCGAAGATGTCGGCGATTCCCATCGCCCCCGACAATTACTCGTCGCTGGCCGGCGAGGTGGCCCGCACGCCCGGCGTGATGCGCAAGGACTGCAGCATGACCGCGGTGAACATCTATCTGGCCGACCACAAGGCGACCACGATCACCCAGGTGATCAATGCCGCGAAGCATTTCCGCGATACGAACAAGCTGCCGGGCGTGAAGATCCGGCTCGCCTCAGGCAACGCCGGCGTGCTGGCGGCGGTCAACGACGAAATCGAGCGCAGCGAATTGCCGATGATGCTTTACGTCTACACGACCATCGTCCTGCTCGTCCTCGTCACGTACCGCGACCTGCGCGCGGTCCTCGCCTGCTGCCTGCCCCTGACGATCGGCACGTTCATCGGGTATTGGTTCATGAAGGAACTGCAGATCGGCCTGACCGTCGCCACGTTGCCCGTGATGGTGCTGGCGGTGGGCATCGGCGTCGACTATGCGTTCTATATCTACAACCGGCTGCAGCTGCATCTCGCCAACGGCGTCGGCATCGTCAAGGCGCTCGAACAATCGATCCTCGAGATCGGGACGGCCACCATCTTCACGGCGATCACGCTCGCGATCGGCGTCGCCACCTGGTCGTTCTCCGAGCTCAAGTTCCAGGCCGACATGGGCAAGCTGCTGGCGTTCATGTTCATCGTCAACATGGTCATGGCGATGACGGTCCTGCCCGCCTTCGCCGTCTGGCTCGAGCGCATCTTCCCGCGGCGCAAGCCCGCCCGTGCCCCCGGCCTGCTCGCCCATTGAAGCAAAAGAGGATTCCATGACCCTGTATCGCAAGGTTCTCTCCCTGTCGGCCGGTGCCGTCGTCGTCGGCGCGCTGCTGGGCAGCACGCCAGGCGCGGTATCCGCATCGGAACTCCGGCCCGTTCCGGCCGTCCAGTCCAGCATCGCGACCCAGTCGGCCGTGCTGGATGCCACCTGGGCCGGCCAGCGGGTCGTGAGTGTCGGCGCGAACGGCATCGTCCTGCTGTCCGACAACCGCGGTGCGACGTACCGCCAGGCCAAGTCCGTGCCCGTGAGCTCGACGCTGACGTCCGTCAGTTTCATCGACGCCAGGACAGGGTGGGCAGTCGGCCACTGGGGCGCGATCCTGAAGACGACCGACGGCGGCGAGACGTGGGAGGTTCAACGACTCGCGACGAACGAGGATCGCCCGCTGTTCGGCGTGCACTTCATCGACGCCGACCACGGCGTGGCCGTCGGACTCTGGTCGCTCATCCTCGTCACCGATGACGGCGGCAAGACCTGGACCAAAAGAGAAGCCGTTCTCCCGAACGGCAAGAAGTCGGACCTGAACCTGTTCGGCCTCTTTTCGAACGGCAACGGCGAGATCTTCGCCACGGCCGAGAAGGGGCAACTCCTGATTTCCAGGGACAAGGGCAACACGTGGGAAAGCGTGGAGACCGGTTACAAGGGCTCGTTCTGGTGCGGCGTGGCGCTGCCCAACGGCGTACTGCTGGTCGGCGGGCTGCGCGGCACGTTGATGCGAAGCGAGGACAACGGCCATACCTGGACACGCGCGACGCTCGACACCAGGAATTCCATTACCGCGCTTGCGTCCCGAGGCTCCACGGTATTGGCGGTAGGGGTCGACGGGCTGCAGGCGCAAAGTACCGATGATGGAAAGACGTTCCAGCGCCTGCACACCCAGACCGGGACGACGTACACCGCGGCGCTCCCCTCCGCCGGCGACAAGTGGCTGATCTTTTCTCGCGACGGGGTCGTCACGCAGTAACTTTCGGATGTCTGATGCGCACGGCGAGCCGCGATCGTGAATCGCGGCTCGGCGTGTCGAAGCCAGGTCCTTACGGTCAGTGATCGGCGCAACGGCTGCACTGGCTCGGGCCCGACGATCTACCGGTGGTGCTGCACCCATCTCCGCTGCATGCACGTCAGCGCCAATGCAGGCTCAACGAACCGCGGATTCCGCTAACGAGCGACGCCCTCCCCCGTCAACCGGATTTTCGAAGACGATAGCCGACGCCGTGCACGCTTTCCAGGATGCCCGACACCCCTGCGGCCGCCAGCTTTCTCCGCAGCCGGCTCATGTGGCCGTCGACGGTGCGTGTGGATGCGCTGATGTCTGCGATGCACGCATCGAGCAATTCGACGCGCGTAAATGCACGATTCGGCAGCCTGGCCATGTGCGCCAGCAGGCGGAATTCGACGAGTGTCACGGGAACCGGCGTTTCGCCTGAGGGCGTTCTCACGCACGCCACATAGCTGTCCGTATCGACTTCGAGCGCCCCCACCCGGAGACGACGTTCAGGCGCGAGCGCACCGGAGCGGCGCAGCATCGCGAGCAATCTCGCGACGACCACATCCGGGTTGAAGGGCCTGACGATGTAGTCGTCGGCGCCGGCGTGCAGTGCGCGCAGCCGCTCCCTGTCCAGATCACACGCCGACATGACGACGATGGGGGTATCGCTCTGTCGTCGAAGCCTGGCGAGCATGTCCAGGGCATCCGCATGCAGTTCACGGATGTCGAGAATGACCAGATCCGGCTTCAGGTTCAGTTGCGTGGCCAGCACGGCCTGGAAGGTGTTGGTCTGGAATGTTCGAAACCCGTTGCGAGTCAGGCAGGTATCGAGCGTCGACGCCATTTCCGGCGCGTCATCCGCGATGAGTATGAGCGAGTGCATGTTCGAATTTCCGAGTCGTTGCCTTTCGCGCACGCGGACACCTTCCGGACAGCGTTCGGGCGCCGCAGAGGTTTCCCCGTTCACGGGCATCGCTCGTCGAATGGAAGACGGCGTTCGGCATGATGCACACCGAAGCCATCGGAATAGAGATGCGTGAAGAACATTTCCCGCCCCGGCCCGGAGCGGGCCGGACGCCGAGCAAGGCCGATCGGTTGACGGGTTCGTTGGTTGGTGAGGCTCATCGCCGCGAAGCGGGCACCGGTCTTTCTCCGGTTGTTGACGTACGCAGGCCGGTGCGCGATGTCCGAGCAGCGTCCAGTCTGGCCTCAACCGGGCGGCGAGCCCACGCCTTCAGGCGGCGGACGTCGCTGCACACATCGTGCTCACGACGCCCATGCCCGATCGAGGCCTTCGTGCCGACGAATGTCGGCACGAGAGCGGGCCACTCAAACCGCGGTTTCCGGCATCGCGGACGGGAATCGGGAGATCCTCCGAATCAGGTCGGAGGCTTTCTCGCCGATCATGATCGTCGGCGCGTTCGTGTTTGCGCCCACGAGCGTCGGCATGATCGATGCGTCCACCACACGCAAGCCTTCCGTTCCCCGTACGCGCAACTGGGAATCGACGACGGCGAGCGCGTCGTTCCCCATGCGGCACGTTCCGACCGGGTGATACACGGTGTCGGTGCGCTCGCGCAGCAACGCACGAATGTCGTCGTCCGATCGCGACCGGGACGCGAACAGGTCCTCCGTCACGAACCGGGCCATCGCCGGTGCCGCCATCAACCGCCGGGTCAGCTTGTAGCCCTCGACCAGGACCTCGAGATCATCATCGTGTTCGAGGAAGGCCGGGTCGATCAACGGCGCATCGAGCGGATCGGCGCTTCGCAGCTTGACCGACCCACGGCTTTTCGGCCTCAGCAGGCACACGTGACAGGAAAGACCGTGGCCGAGCCGTACCTTCCTTCCGTGATCGCTGACGGGACCGACGACGAAGTGCATCTGGACGTCCGGTCGTTCCAGATCGGGACGCGTCTTCAGGAATGCGCCGCCTTCGGCAAAGTTGGTGGTCAGGGTACCGGTTCGCGAGTTCCGGTATTGCCGGATGTCGCCCAGCGTCTTGATCGCGCCGCGTACCGATACGCCGAGCGCATCCAGGCTGTTCGTCTTGTAGCTGAGAACGAAGTCCGGGTGATCCTGCAGGTTCTCTCCCACGCCCGGGAGATCGGCGACGACCTGGATTCCGTGACGAGCGAGTTCGTCCTTCGGCCCGACGCCGGACAACATCAGCAACTGAGGCGATTGAAACGCGCCGGCGGAAAGGATCACCTCCTTCTTCGCCCAGACCGTCTCGACATTCCCGCCACGCGTGACTTCGACGCCAACGGCCCGCTTGCCGTCGAACACGATGCGCCTGACCTGCGCGCCCGTCTCCACCGTCAGGTTGCCGCGCGTCTGCATGTGCGGAAAAAGATACGCACGGGCCGCACTCCAGCGCTCGCCATTCTTCTGGGTCACCTGGTAAATGCCGACGCCTTCCTGCTCCGCACCGTTGAAATCGTCGGTGACGGGCAGGCCGCACTCGCGTGCGGCGTCCAGCCAACGCGCCTGGAATGGATTGTCCGTCCTCAGGTCGCTGACCCACAGCGGGCCGCCGCGCCCGTGCCATTCATTGCCCAGCCGCTCGTTATGCTCGCTTCGCTTGAAATACGGGAAGACGTCGTTCCAGCCCCAGCCTTCGTTGCCAAGCGCGGCCCAGTCGTCGTAGTCGGCATGATGGCCGCGCGTGTACACCATCGCATTGATCGCCGACGATCCGCCCAACGCCTTGCCACGCGGCTGGTAGCCGCGCCGCCCCTGCAGCCCCTTCTGCGGCACCGTCTCGAACGCCCAGTTGTTCAGCCGGGACGGGATCATCAGCACCAGCGCGGCCGGAACGTTGACCGGCCATCCGTCGCCCGTGCCGCCGGCTTCGAAGAGGCACAGCGTCACATCGGGATCTTCGGTCAAACGCGACGCCAGCACGCTGCCTGCGGAGCCGCCGCCTACAACAAGATAATCGAATGAGTTCTTCACGGGTCTGTGTCCTCGATAGATGCTTGAACGCTTCGCAAGCAACTACCTGATGCATCGATTCCGCCACTCGCGCCGCGGCCTCGGCGAGCCGTCGCGCGACCGGCTTCATTCCGTCATGCATCAGCACTGCGTGGCCGCATCGGCAGCGTTGGAGGTCATCCATCGAACCGCCTGCGGCCACGAAATGGCGAAAAGCGAAATCAGGTCGCTTCCGCCAACGTATCAATGGTGCCGCGCGCCGCCGAGTACCTTTCGAAAACTCGCGATGCCCTTCTCGATCCACGCCTGGGCGCCCGGGGAGATCGCCCCCATGTCGAAGAACCCGTGAATCATGCCGTCGCACCGGATCGTGTCGACCTTGACGCCGCTCGCGTGGAGCAAGCGACCATAGGCTTCGCCCTCGTCGCGCAGCGGATCGAATTCGGCGGTCAGGATGACGGCAGGCGGCAACCCGGCGAGGTCCTTCGCGCGGATCGGCGCCAGCCGCGGCTCCTCCCTGTCGGTACCGTCGAGCACGTAATGTCGCTCGAACCAGGCGATCGTCACGAGGTCGAGAAAGTAGCCTTCGCCGTTTTCCTTGAAGGAAGGAAAGCCGGAGCGATCCTGCGCTACCGCGGGGTAGATCAGGAACTGGGCGGACAGCGAAATGCCGTCGGCATGCAGTTGCTGGGTCACGACCGCGGCGAGATTGCCGCCGGCGCTATCGCCGGCCACCGCCACGACGTCGCTTCCGCCCAGCTCACCCGCGTTCGCGATCACCCATCGGGTCGCGGCAATCGCGTCGTCCGCCGCGGCCGGATACGGATGCTCGGGCGCCAGCCGGTAATCCACCGAGACGACGACCGCGTTCGCGCCGCGCGCCAGCTCCCGGCAAATGTTGTCGTGCGTATCCAGGTCGCCGATGACGAACCCGCCGCCATGGAGATAGACGACCGTCGGCAGATCGCGCTCCTGCGTCGGACGATACAGCCGCGCCCGCAGCGATCCGGCCGCGCCGGGAACGGTCAGGTCTTCCACGCCGTGAATGTCGACCACGGCCTCCGGTGCGCGAACGGCGCGAGCCAGATGCTGCATCAATCCGCGCGCCTCTGCCGGGGTCGACTGTGGCAGCGGTTTCGCGCCGGACCCGGCGAGGGATTCGAGAAAACCAGCGAGGTGCAAATCGAGTGCCATAACTTCACCTTTGTTCGAACGTTGCTCGGAGATCAGCGATACACGAGGACTTCGGCATCCGGGCTCAATTCCGGAATGGTCTGGCGCTCCTCCTCGTACTCGAAGTGGTGCTGCCACGGCATGCGATCGCCACGCAGGTGCATCTGGTGTTGCGAGCGCATCACGTATCCGGCATTGAAGTTGTTCGGGTCGGTCCAGGGCAGCCGCTGCATGTCGGCGTCTTCGGCGCGCAGGCGCGGCTCCACCGTCTTCGCGCCCACCTTGTCCATATGCGCCAGGACGCGGCAGGTGAATTCGCAGACGAGATCGGCGCGCAGCGTCCAGCTCGACCGGTAGTAGCCGTAGATGAACGCCATGTTCGGGATACCCTCGACCATCATTCCCCGATACGAGACCCGCTTGGTCATGTCGACCGGTTCGCCGTCGAGGTGGAACGCGATCTGGCCGAAAGCGCTCATGTCGAAGCCCGTCGCCGTCACGACGATGTCCGCCTGGAGATGCTCTCCCGACGCCAACACGATGCCGCGTTCATCGAACGATTCGATGGTGTCCGTCACGACGGACGCTTTGCCGTCCCGGATGGCCGCGAAGAGGTCGCCCTCCGGCACCGCCGCCACGCGCTGCTGCCACGGGCGATAGCTGGGGTTGAAGTGCTTGTCGACGTCGAACCCTTCCGGCAGCTGCTGGCGGGTCTCGTTGATCAGCCAGTCGCGAACGGCGTCCGGGTTCGCGGCCGACAGGTTGATCAGGTCGAACGTCTGCTTCAGGTGCGCCCGCCGCAGAATCTCGGAGCGCCATTCTTCCGGGAGGCTCAGTTCGCGAAGCGTCGTGTCCAGCTGGTGGGTCCAGGGAACCGCCGTGAAGAACGTCGGCGAACGTTGGAGCATCGTCACATGCGCCGCGGTGCCGGCCATCGCCGGAATCAGCGTCGCGGCGGTCGCGCCCGAGCCGATCACGACCACCCGCTTGCCGGCATAGTCGAGGTCGTCCGGCCAGTGCTGCGGATGAACGACCGTTCCCTTGTAGCGATCGAACCCGTTCCACTTCGGCGTAAAGCCCTTGCGATGGTCGTAGTACCCCGCCCCCAGCCACAGGAAGTCGGTGGTGATCGAGAAGTGTTCGCCCGTATCCTTGCGCGACACCTCGACCGTCCAGCGCTTGTGCTCGCTCGACCAGCTCACCGTTTGAACACGATGCCCGTAGTGGATCTTCGAACCGAGGTCATATTCCTTGATGACGTCGCCCAGATAGCTGTGGATCTCCTCCGCCGTGGCGATCGAGCGGCCCTGCCACGGGCGGAATCCGAATGCATACGTGTACAGGTCGCTGTCGGAACGCGCGCCGGGGTAGCGATGGGTCCACCACGTACCGCCGAATCCATCCATGGCTTCCAGGATCGCGAACGAGCGGTCCGGCAAGTTCATGCGAAGATGACAGGCGGCATCGATCCCCGAGATCCCCGCCCCGATGATTAGTACCTCTACGTGCTCAGGCAAACCCGAATCTGCTTGATTCCTAGTCATGAGATCCCTCCGATGACCCGTTATTGACAATATCCGTAACGCCGCACGACTAGATCACTAGACTTGGTCATGTGACTACGAAGGAAAAGGACGCTCGTACGTGCGTGCCAGCGACAACACTTCAAACCAGCATGAGACAACCCCCGTGCACCCGAGCGGACATGCACGCGTCATTGACGTGCATGCCCCGGTTTGACCGGCCACCTCGAACATGATCAATTGACCAAGTTCAACGGTTCCCAGTCTATGCAGTCGAGAGGCAATTTGAATCAGGAGTTTCCATTACACGGCCGATCGCGAAGGTGGCCCGCGTCGGCCCGCGCGACGGCCCAGGCGTCAAACGTCGAAATCTTCTTTTTCGGCAAGCCGCCGGACAAACGAAGCGGCGCGATCCAGCAGACGGGTTGCTGCCGGGATAGTACGGGCGGCGGTGATGATGCCGTGATGATGCCCGGGCAGATGGTGATGCTCGACCGTGCTCCCCGCGCGGGCCGCGCATGACGCGTAGGCAATGCCTTCGTCACACAGCGGATCCAGCCCCACCGTGGCAATGAACATTGGCGGCTGCCGCCGGCCTTCCGCATGCAGCAGCGGTGACAGGCGCGGAAGATCAAACGGCGTACCGGCCGGCACGTAGTGTTCCCGGAACCACAGCATCGACTCGGCGACCAGCGGAAATCCGCCTTGAATGCGCTGGTATGACGGAAGCGACGCCGTCAGGTCCGTCACGGGATAGAACAGGATCTGCCCGATGATCGCGGGTCCCGCGGCCGATGCCGCATTGGCGATGAGGGTCGCCATATTGCCGCCGGCGCTGTCGCCCGCCAGGATCACCCGAGACGCATCGATGGCGAGCGCTGACGCGTTGGCCGCCAGGTAGTCCAATGCCTGCTCGCAGTCTTCGAGCGGGACCGGCCACCGGTGCTCCGGCGCTAGCCGGTACTCCACCGAAGCGACGGCACACCCGCCATGCCGTGCGAGATGACGGCAGATGCCGTCATGCGTGTCCACGCTGCCGATCACCCACCCGCCGCCGTGAATGAAGACGACCAGCGGGGCGCCGTCGGCACGCGCCCCGGCGGGCGGACGATAGAGCCGCACGCGAATGCGGCCGCCCGCGACGGGAACGTCGATGTCCTCATGGACAACGGCCGCGTCACCCGTAAGGCCGTTCAATTCGCAGGCCCGCACGAAGTTCACGCGCGACTGGTCGACGGAAAAGCTGCCGTAGTGTCGCCCGCCCAGTTCGCGGAACGCCCGAACGGCGTCCCGGGCATCGTCAGCCACCTCGGTCAGCGGCAACCAGTGCACGAATGTCATGTGCGTCCCCGCTCAGATCGCAGCGAACGCGCTTTGATCCCATTGCGTCACGGCGCGGTATTCGTCCACCGTGCCCGGCCAGTTGTTGATCACCTTGCCTTGCGCGTTCTTGTACCAGCTCGAGCAGCCTGCCGAAAACGCCGACCCGGCCATCGCCGACTGCAGCTTGCCGTTGTATTCGTCGAACACGGCCCGATCGACGTCGACGGCCTTCACGCCAGCCGAAGCCATGCCGCCGATCGCGTCGATGATGTAGTTCTGCTGGATTTCGAGCATCGACACGATGGAGTTGTGGTTCAGGTTCGTATTCGGCCCATACAACATGAACATGTTCGGAAAGCCCGGCACGGTCATGCCGAGATAGGCTTCCGGGCCGTCTTGCCATGCCTGGGCCAGCGTGCGGTCCGTTCCACGCACCTGCAGGCTGCCCTGGAAAGCCTGACTCTCGAATCCGGTTCCGAACACCACGACGTCGAACGGAAGCAGGCGGCCGTCCCGGGTCACGATGCCTTCGTCGACGAACGATTCCACGCCCGCCGTCTCCAGCGCGA
This sequence comes from Arapaima gigas, assembly GCA_900497675.1. Taxonomy (NCBI): domain Eukaryota; kingdom Metazoa; phylum Chordata; class Actinopteri; order Osteoglossiformes; family Osteoglossidae; genus Arapaima; species Arapaima gigas. The sequence goes on from UFQX01000455.1 coordinate 68,125, forward strand.
CGTTGTCGCGCATGAGCGCCGGATAGTAGTCGTCCGATCGCAGAATCCGTTTGCACGCGTATTCATAGTCCGGCGTCAGCTTCTCGCGCAATACCGGGTCGGGCACCTGGCGATGCAGGTGCGCCAGCGCGAGACTCTTGCCTTCCTGCTGCGCGCTGGACCCCATCCGCGTACGCTCGAACCCGGACTCGCGGAAGGCGTGCAGCGATTTCCGGCTTTCTTCGAAGAGATGGGGCTCGCGCTCGTAGGTATCGAGCTGCTCCGTCGAGAAGACGATCTGGTTGCGCGGCATGATCCAGTTCGCGCTTCGCTGGAATACCGTCAGGTGATCGACCTTCGGCGCAATGAGCGGCACATACTGCACGGCGCTGGCGGCGTTTCCGATGCTGGCCACCCGCTTGCCGGTCAGGTCCACGTCGTGCCGCCACTCGGCGGAGTGGAAATAGTCTCCGTTGAAATCCGCCAGGCCGCGAACCGCGGGGATCATCGGGCGGTTCAGCTGCCCCCAGGCCGGCACGAAGAATCGGGAGGTCAGCCGGGATCCGTCACTCAGCGAGAACCGCCAGAGGCTGGCGCCGGCATCCCATTCGGCACTGAGAATCTCGGTGTCGAATCGCAGGTGATCCGTCAGGTCGAACCGCGTGGCAAGCGATTTCAGATAGTGCAGCAGCTCGTTGCGGCCGGCATACATCGCGCTCACGCGCAAATGCGGATGGAAGCTGTAGCAGTACAGGTGCGATTCGGTATCGCATGCCGCGCCGGGATACGAATTGTCCAGCCAGACGCCGCCGAGATCGGGACGCTTCTCCAGCACGACGAAATCGTCGATGCCCGCGATTTTCATGCGAGCGGCCATGCCGAGGCCTCCGAAGCCTGAACCCAGGATAACGATCTCGTGGTGCTCAATCCTTTCTACATTGTTCACGGTGCACTCTCTCTGCTCTCTGTTTACATGACGGCGACTGCGGATCTGCCGGCGTCGGTTCAATAAGCCTGTTCGTACAGGCGCAATGCATCCGACTCCGTGACGACGACCGGATTGTTCAACAGCAAGCGCTGCTGCTTCATCGCATCGGCCGCGAGGGTCGGCAGGCTCGATTGCGTGACACCCACGTCGCGCAGACGACGCGGCGCGCCGGATCGGTCCATCAGGTCTTCCAGGAATGCGATGAACGCCGCCGTGCGCGCCGTGGCGTCGCCCTGTCCACCCGCGCCGACGACGGCTGCCAGTTCCGAATAGTGCGAAGCCGCCGCTTCGGCGTTGAAACGCAGCACGGGCGCCAGCATCAATGCGTTGGACAAGCCGTGCGGGATATGGAAATGGCCGCCCAACGGATACGCCAGTGCATGGACCGCCGCCACCGGAGCGTTGGCGAAGGCCTGCCCCGCCAGCGTGGCGCCGAGCAGCATGGCCTCGCGCGCGCGCCGGTCCTCGCCGTTTTCGCAAGCGGGGATCAGGTTGCCCACCAGCAGTCGCAGCGCCTCACGCGCGAGCGCATCGGAAATGGCATTCTTCTTGTGCTTGCTGGTATAGGCCTCGATGGCATGAACCATCGCGTCGATGCCCGTCGCAGCGGTATGGCTGCATGGCAAACCGACCGTCAGCTCGGCGTCCAGGATCACTTTGTCGGCATACAGCTGACGTGCGACGATGCCCATCTTGGTTGTTTCGTCAACCGAAACGATGGAAATGTTGGTGACTTCCGACCCGGTACCCGCCGTTGTCGGGATCTGCACCAACGGCAGGCGCGCACCCTGAACGTTGCCGATTCCGTACATTTGCGCGAGCGATTGCCGCGACACGGTGAGCACCGCGGCCAGTTTTGCGATGTCCATCGACGAGCCGCCGCCCAGGCCAATGACGACGTCCGCCTCGGCGCTGCGCGCGAACGCCACGCAGCGCAAGACCACGTCCTCCGGCGGGTCGGCCACGACCTCGTCAAACACCGCCACGCGGAATCCCTCGGCCGCCAACGACGCTTTCGCCGGTTCCAGCACACCGGCCTTGTGCAGCCCTGCATCGGTCACGATCAGGACATGGCGGCGCTCCGTCCATGCCGCCATCACCTGACCCAGGCGGCGCGCACAACCCCATTCCTGGAGAATGGACGGAACAGTTTCGAAGAGCATCGACTGCGGGAGCATTTCCATTGACGTTTCCTTGATGCGGACGTTGGCCGTCAGACCTGGCTGCACATGTACTTGATTTCCAGGTATTCCTCGATGCCGTAACGGGAACCCTCACGGCCCAGGCCCGACTGCTTGACCCCGCCGAACGGCGCGACCTCGTTGGAAATCACGCCGGTATTCAGGCCGACCATGCCGTACTCGAGTGCCTCGCCCACACGCCAGATGCGGCCGTGGTCGCGTGTATAGAGATAGGCAGCGAGCCCGTACTCGGTGTCGTTGGCCATCGCGATCGCTTCTGCTTCATCCTCGAAGCGGAACACCGGGCCGACGGGCCCGAAGAGCTCCTCGCGCGCGAGACGCATCGCCGGCGTCGCATCGGCAATGACGGTCGGCTCGAAAAACGTGCCGCCGAGCGGGTGGCCTTTCCCGCCGGTGACGATTCGCGCGCCCTTGCTGACGGCGTCGTCGATCAGCTGATTCAGGTGGTCGCACGCGGACTTCTGGATCAGCGGCCCCTGCTGCACCCCCGCCTCGATGCCGTTTCCTACCTTGAGTGCCTGGACTCGCCGGGCGAGCGTGTCGACGAAACGGTCATGAATGCCTGCCTGGACGAGAAAGCGATTCGCGCACACGCAGGTCTGGCCGCTATTGCGGTACTTCGACGCCATCGCACCTTCAATCGCCGCGTCGAGATCCGCGTCGTCGAACACGATGAACGGTGCGTTGCCGCCGAGCTCGAGAGACAGTCGCTTGATCGTCCCGGACGACTGGCTCATGAGCACGCGGCCGACTTCGGTCGAACCGGTGAACGAAAGCTTGCGCACGACCGGGCTGGCCGTGAGCACCGCGCCGATCTCGCGTGACGGGCCGCACACCACTTGCAGGACGCCCGCCGGAATGCCCGCTCGCTCGGCCAGGACGGCGAGCGCAAGCGCCGTGAGCGGCGTCAGGTCCGCGGGGCGCACGATGATGGAGCAGCCTGCGGCCAGGGCCGGCGCGACCTTGCGCGTAATCATCGCGGCAGGGAAATTCCACGGCGTGATCGCGGCACACACGCCGATCGGCTGGCGGATGACGAGGATGCGCTTGTCGCCTTGCGGATGAGGAATGACGTCGCCGTAGACACGCTTCGCTTCTTCGGCGAACCATTCCACGAAGGAAGCCGCATACATGATTTCGCCGCGGGCCTCCGCCAGCGGCTTGCCCTGCTCCGATGTCATGATCAGTGCGAGATCGTCGGTGTTCGCCACGATCAGGTCGTACCAGGCGCGCAGTAGCTTGGCGCGCTCGTGGCTGGTCCGCTTCTGCCAGCCTTGCTGTGCCAGCGCCGACGACGCAATGGCCTGTTCGACGTCCGCGGCGCCGAGGCTGGCCACGCGGGCCAGGATGTCACCCGTGGCCGGATTCGTTACGGGAAACGAACGGCCATCCGCGCCCTCCTCCCATCCCGACGCCAGCCAGGCACGCGTCTCCAGCAAGGAGCCGTCCCGAAGTTGGGCGCGTAGCGCCGAAGGGTCAATCGCTTGGTTCGTCCTGCTGTGCATTTCATTCACGAGCACCGTCTCCAGAAATTCTTGTTTTTCAACCTGACGCTTTCAGCCGACGGGCGAAAGCTGCCCAGGCGTCAACACGCGGACGCCTGCTTCATCTCCCGGGATTTCGCCAAACTTCCGGTGGCCGATGCGCGCCAATCTCCGCGCCGCCCCGAAGCTTTCGCAAAACGTTGTCCGCCCTGGGGCAGTCCGTGCTGCGCGGCGACGTCCAATTGGGGATGAAACAAACGTGTAGATCATTTGACATGGTCATTTGACCATAAACCATTTTTTGCGGCAACTCAGTAGTTGCACGGGCTGTCGGTGACTCGTTGGGAGATGATCACGCCAGGCTGTGACGGTCAGACAAGGGGATTGCGCGGGACCTGCGCTGGCAACGCGAACCCGACGGATGTTCCTGGCGGCGTAAGGCGCGAAGGCGAAGCCGCCAGTGTCGGGCAAACAACGGGCATGGTGCAGCGGCTGAAGTAGCCGTTCCCGGCCTCCGCCGCCGGGTCTCATCCGACTTCAGTCGTTCAATGCGATCGCGAAATGCGACGCCCGATCCTGGCGGACGATCTGCACCGATGCGCGCGCAGATCGCCTCTCACGCACTCAGTACAGCCCGGCGACCGTGCGCGCCGGAAGATCGCGATCATACGATTCGCCGTCGAACGTGCCGCCGCTCAGCCGCCGATGCATCGCACCCGCGCTCGGCAGCTGGTCACGTTCGATCTGCGTGTCCGAATCCCAGAGCCGCGAACGCACGATCGCCTTCGAGCAATGGAAATATGCCGCGTCGATGTGGATCAGCACCACCGTGCGCGGCGCCTTCCCGTCGACGGCAAAGCGCGCGAGCAGGCCGGGCTCGGCGCTGATCGTCGCGCGGCCGTTCACGCGCAACGTCTCGCCGACGCCGGGAATCAGGAATAGCAGCGACACGCGCGGATCGGCCACGATGTTGCGCAGCGTATCGATCCGGTTGTTGCCCGGCCGATCCGGCAGCGCGAGCGTTTTCGGATCGACGATCGACACGAATCCGGCCACATCGCCGCGCGGTGAAACATCGGTGCCGTGCGGCCCGACCGACGACAGCGCAACGAACGGCGACGCGCGCACGAACGCCTGGTAGTCGTCGTTCAGGTGGTCGATTTCCTTCCACAGTGCACGTTCGTGCGGCGTCCCGTAGATGGCCTCGAGTTGCGCGACAGTCGTGATCTCGTGAGTCACATCAGCATCCTTGCGTCGATGTTGCGGCGCGGGGATGAACCGGAAGCGCCGTCCCGCCATCGTACACGCGCCGCCCGCTCGCCGTCTGGCCGTTCAGGCCGTCGCGGTCTCGCGCTGCAAGGCCGGCAACGCCAGGTTCGTGCGGAAATCGTCGCCGCGGTAATCGGTATCGAGCAGGTCGCGCCGGCGCAATTCGGGCAGCAGCCCGTTGAGCAGCAGGTCCTCCTGGTCGGGCTGCCCGAGCCCGTGCAGCGACAGCACGTCGACGAGCCCCGCGCGATAGCGCGTTTCGATCGCATCGGCGAGCTGTTCGGGTGTGCCGGCGACGAACCAGTGGCCGGTTTCCTGTGCGCGGATGATCAGTTCGCGCAACGTCAGGCGCTGCCGCGCATAGCCGACGAAGATCGCGACGCGGCCGCGCCGGCGATGCACGCTGTCGATCGCCGGCAGCAGCGATCCCGGCAACGGCTGGTCGAGCGGCAGGTCGCGCAGGTCGACACCGCCGCCGAGCATGTCGGCGAGCTTCAGCCGGCCTTGCTCGTAGTCGATGCGTTCATGCTTGTCGCGCAGCCGTCGCGCGACGTCGGCGTCGGATTCGCCGATCACCGAGTGGAACGAGTTCATCACGAGCGGCAGCCGCCCTGCCCGGCCGAATGCGGCCGCCTGCCGGTGCAGTTCGCCGACGAACGTGCGCGCATCCTCGAGCGTCGGCTGCGACGTGTAGACGACTTCCGCAAACCGCGCGCCGAGCGTCACGCCGCTCGCCGACTGCCCCGCCTGAAACAGCACGGGGCGCCGTTGCGGCGAAGGCGGCACGTTCAACGGCCCCTGCACCTGGAAGTGCGCGCCACGGTAATCGATCGGCCCGAGCTTGAGCGGATCGACCGACACGCCGCCGCTCGGCGTGCGTCGCACCGCGTCGGGATCGTTCGCGTCGAACAGCGCGTTGACGACTTCGACGAATTCGGCGGCGCGCGCATAGCGCTGCTCCGGGTCGGGCAACGCGGCGTCGCCGAAATTCTCCTCGCCGACCGACGACGTCACCGCGTTCCACGCGGCGCGGCCGCCGCTCACGTGATCGAGCGTGCCGATCAGCCGCGCAAGGTTGTACGGATGGTGATACGTGGTCGACACCGTCGCGACGAGCCCGATGGCCGACGTCGCCTGGCTCAGCGCGGCCAGCGCGACGATCGGCTCCTGGCTGCCGGTGCTGCCGGCGAGCCCGGCCGGATCGGCCTGCAACAGGTCGGCCGTGAAGAGGCCGGTGATCTTTTCGGCTTCCGCCTTGCGCGCGAGCGCCGCCGCGCGACGCATGCCTTGCGCAGGATCCGCATCGCCCGGCGCAGCCAGCACGCTCGCGGCGCCGACGAGCGTCTTCAGCCGTCTGCGTGTATCGCTCATGATGCGGCTCCGGCATGCGCCGCAGGTCGGCCGGTTGACATGATTCGCTCGTTCATCGGTATTCCCCACGATTGCGTTCGATCGGCGGACCCGAGCCGGCACCATGCTGCCGGCGATCACGCGCCGGGGCATCCGGCAGGGTCCATGCGTGCGCCGCAAGGCGCGTAGCCATCGACCATAACGCAGGCCACCCGGTGAGCCGGAACGAATATTTTCGGCTTTCGATATTCTTCTTGATTGTTTGACCGTGCAAACGGCGTCGAAAAATAATCCGGCATGCCTAACCAGTTGATCGTGCCGCTTCGAACCGCGCCGGTCGCACCCTCATGACGTCCGACGCCCCTCATTCCGCCGCAGCGCTACCCGCCCTCCCGTTTCGCCTGAGCGTGCTCGACAAGAGCCCCGTCGCACCGGGCGAAACCGCCGTGGAGGCACTCGCGCGCAGCGTGTCGCTCGCGCGCTTCGCCGACGATGCGGGCTATCACCGCTACTGGCTCGCCGAGCATCACAACACGGCCGCGCTCGCATGCCCGTCGCCGGAAATCCTGATCGCGCATGTGCTCGCACACACGCGGCGAATTCGTGTCGGATCGGGCGGCGTGATGCTGCAGCACTACAGCCCGTACAAGATCGCGGAGAACTTCAACCTGCTCGCGTCACTTGCGCCCGATCGCGTCGATCTCGGCATCGGCAAGGCGCCGGGCGGGCTGCCGTTGTCGACGCGCGCGCTGCAGGCCGGCTACGACCCGGCGCAACGCGCGTCGTTCGCCGAACTCGCAGCCGAGCTGAAGCGCCATCTCGACGGCAGCGGCACGCCGCCGGACGACGCGGGGCACACGGACGCCACGCTGCACGCGACACCGTTTCCGCCCGTGGCCGCCCAACCGTTCCTGCTCGGCGCGAGCGCCGAAAGCGCCGCGCTGGCCGCCCAGCTCGGCTGGGCGTTCGTCTATGCGTCGCACCTCAACGCATCCACCGCCGATCTGGAACGGAGCTTCGACGCATACCGCCACGCATCGGGCGGCCGCACGCCGCTGCTCGCCGTATCCGTGATCGTCGCAGCCACGCGCGAAGCGGCCGCGCGACTCGCGAGCGGGCATCAGGGCTTTCGCGTGCAAGTGGGCGACACGCCGGCGGTCAACGTCGGCAGTCTCGAACAGGCACACGCGTACATCCGCCAGGCGGGGGACGGGCCGCATCGGATCGACGCGCGCGAGACGCGGATCGTGCACGGCACGCGCGACGACGTGCTGCGCGAACTCGACACGCTGCATCGCCGCCACGGGATCGCGGAATTCGTCGTCGACACACCGCTTGCCGATGCAGCGCCGAGGATTGCGTCGCTGCGGCTTCTGGCCGGTGCGTCGGCGGACAGCGGCGACCCCGCGGCGTCACGACGCGCGACCGAAGAAACGCCACGGACACCGCACACCGCCGCCGTCACCCGTCAACCCGACCTCGAAGGCGCCGCACGATGACCGATACGATCCGCATTGCCGGCGCCGACGACGTGCCGGCCCTTTATGCGTTGCTGCAGGACGCGTATGCGCCGCTCGTGCCGCAGGGCGTGCTCTTCAACATCGTTCGCTCGCCGATCGAGCACGTCGCGCAGACCGTTGCGCGCGAAACGACCTTCGTGCTCGAACGCGCCGGCGCCGACGGCCGCCGCGCGCCTGCCGCGACGCTGACCGTGCGGTTCCCGTGGGTGTCCGGCGAGCGCCACCGCACGCCGTATCCGTTCCTGCACTGGTTCGCGGTGGCGCCCGCGTTCAAGCGGCAGGGACTCGGCCTCGCACTGCTCGACCACGTCGAAGCACAATTCCTGACCGAACAGGTCAAGGCGCCCGCGACCTATCTCGCGACCGCCACCAATCATCCGTGGCTGCAGCCGTACTACGAGCGGCAAGGCTATGTCGCGTTCGACCATTCGACGAACACGCTCGGCACGCCGCTCGTCTGGCTGAGAAAGATCCTGATCCCGGATCTCTACCGGGAACCGCCGGCGGCGGATGCCGCCCAGGGCGCCGGGCGTGTTCGCGCGAGCGCATGACGTTCCACGCGCTCCGTTTCGACACGCCTCTCGCACCGCGCTTCGTCGTGCCCCGTTCCACCCGCCATGCCACTTGTAAAGGATTGCCCCGCATGACCTTCGCTTTTCCGGATTTCACGCTCCGCGCGTCGCGCCGCACGGCATCGGCCGCGCTGCTGTTCGCCCTCGCCTTGCCGCCCGCGGCGTTCGCCCAGGGCACGCCCGTCACGGGCGGCACGCTGACCTGGGGCGTCGAATCCGAGCCGCGCACGCTGAATCCGCAATTGAACGGCCAGGACAAGGTCGAGCTGCTGCTGCGCAACGTGTATGAGAGCCTGCTCGCGCGCAAGCCGGACGGCAGCTTCGTGCCGTGGCTCGCGACCGGCTACAAGGTGTCGCCCGACGGCAAGACCTACACGTTCACGCTGCGCGACGGCGTGAAGTTCAGCGACGGCGCGCCGCTCGACGCGCAGGCCGTCGCGCGCAACTTCCTGAACGCACGCAATCCGGCGTATTCGGGCGGCAGCCAGCTCGCGGCGCAGATCCTGCACGTCGCGGACGTGAAGACGCCGGACGCGCGCACGGTCGTGATCACGCTCGACGCGCCGTATGCGCCATTCCTGACCTTCGCCGGCCGGTTCGCGCTGCTGTCGCCGAACGCGTTCGACCGGCCGAGCGTGAAAGCGGGCGGCACCGACGTCGCCGGCACCGGCCCGTTCATCCTGCGCCGCTACGTGAAGGGGCAGGAAATCGAATTCGCGAAGAATCCCGACTATCGCTGGGCGCCGCCGACGGCGGGCCATCAAGGCCCGGCCTACCTCGACCGGATCGTCTACCGGTTCCTGCCGGAATCGTCGGTGCGCACCGGCGCGCTGCTGTCCGGCCAGGTCGACGTGATCGAGGGCGTATCCGGCAACGACGCGGCATTGATCCGCAAGAACCCGGACTTCACCTACCAGCACGCGCTGAACACCGGCACGCCGTACTCGCTGTTCCTGAACGTCGGCTACGGCCCCACGCAGGACGTGAAGGTGCGCCGCGCGCTGCTCGAAGGGCTCGACACGACCGGCATCGTGCAGTCGATCTATCGCGGCGAGCGGACGCGCGCATGGGGCATCACGTCGCCGATCGACCCGCTCTACGACGCACGCATCGAGAAGACCTACGGCAACAATCCGAAGCTTGCCAACCAGTTGCTCGACGAGGCCGGCTGGAGCGCACGCGACAGCGGCGGCTACCGCACGAAGAACGGCGAACGGCTGACGATCGCGGTGATCCAGGCGCAGGCGACCGTGCGCGACCAGCGCGACGTGCTGCTGCAGGCGCTGCAGGCGCAGGCGCGGCAGCGGCTCGGCGTCGACCTGAAGATCCAGTACGTCGACGACGGCACGTACGTCGAGGCGCGCAAGACCGGCAAGTTCGGCTCGATCGCGAACTCGAACACGCCGCCGGACGGCATCGACATCGAAGGCCATTACCTGCCCGTCGATCGCGGCGGCGCGCTGAACTACAGCCGCGCGGCGGCGCCGGAACTGACGCGCTGGCTGCAGGCGGCCGCGCGCACGCAGAACGTCGCGGAGCGCAAGACGCTGTACGGCGAGCTGCAGCGCTTCGCGATCAACGAGCAGGCGTACGCGGTGCCGCTGTACGAACCGGAGGACCAGATCGCCGCCGCGAAGGCCGTCCAGGGCCTGCGCTTCCGCCCGTTCGCGCAGATGCCCGAGAACCCGTACGACGTGTGGGTGAAAAAGTAAGCGAGCAAGCTACACCGGTCCGTCGCACGCGGCACCGGCAGGAGAAGCCGAGCATGAACCATCCGAGCGCCGTACCTGTTTCCGCTCATGACGCCGCGGCGCCCACGCCCGCCGCGCCGCCCGCATCGCCACCGGCCGCGTGGCGCCGCGTGCTGCGCTCGCCGGTGGCGACGCGGCTCGCCACCGGCGTACTGGTGCTGTGGGCCGCGATCACGCTGTCGTTCGCGGCCGTGCACGTCGCGCCCGGCGACATCGTCAGCATCCTGATCGGCGAGCAGCTGAGCACACCGCAGATCGAAGCCGCGATCCGCCGGGAATGGGGGCTCGACGAGCCGCTGCCGCTGCAATACCTGCACTACCTGTGGCGGGTGCTGCACGGCGACTTCGGCCGCTCCTACATCCTGAACACCGACGTCGCGCCGCTCGTGATCGGCCAGCTGTGGCCGACGCTGAAACTCACGGGCGCGGCGCTCGTCGTGACGCTCGTGTTCGCGGTCGGCCTCGCGGTGCTGACGGCCGGCCGCCGCTGGGCCGGGCGGGCGGCGTCCGGCGTCGAGCTGCTGCTCGCGTCGACGCCGTCGTTCTGGCTCGGGATCATGCTGCTGTTCGTGTTCAGCTTCACGCTGAAGCTGTTCCCGGTCGCCGGCGATCGGGGCTTCGCGTCGCTCGTGCTGCCGGCGCTGTCGCTCGGGCTCGCGCAGGGCGCGGTGATCGGCCGCGTGCTGCGCCAGGGCATCGAGCGCGCGCTCGACGAGCCGTATGCGCTGACCGTGCGCTCGTGGGGCATCGGCGAGCTCGCGCTGCGCGTGCGGCATGCGCTGCGCCACGCGGCGCTGCCGGCCGTCACGCTCGCCGGCTGGCTCGTCGGCGGGCTGCTGAGCGGCGCGGTGATCACCGAGCAGGTGTTCGGCCGGCCCGGCCTCGGCAAGATCACCGTCGACGCGGTGCTGTCGAAGGACATGCCGGTGATCCTCGCGATCGCGATCCTGTCGGCGGCGATCTATGTCGCGCTCAGCACCGCCGTCGACCTGCTTTATCTGCTGATCGACCCCCGCCTGCGCGACCGCCGCGCGCGGCATTGAACCGGAGATACCGATGTCCACGCCCCTCGACCTGCCGTGGCGCCCGCGCGCGCCGCTCGGCGCGGCCGGCTGGCTGCGCCGCCATCCGGGCCTCGCGCTTGCGGCCGTCTACCTGCTGCTGAACGCAGTCGCGGTGATCGCCCCCGGCTGGCTCACTCGCTACGACCCGCTGGCCGCCGATCCACTGGCCGCGCAGCTCGGCAGCAGTGCCGAACACTGGCTCGGCACCGACCAGCTCGGCCGCGACATCTTCTCGCGGGTCGTCTACGGCGCCCGCTACTCGCTGTCGATCAGCGCGGCGTCGATCGCGGTCGCGACGCTGTTCGGCACCGCGCTCGGGCTGTTCGCGGGGCTCGCGCGCGGCTGGCTCGACGAACTGATCTCGCGCTTTCTCGATGTGGTGTCGGCGTTCCCCGACCTGCTGCTCGCGCTGATGCTGATCTCGTTTACCGGCCCGGGCGCCACGAACCTCGTATTCGCGCTCGGTGTCGCGTCGGTGCCGCGTTTCGCGCGCGTGGTGCGCGCGCAGACCTTCGTCGTCGCCGGCTCCGGCTACGTCGAGCAGGCGCGCACGCTCGGCCTCGCGCCGGCGGTGCTGGTGTGGCGCCACGTGCTGCCGCACGCGATCGCGCAGGTGCCGGTGCTCGCGACCGTCGGGCTCGGCACCGCGATCATCGGCGCGTCGGGTCTGAGCTTCCTCGGCATGGGGCCGCAGCCGCCCGCCGCCGAGTGGGGGCTGATGCTCGCCGAGGGCCGCAACTACCTGTACAACGCGTGGTGGATCGCGGTCTGGCCCGGCCTCGCGATCACCGCGGCCGTCGTCGCCGTGAACGCGCTCGGCGGCTACTGGCAGGCTCGCTTCGAACGCCGGGAGACGACATGACGACCCACGCACCGGCACCGCACGCCACGCCGCTCGTCCACGTCGAACGCCTGACGATCGGGTTTCGCGGCCCGCGCGGCACGCGCCCCGTCGTCGGGCCGCTCGACCTCGTCGTCCATGCCGGCGAATGCGTCGCGCTCGTCGGCGAGTCGGGTTCCGGCAAGTCGGTCACCGCACGCAGCCTCGTCGGGCTGAACGGCCCGCACGCCGTGGTGGACGCCGAACGCCTCGAGATCGCCGGCGCCGATGCGCGGCGCCATCGCGAACGCGACTGGCGCGCCATTCGCGGCCGCCGGATCGGCTACGTGCTGCAGGACGCGCTCGTGTCGCTCGATCCGCTGTGGCGCGTGCGCGATCTCGTCGCCGAGGCGCTGCACGATACGCGGCGGCGCGACGTGCACGCGCGCAGCGCCGACCTGCTGCGCTCGGTCGGCATCGACGAGCCCGAACGGCGCTTGCCGCAGTATCCGCACCAGCTGTCCGGCGGCTTGCGGCAGCGCGTGCTGATCGGCACCGCGCTCGCCGGCGGCGCATCGCTGCTGATCGCCGACGAGCCGACCACGGCGCTCGACATGACCGTGCAGCGGCAGATCCTGTCGCTGCTGCGCGCGCGCCGCGAGGCCGGCGATGCGCTGCTGCTGATCAGCCACGATCTCGCGGTCGTCGCCGAACTCGCCGATCGCGTGCTCGTGATGCGGGCCGGCCAGGTCGTCGAGCAGGGGCCGGCGCGCGACGTGCTGACCGCGCCCGCGCATCCGTATACGCGCCAGTTGCTCGCCGCGATTCCGACGCCCGCATCGCGCGGGTTCCGGCTCGCGATGGATCCGCAGGCCGACGCCGCAGCCGCAGCCGCAGGCCCGGCCGCGCGCATCCCGCTGCCGCCCAAGCGAATCGAGGCCCGCGAGAAAGTGCTCGCCGTCGACGCGGTGACGAAGCGCTACGGCAGCCACGACGCGCCTGTCGCGGTGGACGGCGTGTCGTTCGCGCTGGCGCGCGGCGAGACGCTCGGCATCGTCGGCGAATCCGGTTCCGGAAAATCGACGATCGCGCGGATCGTGCTCGGCCTGACCGAGCCGGACAGCGGTACCGTCGCGCTCGACGGCGAACCGTGGAGCGGCGTGCCCGAAGCCGCACGGCGCGCCCGCCGCGCGCGGCTGCAACTGATCGCGCAGGACCCGTACAGTTCGTTCGATCCGCGCTATTCGGTTGGCCAGATCATCGGCGAGAGTCTCGATGCGATCGGCGTGCGCGGCGATGCGCGCCGCCGCCGCGTGCTGCAGCTGCTCGACGAAGTGCGGCTCGGCGCCGGCTGCATCGACCGCTATCCACGCGAATTGTCGGGCGGCCAGCGGCAGCGCGTCGCGATCGCGCGCGCATTCGCGCCGAACCCGGCGCTGCTCGTCGCGGACGAACCCGTCAGCGCGCTCGACGTGTCGATCCAGGCGCAGGTGCTCGACCTGCTCGCCGACCTGCAGGCCGAGCACGGCACCGCGATGCTGTTCATTTCGCACGATCTCGGCGTCGTGCATCACGTCGCCGACCGGATTCTCGTGATGCGGCGCGGCCGCGTGGTCGAAAGCGGCCCGGTCGGCACGGTGTTCGCCGCGCCGTCGCATCCGTACACCGCGTCGCTGCTCGACGCGCTGCCCACGCTGCCCACGCTGCCCTCGCTGCCCTCGCTGCCCGCTGCGCGCCCGTCACCCGCGCGCGCCGCGGTCGCATGACATCCGCCCCTCTTTCGTTCCTTCCCGTCATGAGCCAACCGACTTCCGCTTCATCCCGCCCGATCCATCTCGGCGCCATCATCCAGGGCGCATCCGGCAACATGTCCGCGTGGCGGCATCCGGATGCGGTCGCCGACGCGAGCATCAACGTGACCTTCGTGCGCGAGCTCGCGCGGCAGGCCGAAGCCGCGAAGTTCGACCTGCTGTTCGTCGCCGACGGCCTGCACATCAACGCGAAATCGATCCCGCACTTCCTGAACCGCTTCGAGCCGCTCACGCTGCTGTCGGCACTCGCGCTCGTCACCGAGCGGATCGGGCTGGTCGGCACGCTGTCGACGTCGTACAGCGATCCGTTCACCGTCGCGCGGCAGTTCTCGAGCCTCGACCACCTGAGCGACGGCCGCGCCGGCTGGAACGTCGTCACGTCGCCGCTCGAAGGCTCGGCGAAGAATTTCTCGCGCGACAAACATCCGGAGCACGCGCTGCGCTACCGGATCGCATCGGAATTCCTCACCGTGACGAAGGGGCTGTGGGACTCGTGGGAAGACGACGCGTTCGTGCGCGACAAGGCGAGCGGCGTGTTCTTCGATCCGGACAAGCTGCACACGCTGAATCACGCCGGCGAATTCTTCTCGGTCGCCGGGCCGCTGAACATCGGCCGCTCGCGACAGGGGCGCCCGATCCTGTTCCAGGCCGGCGCGTCGGACGACGGCAAGGGGGTCGCGGTCGAGCATGCCGATGCGATCTACACGCGCCAGGAGACGATCCCGCTCGCGCAGGCGTTCTATGCGGACGTGCAGAAGCGGCTCGCGGCGCGCGGTCGCGCACCCGACAGCCTGAAGGTGTTCCAGGGCACGAGCGTGATCGTCGCGGCATCGGCCGCCGACGCGGAGGCGCAGTATCAGGACACGGCGCGGCTCGTGACGATCGACAACGCGCTCGACTATCTCGGCCGCTACTTCGATCACCACGACTTCACGCAATACGCGCTCGACGCGCCGTTCCCGGATCTCGGCGAGCTCGGCGGCAACCAGTTCCGCAGCACCACCGACACGATCAAGCGCGACGCGGCCGAGCGCGGCCTGACGCTGCGCGAGGTCGCGCTCGAGGCAGCCACGCCGCGCCCCGCGTTCGCCGGCACGCCCGAGCAGGTTGCGGACGGGTTGCAGGCGTGGGTCGATGCGCGCGCCACCGACGGCTTCATCGTGCGCGGCGGCACGCCGACGGCGTTCACCGAGTTCGCGACGAAGGTCGTGCCGATCCTGCAGGAACGTGGCGTCTACCGGCGCGATTACGAAGGCGCGACGCTACGCGAGCATCTCGGGCTCGCGTACCCGGTCAATCGCCACGCGCAAGCGGCCTGAATGCCGGCCGCACGGGGCGGGCGCATCGGGCAGCCGCCTGCCCGACCCGCCCCGGCGATCGGCTTCGGGCAACGACGTCGAATGGCAGCAGCAGCCCCCTGCCTACACCCTCCCCGCCAGATGAAACCGTGACGCCGGATGCCACAGCTGCACCGACGTCGCGACCTGCCCGCCGACCCACGTGCGCCGCCGCAGCAGCAGGCACGGTTCGCCGATTTCCATCACGAGGTGCCGGCGCACCTGCGCATCGGGCTTCTGCGCGTAGATGCGGAATTCCGCACGCTGGATCGGCGCGAGCCGCACCATGTAGTGGTTCGGCGTCTCGACCGTGAAATCCTGCTCGAGATACGCGGGAAACAGCGCCGGATTGACGTAGCGATCCTCGAACTGGATCGGCTCGCCCTCCTCGCAATGCACGATGCGCGAATGAAACACCGGCCCCGTGCGCAGCCCGAGCGCTTCGATCGCTTCGGGATCGTCGCTGCTTTCGAGCGTCATCACGCGCGCACTGTGCCGATGGCCGCGCTCGGCGATCTCGTCCGCGATGTTGCGGATCTCGAGCACCGTCGATTCGTAATGACGGCGCTCGACAAAGGTGCCTGCGCCCTGGATGCGGGTCAGCACGCGCTCGGCAGTCAGCTCGCGCAGCGCGCGCGACACGGTCATCCGCGCCACGCCGAACTCCTTGACCAGTTCGGCCTCGGTCGGAATCGCGCCGCCGGGCTTCCAGTCGCCGTTGGCGATCCGCTCGACCACGTAGCGCTTGATCTGCTGGTAGGCCGGCAGCGCGCGCGCCGGCACGTCGTCGCCCGGTACGGCCTCCGGCCGGGCCGCCGTGTATCGTTCCGCTTCGTTCATGCGCCCTCGATCGAATGAAGATGGGATGACCTGCCGGCCGCCGCAGCGCCGCTGCGTCACACCAGCGACGGCGGTACGCCCGCGACGATGGCGGCCGCGCTCGCGATGTCGTCGGCGAGCGGCCGGTCGTCGTGGTACGCCGGCACGCGTTCGCGCACGTAACGCCGCAGCGCGTCGGTCGGCGCCGCCCGCGATGCTTCGTTTTCCTGCAGATCGTACGCCTGCGCGGCGGCCAGCAACTCGATCGCGAGCACACGCGTGGTGTTCTCGATGATGTCGAGTGCCTTCAGCGCAGCCGGCGTCGCGTGGCACAGGTGATCCTCCTGCAGGCCCGACGTGATGCCGCCGTCGAGGCTCGCGGGCGCGGCGAGCCGCTGGTTCTGCGCCACCAGCGCGACCGCCGTGTACTGCGCGATCATGAACCCGGAACACGTGCCGCCCGGCGCCGCGAGAAAGGCCGGCAGCCCGCTCACGAGCGGATTGACGAGCCGGTCGAGCCGCCGCTCGGCAATCGCCGCGACCTGCGCCATCGCGGCCGCGAGGCTGTCCATCGCGAGCGCGATGCCCGCGCCGACCGCATGCGCCTGCGAATGCACGGTCGGCGCGTCGCGCGTGCCCGCGACGATCGGATTGTCGGTCACGGACGCGAGCTCGCGGTCGACGACTTCCGCCGTGACCGCCAGCACGTCGCGCGCCGCGCCGTGCACGTGCGGAATCGTGCGCAGGCTGAGCGGATCCTGCGTATGCCGCCCGTTCGCCGCGGCGAGCATCGCGCTGTCGGCGAGCATCGCGCGCAGGCGCGCGCCGACGTGCCCGATGCCGGGCGAAATGCGCAACGCCAGCGAGGCCGGATCGAACGCGGCGAGCTGGCCGCCGAGATTCTCGAAACTCGTCGCCGCGATCCAGTCGGCCCAGTCGAGCAGCCGCTCCGCGCGGGCGAGCGCGAGCGCGGCGAGCCCCGTCACGCACGGCGTGCCGTTGACCAGGCTCAGCCCCTCCTTCGCACCGAGCGCCAGCGGCTCGCGGCCGATGCGGCGCAGCGCTTCGTCACCGCGCACGCGTTCGCCGCGATGACGCGCGTGGCCGTGCCCGATGCAGACGAGCGCGACGTGCGCCATGTGGGTCAGGTAGCCGACCGACCCGTGCGCCGGCACTTCCGGCAGGCAATCGTGTTCGAGCAGCGCGACCAGCTGGTCGACGATGTCGGCCCGCACGCCGGAATGCCCGTGCGCGTAGTTGTTGATCGCGGCCGCGATGATCGCGCGCGTTTCCGCCGCGCCGAGCGGCGCGCCCACGCCGACCGCGTGGCTCATCAGGATGTTGCGCGACAGCGTACCCTGCTGCGCGGGCGAGACGATCACGTCGCACAGCGCACCGACGCCCGTGTTGACGCCATACGCGCGAATGCCGCGCGCGACGATCGCGTCGACGAGTTCGCGCGCCGCGACGACACGCCCGCGCGACTCGTCGGTCAACGCGAGCGGCGCGCCGGCCGCCACCGCCGCAATCTGCCGCCAGTCGAGCGGCCGGGCCGAACGGAATACCGTCATGGCAGCCTCAGTTCGCGGCGCGGTCATGATGGCTCGACACGAACTGGCGGAAGCGTTCGGAGCACTGGCCGCCGAACAGTTCGCCGGGCGTGCCGTCCGCATCGACCTCGCCCTGATGCAGGAACATCACGCGGTTCGACACGTGCCGCGCGAAGCCCATTTCGTGCGTGACGACCAGCATCGTGCGCCCTTCCTCCGCGAGCGAACGCATCACGCGCAGCACCTCGCCGACCAGCTCGGGGTCGAGCGCCGACGTCGGTTCGTCGAACAGCATCACCTTCGGATGCATCGCGAGCGCCCGCGCGATCGCGACCCGCTGCTGCTGGCCGCCCGACAGATGGGCCGGATAGTAGCCGCGCTTGTCCGCGAGGCCGACGCGCGCGAGCAGCGCCTCGGCCTCCTCGACCGCCTCCGCGCGACTGCGCTTCTGCACGCGCAGCGGCCCTTCGACGAGATTGTCGAGCACGGTCATGTGCGACCACAGGTTGAAGTTCTGGAACACCATCCCGAGCTGCGAGCGGATGCGGTCGACCTGGCGCCGGTCGCCCGGATGCAGCTTGCCGTCGCGCGCGCGCTTCATCTTCAGTTCCTCGCCGGCGAGCGCAACCGAGCCGTCGTCGGGCGTTTCGAGCAGGTTCAGGCAGCGCAGGAAGGTACTCTTGCCCGATCCGCTCGCACCGAGGATCGAGATGACGTCGCCTTCGTGCGCATCGAGCGAAATGCCCTTCAGCACGTGGTGATCGCCGAACGACTTGTGGATGTTCCTGACCGACAGGGCGACGGGAGCAGCGGTGTTCATCGATTTCTCCGGGAAGGAAGGACGCGGTCAGGATGCGACACGTCGCGCATTGCGGGCGTCGGCCGCGGGTGCGCCGGACGGCTTCGGCGCGCGCAGGTGGCCCGACAGCCGCCATTCGAGCGCGCCGAGCAGGCGGACGACGATGAAGTTCAGGCCCAGGTAGATGAGGGCCGCACACACAAACACCTCGGTCGTCCGGTAGGTTTGCTGAATGATCTGCTGCGCGACGCCCGTCACCTCCCACACGGTCACGAGGCTGGCGAGCGCGGTGGACTTCACCAGCAGCACGGCTTCGGTCGAATACGCGGGCAGGCACTGGCGCAGCGCGATCGGGCCGATCACGCGGCGCAGCAGCGCGAAGCCCGACAGGCCGATCGAATAGCCGGCCTCGATCTGCCCGACCGGCACGGCCATCAGCCCGCCGCGCAGGATCTCGGCCGTGTAGCCGGCCGTACAGAGCGCGAGCGACAGCACCGCGCACACGTACGGCTCGCGCAGCAGCGGCCACATGAAGCTCTCGCGGATCACGCCGAACTGGCCGAGCCCGTAGTACACGAGAAACATCTGGATCAGCAGCGGCGAGCCGCGAAACACGAGGATGTAGGCACGCGCGAAGCGGTTCGGCAGCCAGCGCGGCGACACGCGCATCGTGACGATCACGAGCGACAGCAGGCCGCCGAGCACGAGCGACGCGAAGAACAGCCCGAGCGTGGTCGGTACCGCCGCGAGCAGCTGGCGCAGCGTGTCGAACAGGAAGTCGAAATCGAGTGACATGTGCGCTCCGTCAGTTGCGTGCGAAGTTGCGGCGGAACGACCGGCCGACGATTGCTTCGGCCCGGTTGAACACGCGGTTCGACAGCCCCGTCATGACCAGGTAGAGCGCGCCGCCCGCGACGAAGAACACGAAATACTGGTGGGTCGAATTCGCCGCGATCTGGCTCGTGCGCAGCAGCTCGGCAAGCCCGGTGACCGAGATCAGCGCCGAATCCTTCAGGCTCAGCTGCCACACGTTGCCGATGCCCGGCAACGCGAAGCGCAGCACCTGCGGAATCAGGATGCGGCGCAGGACCATGCTGCGCGGCATGCCGATCGAGCGCGCCGCTTCGAGCTCGCCCTTCGACACCGCGAGCACGGCCGCGCGATACACCTCGGCCTGGTACGCGCCGGAAATCATCCCCACCGCGAGCGCGCCGATCACGAACGGCGGCACGCCGATGAAGCCTTCCGCGCCAAACCACTGGCCCACGGCCGTGACGAGCGTCGAGCCGCCGAAATAGAACAGGTAGATGACGAGCAGTTCGGGCACGCCGCGAAACACCGTCGTATACAGGTCGCCGAGCAGGCGGGCGCTGCGATAGCGCGACAGCTTCGCGGCCGCGATGCCCGCGCCGATCACGGCGCCGACCGCGAGCGCGGCAAGCGTCAGCGCAACCGTCATCAGCGCGGCGAGCAGCAGCACGCCGCCCCAGCCTTCGGTTCCGAAGCCCAGCATTTCAAGGATCGCCATGCGTGCCTCCCGGCAAGCGTTGATAGGATCGGCGGGATGCGCGCCGCCGCGCGCGGCTCATGCCGCTTGCGCGGCGGCGGCCGGACGTGCGCTTACGGCGTGACGTCGGTCTTGAACCACTTGTCGGCGAGCTTCTTCACGGTGCCGTCCGCGAGCGCGGCGCCGATCGCCGTATCGAACTTCGTCTTCAGGTCGGCATCCTGCTTGCGGAACGCGAGCCCTTCACCCGGCCCCCAGATCGGGCCGCCGAGCTTCGGGCCCGCGAGCACGATCGATGCGGTGTCCTTCTTCGTGTTGTTCGCCGCGTAGTACGTGACATCGTCGAACGACGCGTCGATGCGGCCGGCGACGAGGTCGAGATCGCGCTCGGGCGAGGTCTTGTACACGCGGATCGACGCGATGTCCTTGAAGCTGTCGTTGATGAACTTCGTGTAGACGGTGCCCGACTGGATGCCGATCGTCTTGCCCTTCAGCTGCTTGCGCAGCGCGTCGACGGTCGATTTGTCGGCATTCGCGTCGCCCGACAGCTTGACGATCGGCGCGCCCGGCGCCGCCTTCGGCAGGATCTTCGTATCGGTGACGGCGAAGGTCGCGGGCGTCGCAGCATACGGACGCGAGAAAAGCAGGATCTTCTCGCGCTCCGGCGTGATCGAGATCGCATCCATCAGGACATCGAACTTGCCGGCCTGAAGCCCCGGAATCATCCCATCCCAGTCCTGCGCGACCATGTTGCACTGCACCTTGATACGCTCGCACACGTTGGCGAGCAGCTCGGGCTCGAAACCGCCGAGCTTGCCGCCCGGCAGCGTGAGGTTCCACGGCGCGTAGCCGCCTTCGAGCGCCACCGTCACCGTCTTCCATTCCTTCGCCTGCACCGGCGCGGAAAGCGTGGCCGCTGCCGCTGCGATGATGCCGATCGTCCTGACTGCCCACTTGATGCGCTTGCCGTTCACGAGATTTCTCCTTGTGTTGAAGATCGTCATCCCTTCGGTCATGCAAGCGGCCTCAGGAATTTGTCTATACAAGCATGCAAGAAGAAAAACCGACCGACAAGCGTTGATCAAAAAAAACCGGGTAAACGCGGGAAATCCCCTAATTCAGGGGCTCTGGCGCGCCTCGCGGTGGTGATCGGCGGCACGAACATGGTGCATTTCATCCGATCTTTCGGTCAGGATGACTAGACAAATTCTTGATTCGCCCGTTCCGCTAAACACACTAAAACCGCCGATCGAATCCCGCGGTCATGCCGGCACGCGTATCGCTCGCGTGCGTCCCGCGATGCCTGGCGACTGCGTGACGCGCATGCCCCCCACCTCACCACGCAGCAAACACGTCCTGCGCGATCCCGAATCCCGTGCTCATCCCGGCGCCGCTCGTCACGACGACGACGCGCGTGCCGTCGTCCGGCGCCTCGATCACGCAATCGGCATCGGCTGCCGACGGATAGCTGCCGGTCCAGCGCTCGACGATGTCCAGCTCCGGTACGTCGAGCGTCTCGTGCAGCAGGCGCAGGATCTGCGCATCGATCTCCTGCGTCGCGAACGGCAGCGGTGCGGCGCCGTATTCGTGCGAATCGCCCACCACGAGGCTACCGTCGGCGCTCTGCACCGCGATCAGGTGGATGCCGTAGCCGAGGCACTCGGGCTCCTCCGCCCGCAGGCGCGTGCGCAATGCGTCGGCGGCGGGCAGCGCCGCGAAACCCCCGTAACGCAGCAGGCTCAGGTCGCTCATGACGGCGGCGCGCAGCGCCAGCGCGCGGCGCGGCCGTACGCGCAGCATCTGCAACTGGCACAGCCGCACCGCGTGCCGCGCGAACCAGTCGCCGTAAAGGTGACGGCTGTCCGCATTGCCGCAGACGATCACGCGCTCCGCGTGCAACACGCCGCGCGACGTACGCACGGTCGGCGTGCGCACCTCGTGCACCATCTCGCCGTAACGAAACGCCACGCCGAAGCGTTCCGCCAGCCAGGACGCAAGCAACCCGATCGCGGTACGCGGCTCGATGCGCAGTTCATGCGGGCTGTGCAGCACGCCTTGCGCACCGTCGAGCCGCAACTCGGGCGCCGCGGCTGCCGCTTCACCGGGTGTCATGACCCGGCAGCCGTCGGCCATGCCGGTCTGCATGAACGCATCGATCAGGCGCATCGCCTCGGGGCGGCGCGCAATCAGGTGGAGGCCCTTGTGAAGCACGTCGATGCCGGCTTGCGGCGCGACGTCCGCCCAGACCTCGCGGCTCGCCCGCGCACGCCGCCAGCTGTGTTCGGCGTGCTGCCCGGTGACGGTGACGAAGCCGAAATTGCGGATCGACGCGCCCACGCATGCGGCATCGCGTTCGATCACGCAGACGCGCAGCCCCTTGCGTGCCGCCGTATAGGCATGAGCGAGGCCGACGATGCCGGCGCCGACGATGATCACGTCATGGGAGTCTGCCGCTGCGATGGCGTTCACGATTGCACGTTCCTTCTGTCGAGATGACACGCGCCGCCTTCAGGGCGGGCGTATCGGTTGCTGTTTGCCGCGTCCCATGGACGGTTTCCCGGGTGCGAGGCGAACGGGCCGGCTCGCGTCGTTCGCTCCAGGGACTGGCGCACGATCCCGCACTATCTCGACGCGAGATGACATTCGAATGAAAAGCCACAAAACAGCATGATTTGGCATATTTTGCCATTTCGGCACGTGGCCCATCCCGCTTCGCCGGTCAGCGCGGCAGCGCAGCGGGATCGTAGCGATTGCGCGGATTCCACAGCATCCATCCGTCCGTGCCGGCCGCGTCGGCGGCGTCCGCCTGCGCACGGATGTCCGCCGCGTCGAATGCGCGCCGGTCGAACGCATAGTCGCGAAATGCCTGCAGCCAGGGCCGGAAGCGCACGCCGGCGAGCCCGGTGCGGCGCATTGCCTCCGCGAGCGAGCGCCCGACGATCTCGCCAGGGTGATCGGTCGGCTTGCGGCAGCCCGGCAGGCCCCACGTGAAGCCCGACGGATAGAGCATCGGCGAAATGTAGTCGACCAGCCCGCCCAGTGCGCCGAGCCGCTGCCCGATCTGCGTGTCGTCGGCATTCCAGCACACGTAGCCGAAGATGTCGGCCGACAGGTAGAGGTTGTAGGGCCGCAGCCGTGCGCGCGCGCCTTCCAGGAACCCGGTGATCGCGGCCACGCGGTTCGCCTCGGTGTTGGGCTCGCCGAACCGCAGGCCGCTCGCGTCGGGAAAGCGCAGGTAGTCGAACTGGATCTCGTCGAAACCCATCCGCGCGGCCTCCTCGGCCACGTCGAAGTTGTGTTCCCACGCGGCGCGCACGGTCGGGTCGATCCAGCGCAGGTGTTCGCGATCGCGCCAGATTCCGCCGGCCGCATCGCGCACGGCCCAGTCGGGATGCGCGGCCGCAAGCGGATCGTCCTTGAATACGACGAGGCGCGCGATCAGGTACAGCCCGCGCGCGTGGAATGCGCGGATCAGCGCCGGCAAGTCCGCGACGCGCGGCCCCGCCTCGCCGCCCCCTGCGCCGATCGCTTCGCGCGCGGCGCTGCGATACGGCGTCATGCCGCGATCGCCCTTCACGTCGATCACGAACGCGTTGACCGCCGTGCGGCCCGGCAACGCAAGCGCCGCGTCGCGCAGCGTGCGGTCGGCGATACCGTACGCCGACAGGTAGACGGCCTTGGGACGAAACGGAACGAGCCGCACCGTGCGCGCCGACTCGCGAGCGGCGAGCGCAACCTCCGCGCGTGCATAGCCGGGGGCGGTCACGCTGAGCGTCGCGTCCGACGGCGCGGCAAACGTGCCGGTCGCCGACGCAATCAGGCTGCTGCCCGATGCATACCCGAGCGCGCCCGCCACCGGCCGGCCGCTGTCAGCATCGACGACCGTCACCGAAACAGTTCCGGCGCGGCCGGTAACGCACGTGAGCACCAGCAGCATGCTTGCGAGCACGCGGCCAAGCATCGCCACGCGCTGCCGCCCGCCTCGACACGACTCATGCGCCTGCCGCCCGGCACGCGACCCACCAACGTTTGCCCGAATCTCCAACGCACACCTCGCGACGCGAATTCCCGTGGACATTGTTGCGACTCCGGCGCAACGCCACGTGAGGCAGATCAACGGTACGCCACGCGCCACCGCGCGCTCCGCGTCGATCGAAGCGTGCATCTAGGGCCCTGCACGCGTACCGGTGTCCTGACAACCGCCGCAAAGCCGGATCACGCCGCGGCGCTCCGGGTTCTGCCAGTAGAACCGCACATCGACACCGCCGTGCGCCGGCACGACGACGTGCCGGACTTCCTGGACGCCCCGGTCGCGCGCCGACACCGTGTAACGCCCCGGCGGCACGCGTGCGAACAGGAACGGGCCGGCCGTGTGTGCGTCGACGACCGTCGATTTGCCGGAAGTCAACGTGACGTCGACATCGGACAGGTAATGCCCGCCCTTCGTCGCGAACATGATTCGCAGGTTGTAGCGCGGCGCGGCGGCACGAAACGCAGCGACCTCCTCCGCCCCGATGCCGCCCGTGATGTACACGGCGCCGTTCTGCTCAACGGGCTCGGGCAGCGCTTGAGCCGGCGCGTTCGGCGCAGCGGCCAGCAAACAGGCCGACAGCAGCAGCGCCCCGGCGATTCCAGTCCGCATTTCATTCTCCCGGTTCAGGCACGCGGGTGGCGATGCGGCTCGTTCGTTCGGGCGCGTCACGGCCGGCGTGCCGCGACGTGACGCATGCGCATCGTTGACGAAGCCAGCGTCGCGCGGAACGCCGATTTCCCGTTGATGCATGTCAAGCCCACCGGACAGGCCAGCGGCGCGGCACGACGGTGCGAGACCGTCGGTCGGACGGTACGGCGGGCCCACAAGGCCTGAAGCGGCGGCAGGCAGGCGCCGTTGTCCGTTCCGGCTGTCAGCCGATATTGCACGGCGCGTCGGAAATTTCCGACACGACGCCCCGACATCGGACAGCAAGCTCGGACCGCGCTGATTGTCGGGCCCCGGTCCGCCGCCAATACTGGAGACGTGACGGGACGCAACGCGTTCCGCGGCAGGCAAGGCGGTTTTCCAGCCGGCTGCCGCGAGATCCAGGAGCTGGCCATGACTCACCCGACCGCAGCACAAGCCGACGACGCCATGCCGGATCGCGACCTTCCGGTCGGCGCCCACCTCGTGACGCGGCGCCACGGTTACGTGCATCACGGGATCTATATCGGCGACGGCAACGTGATCCATTACGCGGGCCTGGCGCACAGCCTGAGCGGCGGCCCGGTTGAAATCGTCTCCATCGACGGCTTCTGCGCCGGTTTCGAACTCGCGATCGTCCGGCACACGCGGCCCCTGTACGACGGCACGGAAGCGGCGCGGCGCGCGGCCTCGCGCCTCGGCGAATGCCGCTACCGGCTGCTCACCAACAACTGCGAGCACTTCTGCCTGTGGTGCCTGTTCGGCGTTGCAAGGAGCGACCAGGTTGCGTCGTGCCTGCGCAACCCGGTTCACGGCATCGCGGTGGGCGTCATGCTGCTTGCCTGCGTGCTGGCCGCGCGGCTGCATGCGGCAGCCTTCGAACGCACGCCGGACGCCGGCACCTGCCCGGTTCAGTGCGGGGCCTAGCGCCGCCGCTCGACAGCGTCGGCGGATGCCGCATGCACCCGCCCCCAGCGCTTCGCCTGCGCGATCGCGATACGGATCGCGCTGCCTTCGGCACGCCCTCGTCGCAGCAACGCGTTGGCGATCTCGATCGCCTTGCCGCGCACCGGCGGCGGCAGGTTCCGCATCGACGGCGGATAGCGTTCGTCATCCCACGGCACGGTGGCCCCCTCTCGTACCCGCGTGCCGATCCCGACATCCCTGTCCGTGGCTCGCGCAGCAGGATCCCAGCCATTGTGCGACCCCCATGACGTTCTGCCGGGCGTGACCCCAAATGGAAACGGCATCCGCGAACGACGCTGGCGAACCCGCGATCGGGCATTCGATCACGGTCGCTCCCGCGCGGTTTGCAGCAATCCGTTCATGCAGCGGGTATCACACGCATCCGTCATCAGGTAGCGCGGCAGCGCCATGACCGGTACCGGATGCGCGGCCAGCAACGGGCGCAGCACGTCGTAGACCGAGCGGTGACCGTCGTCCACCGTGATCGCGACCGCCCGCGCCGGCAGCGCGTTCGCCTGCCCCGCGTGCCAGCGCACGATGTCGGCAAGCGGCACGATGCGGTAGCCGTTCGCCTCGATCGCACGCAATTGATCGTGGAAGGTCCCGGTGCGCACCGTCATCGAATCCAGGCGTTGCGCGGCAAACCGGTGATAGACGAGGATCAGCACGCGCTGCGGCACCGGCTCGCCCGTCACCGTGCCGGCGAAAGACACCAGCGGCCAGCACGACAGCAGCAGGCAGACGATCGCGCGCACGCTCATGCCGCACCACGCGCAATGGCCGCGCCACTTGCCTGCGCAACCAGTTCCGCATGAATCCGTTCGACGTCGGCGCGCGTGCCCAGCGCGGTGCCGGGATGCTCGACCGAAGCCGCCGACGCCGCCAGCGCATAGCGGCAAGCATCGTCGAACGGCGCGCCGCGTGCGAGCGCCCAGACCATCCCGCCGACGAAGCTGTCGCCGGCACCCACCGTGCTGCACACCGTCGCGGGCCTGCCCGGCAGGCGCAGCGCGCGCTCGCGCGTGACGACCCACGCGCCGCGCGCGCCGAGTGTCAATGCAACGATGTCCGCCCGCCCTTGCGCGACGAGTTCGGCCGCCTTGCCGCATGCCGACGCTTCCTCGAGCGGTTCGCCGGCCAGCGCGCTCAGTTCGTCGAGGCTGGGCTTCACGAGATGCACCCCGGCGTCGAGGGCCGCGCGCAGCGCCGGGCCCGCCGCATCGACGACCACGCGGGTGCCGTTGGCGGCGGCCGTCCGCGCGAGCGTCGCATACAGGTCGTCGGGCGCGCCCGGCGGCAGGCTGCCGCTCAGCACCAGATAGCGCGGCGCAGGCTGCAGCGCCGCGATGCGCGCCGCGCAGTCGCGCCACTCGGCCGCCGTGACCAACGGCCCCGGCATCAGGAACCGGTACTCGCGCCCCGTCGCCGTTTCGGTCACGCAGACGTTCTCGCGCGTCTCGCCGGCGATCCGCATGCGCACGGCCGGCACCTGTTCGGCGTCGAGCAGCAGCGTCAGCACATCGCCGGTCGGCCCGCCCGCCAGGTACAGCGCGACGCAGTCGCCGCCGAGCCGGTGAACGGTCCGCGCGACGTTGATCCCGCCGCCGCCGGGGTCCCGCCGTGGCCGCGCGCAGCGCAGCTTGTGCGTATCGACGATGTGCTCGACCGACGTCGAGACATCGACGGCCGGATTCAACGTAACGGTAACGATCTCGGTCATGGCGCGTAGTCGGTAAAGGGCGTGATGCGCGGGCTTGCCCGCCGCGCGCGTGCGGCCGCGGCGGGTGCCTGATGCCTGATGCCTGATGCCTGGCGCCGGCCACCAGCGCCGGCCGGTCCTGGCACCACCTTACGTGCGCGCCTTCTCCCGGCATTGACGACCGTCAAGCGATGCCGCAACAGCACCGGATTGCGCTCGATCAACGACGCGGGCGGGCAGGCCCTTACATTAGGTCATCCGTCGTCGCCGAGCCCCGCCATGGACGAGCAACCGCTTTGCACCACCGTGTTCGCCGAACGCTATGCGCAGCCCGGCGAAACGTCGCGCGCGGCCGTCTTCCAGCGTGTCGCCCGTGCACTGTCGCTCGCCGAGCCGCCCGCGCTGCGCGCCCGGGCCGAGCGCACGTTCTTCCAGAACCTGCAGCGCGGCGCGATCGGCGCCGGCCGCATCATGGCGAATGCCGGCGCGACGACGGGCGGCACGATGGTCAACTGCTTCGTCCACCCGCTCGCGGTTCCGGACGACACGCCGCTGCAGGGCGTCGATGCGGCGCTCGCGCAGGCGCTCGACGACGCGCGGCTCACGCTGCTGATGGGCGGCGGAATCGGCTACGACTTCTCGCCGGTGCCGCCCGCCGGCGCGTACGAACGCCGCCTGTCGCCCGAGCGCGGCGTATGCGCGGCGATCGACCGCTTCGATGCGATGTGCCGCGCGTTGCCGTTCACCGGCCCGCGCCGCGGCGCGCAGATGGGCGTGCTGCGCTGCGATCATCCGGACCTGCTCGCGTTCGTCACGGCCAAGCACGGGCGGGCGCGCTGGCCGACCTTCAACCTGTCCGTCGGCATCACGGACGCGTTCATGGAAGCAGTCGCGCACGACCTGCCCTGGGCGCTCGTCCATCACGCACCGCGCCATGCAGCCGCCATCGCGTCGCCCCGGCGGCCGGACGGGCGCTACCTTCATGCGACGGTGCCCGCCCGCAAGGTGTGGCAGGCGATCGTCAACGCCGCACGCGACAGTGCCGAACCCGGACTGCTGTTCCTCGACACGATCCGCGACGCGAATCCGCTGCGCGAGCACGAACGGATCGACGCGACGAACCCGTGCGGCGAGCAGCCGCTGCCGCCCTACGGCAGCTGCGTGCTGGGGCCGGTCGACCTGCCGCGGTTCGTGCACCATCCGTTCGGCATCGACGGCGAGCCGCGCTTCGATTTCGCGGCGCTGGCCGACGCGGTGCACATCCAGGTTCGCCTGCTCGACGATGTGCTCGACCTGACCGCGTGGCCGCTCGCCGCCCATGCACGCGAAGCGCATCGGACGCGGCGCATCGGGGTGGGCGTGACGGGCCTGGGCGACGCGCTGACGATGCTGCGGCTGCGCTACGACAGCGTCGAGGCGCGCGCATGTGCGCGCAGCATCGCGCTGACGATGCGCGAGCATGCGTTTGCCGCATCGGCCGCGCTGGCCGCCGAGCGCGGCGCGTTTCCCGCGTACGATCCGGCCGCTTACCTGACCGGCCCCGCCTACCGCATGCGGCTGCCGCTGAAGGTGCATCACGCGATCCAGCGGCACGGGCTGCGCAACAGCCATCTGTTGTCGTTCGCGCCGGCCGGCAGCGTGAGTCTCGCGTTCTGCGACAACTGTTCGAACGGCATCGAACCGGCCGTCGGCTGGACCCAGCGCCGGATGGTTCGAACGGCAGACGGCCAGGCGCGCGCGTTCCGGGTGCAGAACCATGCGTACCGGCTGTTTCGCGCACTGCATGGCGACCGCGTCGCGCTGCCGGACTATTTCGCCACCGCGGCCGAGATCGCACCGATCGATCACGTCGCGATGCTCGCGGTGCTTCAGCCCTGCGTCGACGCCGGCATCTCGAAGACCGTGACGATGGACAGCCAGTGTTCGCTCGCGCAGGTCGACGCGCTGTTCTTCGCGGCATGGCGCGACCGGCTCAAGGGCATCACGGTGTTCCGGCCCGATCCGCGGCTCGCGTCGGTCGTCACCGACGATACGGCGCAACGACGCGACGGCGCGGTCTGCATCGGCTGTTGAGCGGACTGACCGACGGTGGCCGCCAGCCGGTCAGGCCGACGTGTCGGTGGCCGTGGCAGGCTCCGCATCGGCGTGCGCCGGCCCGGGCAGGCCGATGCCGTCGTCCGGCGGTGTAATGAGCGCCACCAGTGTGTCGTGATCGATCGTTTCATGCTGCAGCAGGCACCGCGCGATCCGTTCGAGCGCGTCGCGATGCTCGCCGAGCGTCGCCGTGACCCGCACGTGCGCGTCTTCGAGCAGCGCGCGCACCTCCTCGTCGATCAACTGCGCGGTGTGTTCGCTGCACCGGCCGTCGCCCGGCGTCCACACGCCGGGCGAACCGCCCTGCGGGGTCGCGTCGTCGAGCGTCGCGAGCCCGAGCTTCTCGCTCATCCCGTACTGCATGACCATGTGGCGCGCCAGCGCGGTCGCACGTTCCAGATCGTTCTGCGCGCCGGTCGACACGTCGCCGAACGCGATCTCCTCGGCTACCCGGCCGCCGAGCAGCACGTCGAGCCGGTCGAGCAGCTCGCTCTTGCGCAGCACGTAGCGATCCTCGGTCGGCACCTGCTGCGTGTAGCCGAGCGCCGCGATGCCGCGCGGGATGATCGACACCTTCTTCACCGGATCGCAATGCACGCGGCTTTGCGCGACGAGCGCGTGCCCGGCTTCGTGGTACGCGATGGTCCGCTTTTCCTCGTCGTTCATCACGCGGCTCTTGCGCTCCATGCCCGTCATCGCGCGGTCGATCGCTTCGTCGAAATCGGCCATGCCGATCGCCGGCTTGCCGAGTTCGGCCGCGTGCAGCGCGGCCTCGTTGACGACGTTCGCGAGATCCGCGCCGACGAAGCCCGGCGTGCGCTGCGCCAGCTCGGCCAGGTCGACTTCCGG
Organism: Arapaima gigas; assembly: GCA_900497675.1. NCBI lineage: Eukaryota > Metazoa > Chordata > Actinopteri > Osteoglossiformes > Osteoglossidae > Arapaima > Arapaima gigas. The sequence continues at coordinate 98,233 of UFQX01000455.1, forward strand.
GGCCAGCTTCACGCGCTTCGTCTGCACGGCCAGGATCTGCTTGCGGCCGGTCAGGTCGGGCCGGTCGATCGCGATGTGGCGGTCGAAGCGCCCGGGCCGCAGCAGCGCGGGATCGAGGATCTCGGGCCGGTTCGTCGCGGCCATGATGATCACGCCCGAATTGGCCTGGAAGCCGTCCATCTCGACGAGCAGCTGGTTGAGCGTCTGCTCGCGCTCGTCGTTGCCGGACATCAGGCCGACGCCGCGCGCCTTGCCGAGCGCATCGAGTTCGTCGATGAACACGATGCAGGGCGCCTTCTGCTTTGCCTGCTCGAACAGGTCACGCACGCGTGCCGCGCCGACGCCGACGAACATCTCGACGAACGCGGAGCCGCTGATCGTGAAGAACGGCACGGCCGCCTCGCCGGCCACCGCGCGCGCGAGCAGCGTCTTGCCGGTGCCGGGTGCGCCGACGATCAGCACGCCCTTCGGGATCTTGCCGCCGAGCCGCTGGTAGCGTTCAGGATTGCGCAGGAACGCGACGATCTGCTGCAGCTCGGCTTTCGCCTCGTCGATGCCGGCGATGTCGTCGAACGTGATGCCGGTTTCCTGCTGCACGTACACGCGTGCCTGGCTCTTGCCCATGCCGCTCAGGTCACGGACCCCGCCCGGCCGGCGCATCATGAAGCTCCAGAACGTGACGAGGACGATCACCGGCAATATCCATCCGGCAAGCGTTTCGAGCCAGCCCGAATCCGGCGCGCCGCGATAGCGGATGCCGGCGGCCGTGAGTTCGGCGACGAGACGATCGTCAGCGACCCGGTTGGTCGTGAAGCGCCACGGCGCCCCCGCCTTCTTCACGGCGGCCGCGTCGGAGGCCGGCAGGTTCGCACCGGCCTGCGGCATGCGCAGCACGCCCGAAATCGACGACGGGCCGATGTCGAGATCGTCGACGAGCCGCGCGTCGACCAGGCGGTGAAAGTCGCTGTACGAGATCGACGTCGTGGCCGGCTGGGCCATCAGCAGCTGATACGCCACCAGCACGGCAAATACGAACGGGATCAGCAGTCCGGAGTAATCGAGTGTCTTTTTCATCGCATCGGGCCCGTTTGCCGGACACACCGCCGTTCATGCATCGTCGCGCGTCCATTGCGCGCGCAGCATGTCCTCGCCATCGCGATAGTTGAGCGCGAGATCGCCGTGATGCGCATGCAGCAATGCTTCCCCCAGCCTTCGCACCATGTGCACGCCCGTCGTGCGGACGACGAGCGTATCGCCGGATTGCTCGATTTCCATGATGCGTTCGAGCGCGTGCTCGCTCGTCTCCAGATCGGCCTGGCGCTCGAGCAGGTCGAGAATCGTCGCCCGGTGCGCGCGCAGGTACGCGCCGTGCAACGCCAGCTCGCCCGCCGGCAGGTTTTCTCGCATGCGCCTGCAGGCCGGGCATTCGAGCTGGCGCCGGTCGAGCGGTGTCGCGTACCACGTCCAGCGGCCCGCGTCGCAGACGGCGCCGCAGCCTTCGCAGATCCGGTCGCCCTTCGGCCGCTTCGGATCGCGGTAACTGTCCTTCGTATGCGGTTGCATGCGCTGGTCGCGGCGCAGAGGGGTTCGGCCGGGGCCTGAATTCGAACGGTTCATGGCTGCTTCTCCTTGCAGTAGACAGCATGGGCCGGCCGTCAGCCGACGGTGAGCCGGTCGACGACCTCGCGCACGCCCCTCACCGACCCGGCCGCGCCGCACGCGGCGCGCCTTTCGGCAAGCGACGCGACCTTGCCCGTCAGCGTGATGACGCCGTCGACCGCATCGATCGCAATGCCCGCGGATTCGCGCTGCGCGCGACGCGCCAGCGCTTCGGCGATCCGCATGCCGACGTCCGGCACCGTGTGGTCCGTGCGCACCCGGATCCGGTTCGCGACGCCGACGACGCCGATCATCCGGCTGACCATCTTTTCCGCCGCGCGACTCTGGTATGCATGATCGACTTCGCCGTCGAGCGTCACGCAACCGTGGTCGACCTCGACGCGAATCTTGTGATCGCGCAGCGCCTCCTGCCAGCCGAGCGCGAACGTGATGGCGATTGCCAGCTCCTGATCCGCGCACGCGTTCTCCGGCGGTGTGACGTTCAGTTCGAGCACGAGCGCACGCGCATCCTCGACGTGCAGCGCCGTTTTCTGCGCCTCGAGCTTCTGGGCCCAGCTGTCGACCGAGCCGCGCAACGTGACGATCCGGTCGCGTACGTCGACGTCGATCCGCCGCGCGTCGATCGCCGGATTCCAGAACAGCGCCTGCTCGACATCCTGCTTGAGTGCTGCATCGGACTTCATTTCCGTCTCCCGTTGGGCCGCACCGGTCGTGACATTCGCGACCGGCGATCGGGCCGCACCGGATTCAGCATCGCGCACGCCGGTGCCGGCGGGTTGACGAGGATCAATCAACGGCGTGCCGGCGGCCGTGGCCGCCGGGTGCGCGAATGCCGGATTCGTCCGTTGATACAGATCAACCGTGCGGCAAAGCGCCACGCGATCATGACGCCAGACACCGCGAAACCCGCGCCGACCCGCGCGTTTCGCATCCGCACGACAGCCACGCCGCAGGAGACCGTCATGAACCGCAGGCAATACCGCATCGCGCTCGCGACGCTCAGCGTGTTCATCGCGCTCGCATCTCTGGCCGGCATCATTCACGGGATGCTGTTCGACGAGCGGGTTTTCAGATACTCGATCGTCACGCTGATCCTGAGCATCCTCTCGTTCGTCGTCCTGCTGAACCTCGCACCGGGCGACCGGCCGTGACGTGCACGATCGCGTCGGGCCCGGCACAACCCGCCGGCCCGGGGCCATTTTCCGGCGCGCCTGTCAACCGAAGCACCGCTCGAAACGCATTCCCGTCGAAGTGATTCAGATCAAGGGTAGGAGCGTCATTCGTCGGATATAAGTGAACCCGAAGCGGCGCCGCCATGTGGCGGCGCCCCCCGCGTTTCCGTATTCGCCGAGGCATTCCATGCGCGCCATCGCGCCTCCCGTCGTCTTCCGCAAAGCAGCGTCCCGATCCGCGCGTTTCGTTGCGCTCGCAACGGGTATCGGCCTGCTGTCCGGATGCCTGTCGCTCGCACCGCCGGACCAGCGCCCCGCAGCGCCGATCCCGGCCGCCTTTCCGGATCCGTCGGCCGGCGCCCCGCCCGCCGCTGCGGCCGCCGTTGCGCCGGTGCCCGCGTGGCAGGACTACTTCGTCGATGCGCGCCTTCGGGCGCTGATCGCGCAGGCGCTGGCCAACAACCGCGACCTGCGCGCGGCCGTTGCGCGCGTCGAACAGGCCCGCGCCGCCTATGGCATCCGCCGCGCGGACCAGTGGCCGACGATCGGTGCCGGCGCGGCCTATGCACGGTTTCGCGCACCGGGCGGGTTCCTCACGCCCGCCCCGTTCATCGGGCAGGTCTACGACGTCCAGCTGGCCGAAACGCAATGGGAACTCGATTTCTGGGGCCGCGTGCGCAGCCTGAAGGACGCGGCGCTGCAGCGCTATCTCGCGAGCGACGCGGCCCGGCGTGCCGCGACGCTGAGCGTGATCACGTCGGTCGCCAACGCGTATCTGACCCTGTGCGAATACGACGAGCGCATCGCGCTGACCCGCGCGACGATCGACACGCGCCGCGAGTCGCTGCGGATTTTCCGGCTTCGCCAGGCGGCCGGCGCGATCTCCCGCCTCGACCTGACGCAGGCCGAGATCCTGCTGCAGCAGGCGGAATCGCTCGGCGCCCAGTTGCAGCAGGCGCGCGCGTCGGCGGCCGATGCACTGGCGCTGCTGGTCGGCGCGCCGCCGGACCTGGCCGGCACGCCGCTCGTGCTCGACGACGGCGCCGTCGCGCCGTCGCTCGCGCCCGGCCTGCCGTCGTCGCTGCTCGCCCGGCGGCCGGACGTGATCGCGGCCGAGCACGCGCTGCAGGCGGCCCGCGCGAACATCGGCGCGGCGCGCGCCGCCTTTTTCCCGCGCATCGCGCTGACGAGCTCGATCGGCTCGGGCAGCAGCGCGCTGCATGACCTCCTGACATCCAGCACCGGCGTCTGGTCGATGATCCCGAACGTGACGCTGCCGCTGATCGACGGTGGCCGCAACCGCTCGAATCTCGCGCTGGCGCACGCGCAGCGCGACGAAGCGCTCGCGCAGTACGAGCGGACGATCCAGAGCGCGTTTCGCGATGTGTCCGACGCGCTCGCGTCGCGCTACTGGCTGGCCGACGAGGTGCGCATCGAGCGCGCGACGCTGGACTCACAGGCCGAACGGGCGCGCCTCGCGAAGCTGCGCTACGACAGCGGCGCGACCCGGTTCCTCGAGGTGCTCGACGCGCAGCGCGACCTGATGAACGCGGAGCAGCAATGGGTGATGACGCGTCGCGCACTGCTGTCGAGCCGCGTCGCGCTCTATGGCGCGCTCGGGGGCGCCACGCAAGACAGCGACGCGGCCGCCGCGCCACCGAACAACGCATCGACGAATCCGGATTCCCCACGATGAAAATCCTCAAGCGCCCTCTTCTGATCGGGGCAGGCGTCGCCGTGCTCGCGATCGCCATCACGTATTACGGATGGACGCGCTGGCGTGACGGCCAGGCCGATGCCGGCCTCGTGAGCGGCAACGGCCGTATCGAAGCGACCGAGATCGACGTCGCGACCAAGCTGCCGGGGCGTGTCACCGCGATGCTCGTCGACGAAGGCGACTTCGTGACCGCCGGCCAGCCGCTCGCGCGCATGGACGTGGTCGTCCTGCAGGCGCAGCTCGACGAAGCGCGCGCCCGGGAGCAGCAGGCGGTAAACACGGCCGCGAGCATCGACGCGCAGGTCGCGCAGCGGCGCAGCGACAAGGCGGCGGCCGAGGCCGTCGTCGTCCAGCGGGAAAGCGAACTGGATGCGGCGACACGGCGGCTCGCGCGTTCCGAGACACTGTCGCGCGACGGCGCATCGTCGATGCAGGAACTCGACGACGACCGCGCGCGCGCCGGCAGCCTGCGGGCGACCGTCAATGCGGCACGCGCGCAGGTACAGGCCGCGCAGGCCGCGATCGACGCGACCCGCGCGCAGCTCGTCGCCGCGCGCTCCGCCGTGACGGCCGCGCAGGCAACGGTCGCGCGCGTGCAGGCCGACATCTCGGACAGCGCCCTGACATCACCGCGCGACGGGCGCGTGCAGTATCGCGTGGCCGAATCGGGCGAAGTGCTGCCGGCCGGCGGCAAGGTGCTCAACGTGGTCGACCTGTCGGATGTCTACATGACGTTCTTCCTGCCCGAGACGGTCGTCGGCCGGGTGCCGCTCGGCGCCGATGTGCGGATCGTGCTCGACGCGGCGCCGGAGTACGTGATTCCGGCCCGTGTGTCGTATGTGTCGAGCACCGCGCAGTTCACGCCGAAGACGGTCGAGACGGCCACCGAACGGCAGAAGCTGATGTTCCGCGTGAAGGCGCGCATCGACCGCGACCTGCTGCAGCGCCATCTGAAGCTCGTCAAGACCGGGCTGCCGGGTGTGGCGTGGCTCAAGACCGATCCGCACGCCGCGTGGCCCGCGCGCCTCGCGATCAAGGTTCCCCAATGAAGTCGACGCTCCCGGCCGACCCCGCCGCCGGCGCGACCGAGGGGCCGCCGGTTGCCGAGCCCGTCGCGCGGCTGTCCGGCGTCTCGCTGCGCTACGGCGGCAAGGCCGCGCTCGACGACGTGACGCTCGACATCCCGGCCGGCCGCATGGTCGGGCTGATCGGGCCGGACGGCGTCGGCAAGTCGAGCCTGCTCGCGCTCATTTCCGGCGCACGCGCGATCCAGCAGGGGCGCGTGTGGACCCTCGGCGGCGACCTGTCGTCGCGCCGTCATCGTGCGCGCGTCTGCCGGCGCATCGCCTACATGCCGCAAGGGCTGGGCCGGAACCTGTACGCGACGCTGTCCGTCGAGGAAAACCTGCAGTTCTTCGCCAGGCTGTTCGGCCACGATGCGGCGGAGCGGCGCCGGCGGATCGACGCGCTCACGCACAGCACCGGCCTGCACCCGTTCCTGGACCGGCCCGCCGGCAAACTGTCCGGCGGGATGAAGCAGAAGCTCGGCCTGTGCTGCGCGCTGATCCACGATCCGGACCTGCTGATCCTCGACGAACCGACGACCGGCGTCGATCCGCTGTCGCGCGCCCAGTTCTGGGAGTTGATCGGGCGCATTCGCGCCGCGCGGCCGGCGATGAGCGTGCTGGTGGCCACCGCGTACATGGACGAGGCCCGGCGGTTCGACCGGCTGATCGCGATGGACACCGGGCGCGTGCTGGCCACCGGCAGCCCGGACGCGCTGCTGGCCCGCACCGGCTGCGGCACGCTCGAGGATGCGTTCGTCGCGTTGCTCCCCGACGCGCAGCGGCGCGGGCACCAGCCGATCCGGATCGCGCCGTTCCAGCCCGATGCCGCCGCCGGTTACGCGATCGAGGCCGACGGGCTGACGATGCGGTTCGGCGATTTCGTCGCGGTCGATCACGTCAGCCTGCAGATCCGTCGCGGCGAGATCTTCGGCTTCCTCGGCTCCAACGGCTGCGGCAAGTCGACGACGATGAAGATGCTCACGGGGCTGCTTCCCGCGTCCGAAGGCACGGCGACGCTGTTCGGCCAGCCGGTCGCGGCGGACGACATCGACACGCGCCGGCGGGTCGGCTACATGTCGCAAGGGTTTTCGCTGTACGGGGAGCTGACCGTGCGGCAGAACCTCGTGCTGCATGCGCGGCTGTTCGGCGTGCCGGAGGCGGACGTGCCGGGGCGGATCGCCGAAATGGCCGAGCGCTTCGGGCTGGCCGGCTCGCTCGACGCATTGCCCGAACGCCTGCCGCTCGGCATGCGGCAGCGGCTGTCCCTCGCGGTGGCGATGGTGCACAAGCCCGAGCTGCTGATCCTCGACGAGCCGACGTCCGGGGTGGACCCGGTCGCGCGGGACGACTTCTGGCGGCTGATGATCGAGCTGGCGCGGCACGATCGCGTGACGATCTTCATCTCGACGCACTTCATGAACGAAGCCGAACGCTGCGATCGCATCTCGCTGATGCACGCGGGCCGCGTGCTCGCCAGCGCCGCCCCGGCGGAGCTCGTGCGCAGGCGCGGCGCCGGCTCGCTCGAGGAAGCGTTCATCGCGTACCTGACCGACGCGCAGCAAGCGCAGAGCCCGCCGGCGGACGAGGCGTCCGACGCGGGCTGGCTGGGCACGCCGCCCGAAACCGCCGACACTGCCGAATCCGCCGGCACCACCGGCGCCCGTGCCAACGCCGGCCGCGCGGCCGCGTGGTTCAGCCCAGCACGCGCCGGCAGCTACCTGTGGCGCGAACTGCTGGAGCTGCGTCGCGACCCGCTGCGGGCGACGCTGGCGTTGTTCGGGTCGCTCGTGCTGATGTGCGTGATCAGCATCGGCATCAGCCTCGACGTCGACAACCTGACGTTCGCGGTGCTCGACCGCGACCAGTCGATCCTGAGCCAGGACTATGCGCAGAACCTCGGCGGCTCCCGCTACTTCGTGCCGCGCGCCCCGCTCATGGACGATCGCGACATCGACCGGCGCATGCGCAACGGTCAGTTGTCGCTCGCGATCGAGATTCCGCCCGGCTTCGCCCGCGACGTCGCGCACGGCCGGCACGTCGAGATCGGCGCGTGGATCGACGGCGCGATGCCGATGCGCGCGGAGACGATCCGCGGCTATGTCGCCGGCATGCACGAGAACTGGCTGCGCGACCAGGCGAAGCGCCGGCTCGGCGTGTCGCTCGCGCCGGCCGTCGAGATCGCCGTCCGCTATCGCTACAACCCGGACGTCAGGAGCCTGCCGGCGATGATCCCGGCCATCATGCCGATGCTGCTGCTGATGCTCCCCGCGATGCTGACGGCGCTGGCCGTCGTCCGCGAACGGGAGCTCGGCTCGATCGTCAACCTGTACGTGACGCCCGTCACACGCGCCGAATTCCTGCTCGGCAAGCAGGCGCCCTACGTGATGCTGGCCATGCTGAACTTCCTGCTGATGGTCGTGCTGGCCGACATCGCGTTCGGCGTGCGGATCAAGGGCAGCTTCTTCACGCTCGCGGCCGCGGTGCTGGTCTTCAACGTGGTGGCCACGGGCATCGGGCTGTTCGCGTCGACGTTCACGCGCAGCCAGATCGCCGCGATCTTCATGACGATCGTCGGCACGCTGATTCCCGTCGTGCAGTTCTCGGGGCTGCTCACGCCGTTGTCGTCGCTGGAAGGCGCCGGCAAGTGGATCGGCACGGTCTACCCGGCCACCTACATGCTCGCGATCAGCCGCGGCGTGTTCAACAAGGCACTCGGCCTGGGCGACCTGTCGTCGCAGTTCTGGCCGCTGCTCGCGGCAGCGCCGGCCATCCTGGTCATGACGGCCGTGCTGCTGCGCAAACAGGAGCGCTGACCATGTCGCGCCTGCTCGTCATTTTCCGGCTCGGGGTCAAGGAGCTGTGGAGCCTCGCCCGCGATCCGATCCTGCTCGTGCTGATCGTCTATACGTTCAGCGCGTCGATCTACGTCGCGGCCACCGCGCGCCCGGAAACGCTGCACAAGGTGCCGATCGCGATCGTCGACGAGGATGCATCGCCGCTGTCCGCGCGCATCGTCGCGGCGTTCTTCCCGCCGCAGTTCGCGCCGCCCCCGATCGTCGGCGCGGCCGCGGCCGACCGCGGCCTCGACAACGGCGACTACACGTTCTCGCTCGACATTCCGCCGGATTTCCAGCGCGACGTGCTGGCCGGCCGCCCTGCGACGATCCAGCTCAACGTCGACGCGACCCGCATGACGCAGGCGTTTACCGGCGGCGGCTACGTGCAGCAGATCGTGGCGGGCGAGATCGATGCATTCGTGCGGCGCTATCGCGGCGCATCGTCGCCGCCCGTCGATCTCGCGATGCGGATGCGCTTCAACCCGAATCTCGACGAGGTGTGGTTCGGCGCGCTGATGGAGCTGATCAACAACGTGACGATGCTGTCGATGATCCTCACCGGGGCCGCGCTGATCCGCGAGCGCGAGCACGGCACGATCGAGCATCTGCTCGTGATGCCGGTGACGGCGGCGGAGATCATGCTCGCGAAGGTGTGGTCGATGGGGCTCGTCGTCACGGTGGCGGCCGTCGCATCGCTGACGCTGGTCGTGGGCGGGGCGCTGCACGTGCCGATTCCGGGCTCCATCCCGCTGTTCGTGGCCGGCATGGCGCTGCACCTGTTCGCGACGACGTCGATGGGCATCTTTCTCGCGACGCTCGTGCGCAGCATGCCGCAGTTCGGGATGCTGCTGGTGCTCGTGCTGCTGCCGCTGCAGTTGCTGTCGGGCGGCCTGACGCCGCGCGAGAGCATGCCGCTCGCCGTGCAGGACATCATGCTGGCCGCGCCGACCACGCATTTCGTCGAACTCGCGCAACGCATCCTGTACCGGGGCGCCGGCCTCGATGCGGTCTGGATCCAGTTCGTGGTGCTGTTCGCGATCGGTTGCGTGCTGTTCCTGCTGTCGCTGATGCGGTTTCGCAAGACCATCACGCAGATGGCGTGAGCGGCCCGTCGGGCGCCCGGATTCGTCCGTTGATACAGATCAACCGTGCCGGAACCCTGCACGCGATCATGACGTCACGACTTGCGCAATCCGTAGCGGCCGCGATCGCGGCCACGCGGCATCGCGCTCACGGGCGGCCGGCGGCCGCCTCCCTGGAGAACGCCATGATGCGCCTGCCAAACCGGATCGTTGTTGCCACGCTCGGCGTATTCATCGCACTCGCATCGCTGCTGGGCGTCGTGCACGCGATGCTGGTCGGCGTGCATGTGCTTCCATACGCGATCGTCGCGCTGGTGGCGGGCAGCGCCGCCTTCGTCGCGCAGCCGGATCCGGGCGCCGGCGAGCGGTCGTGACATGCCCGCCTCCCGTGCATTCCCCGTGTTGAACACTCGGCGGCGGCCGGCGCGACGCGGGCTTTCAGCCCGTTTGCGTATGCGCCACGACGTCGGGCCGCTGCCACGGCGGCAGCTCGGCCCAGCCGAGCGGGCCGTAGACGGTGCCGCCGGCAGCCTCGATCGTCTCGACGAATTCGGCGAGCGTCGCCCCGGCCGGCACGGCCAGTTTCATCGCGTCGACGAACGCCTCGCTGCGCAGCCACGGCACCGCGCCGCCGTTGATCTGCTCGACGCTCCAGTCACCCCCGTGCCGGCCCGCTTCGGGCGGCAGCAGGCGCGGCGCGTCGAACGCCACGCGCAGCAGTTGCGCGCGCGAATCGCTGTAAGGCGGTTGTGCGATGTCCTGGTAGGGCACGTCGGCCCAGCTCTGGCCGCATTGCTGATCGAGCGGCAGGCAGGTGAACCACGCCCAGGGTGCACGCACGAAGCACAGCCGGTAGCCGGTCCGCGCGCCGTCCAGGTTGGCGATCAGCGTCATGATGGGTTCGTCCCGATAGCGTCGTGATCTCGTTGCGCCATGCGTACTCGCCGCAGGCGGCCTGCGCGGAGGGTGGGATCACGACATCGCCTGCGCGCATGCGATCACTATCGTGCCGCCGTCCGGCCCGCGCGTTGATTGACGTCAAACCGAAGCCGCCGCGGCCGGACGACGAACCTCGCCCGAGCGGGGCACGGATACGGATGCAGATACGGATACGGCAATCCCTGATTTCCATCAATCGCTTCGCGCGCATCCGCGCTGTAATCGATTCACTGCTCCGTCCACTCCCGTGAGGCGATCCATGAAACTGACTTTTCTCGGTGCGACCGAAACCGTGACCGGCTCGAAATACCTGGTCGAGCACGGCAACCGGCGCGTGCTGGTCGACTGCGGCCTGTTCCAGGGCACCAAGAACCTGCGGCTGCGCAACTGGAGCCCGTTGCCGGTCGCGCCCGACACGCTCGACGCGGTCGTGCTCACGCACGCGCATATCGACCACACCGGCTATCTTCCGGTGCTGGCGCGCGAGGGGTTCCGCGGGCCGGTGTATTGCACGGCGGCCACGGCCGAACTCTGCGACATCATGCTGCGCGACAGCGCGCGGCTGCAGGAGGAAGAAGCCGATTTCGCGAACCGTCACGGCTATTCGAAGCATCATCCGGCACAACCGCTCTACACGCTGGACGATGCGCAGCGCGCACTGCACCTGCTGAAGCCCGTCGCGTTCGACGAATGCACGGCGCTCGGCGGCGGCCTGGCGTTCCGCCTGCTGCCGGCCGGCCACATTCTCGGCGCGGCGAGCGTCGTGATGCACTGGGATCACAAGGTGCTGGCCTTCTCGGGCGACCTCGGCCGCTATCACGACCCGATCATGCAGCCGCCGCTGGCGCCCGCGCATGCGGACTACCTGGTCGTCGAATCGACGTACGGCGACCGGCTGCATCCGGAATCGGACCCCGAGAACGAACTCGCCGCGCTGTTCGACAAGACCTTCGCGCGCGGCGGCGTGGTCGTGATGCCGTGCTTCACCGTCGGCCGCGCGCAGGAGATCCTGCACTACATCGCGCGCCTGAAGGCGTCCGGCCGGATGGCGCGCGTGCCGGTATTCGTCGACAGCCCGATGGCCACCGACGTGACCGAGATCTATCGTCACCATATCCTCGAACACCGGCTGACGCCTTCCGAAGCGAACGCGCTCGGCCATGCGGCCACGATGATCCGCTCGGTCGAGCAGTCGAAGGCGATTGCCGACCATCAGGGCCCGATGGTCATCATCGCCGGCAGCGGGATGGCGACGGGCGGCCGCGTGCTGCATCACCTGAGCCGCTACGCGCCCGATGCGCGCAACACGATCGCGCTGGTCGGCTACCAGGCGGCGGGCACGCGCGGCGCGGCGCTGGCCGCGCACGAGCCGACGCTGAAGATCCACGGCGAGTACGTGCGCGTGCGCGCGCAGGTCGAGTCGATCACGACGCTCTCCGCGCATGCCGACTACGAGGAGATCCTCCGCTGGCTCGGCACGATGCAGCGCGCGCCCGTGCGGACCTTCGTCACGCATGGCGAGCCGGCCGCGGCCGATGCGATGCGGCGGCGCATCGCGGAGCGGCTGCACTGGCCGTGCGAGGTGCCGGTGTATGCGCAGTGCGTCGATCTCGATGCGGTCGAATCCGGCGACACGCGCGAGCCGGCCGCGCTTTCCTCCTGACGGCGTGACCCGCCGCGCGGTGGCGGGAACCCGGTATCGCCTGCCGGTTCCCGCCGCGCGCGACCCGGCCATCAACCGACTTCGATGATGACCTTCAGCGCATGGGTTTGCGCGGCGCGGCCGAACGTGTCGTACGCGCGCTCGACGTCGTCGAGCGAGAACCGGTGCGTGATCAGGCGTTTCGGATCGAGGCGCCCGGCGCGCACGGTCTTCAGCAGCATCGGCGTGCTGACCGTGTCGACCAGCCGGGTCGTGATCGAGATATTGCGATCCCACAGCTTCTCGAGGTGCAGGTCGGCCTTGACCCCGTGCACGCCGACGTTCGCGACCACGCCGCCCGGCGCCACCAGTGACGTGCACATCTCGAACGTCGCCGGAATCCCGACCGCCTCGATCGCGCAATCGACGCCGACGCCGTCGGTCAGCTTCATCACTTCCGCCACCGGGTCGCCGGCGCGGCCGTCGATGCAGTCGGTCGCGCCGAAGCGCTGCGCCACGTCCAGTCGGTTGTTGTCCGGATCGATCATGATGATCCGCGCGGGCGAGTAGAACTGCGCGGTCAGCAGCGCCGCCAGCCCGATCGGACCCGCGCCGACGATCGCCACCGAGCAGCCCGGCTGCACCTTGCCGTTCAGCACGCCGCATTCGAACCCGGTCGGCAGGATGTCCGACAGCATCACGAGCGCTTCCTCGTCCGCGCCCGGCGGAATCCGGTAGAGGCTCGTCTGCGCATGCGGGATGCGCACGTACTCGGCCTGCGTGCCGTCGATCCGGTTGCCGAGGATCCAGCCGCCGGTCGTGCAATGCGAATAGAGGCCCCGCCGGCAATATTCGCAGCGGCCGCACGACGAGATGCAGGAAATCAGCACGTGATCGCCCGGCTTCAGCGCATCGACCGCGGCGCCGACCTGCTCGACGATCCCGACCCCTTCGTGGCCGAGAATGCGGCCGGGTTCGCAAGTCGGTACGTCGCCCTTGAGGATGTGCAGATCGGTGCCGCAGATCGTCGTGCGCGTCACGCGCACGAGCGCGTCGGTGGGCGACTGCAGCTCCGGCATCGGCCGCTCCTCGAGCGCCTTGCGCCCGGGCCCGTGGTAGACGAGTGCTTTCATCGGGGTTCCTCCATCGAAAGAAAGAAAGGGTTGCAGGTACGTTGATCAGGACTGCGGCGCATGCCGCGCCTGCGCCAGCACCATCGCGAGTGCGCAGGACGCGACCCGGACGGCCGCGCCGTCGGCGCGGCTCGTCAGCACGATCGGCACGCGCGCGCCCACGACGATGCCCGCGCTGACGGCGCCCCCCAGGTATTCGAGTTGCTTCGCGAGCAGGTTGCCGGCTTCGATATCGGGCACGACCAGGATGTCGGCGCAGCCGGCGACCGGCGAATCGATCCCCTTGTCGTGCGCCGCCCGCAGCGAGATCGCGTTGTCGAACGCGAGCGGGCCGTCGACGATCGCGCCCGTGAGCTGGCCGCGCTCGGCCATCTTCGCGAGCGCCGCCGCGTCGAGCGTCGAGCGCATCGCCGGATTGACGGTCTCGACCGCGCACAGCACCGCCACGCGCGGGCACGCCACGCCCAGCGCATGCGCGACGTCGATCGCGTTCTGCGTGATGGCCGCCTTCTGCGCGAGGTCCGGCGCGATGTTCACCGCCGCGTCGGTCAGGATGAACGGACGCGGATACGCCGGCGTCTCGATCAGGAAACAGTGGGACATGCGTTTGTCGGTGCGCAGCCCCGATTCGGCGGCGACGACCGCGCCCATCAGCTCGTCCGTATGCAGGCTGCCCTTCATCAGCGCGCCGGCACGGCCGGCCGCCGCGAGTTCGACCGCGCGGGCCGCCGCCGCGTGGCTGTGCGGCACGTCCTCGATCGTCCACGGCGACAGATCGACGCCCGCATCGTGCGCGACACGCAGCACCTTGTCGCGCGGCGCGACGATCAGCGGCTCGATCGCGGCCGCCAGCGGCGACTCGCGGAGTTCGGCCAGTGCGACGAGACTGGTTGCATCGCACGGATGCACGACGGCCACGACGAGCGGCGCGGCGTTGCGTGCCCGCGCGATCAGCCCGGGCCATGCGCCGTCCGCGCGCGGCAGCAGGCCGGGCAGGCACGCGCCGCCGCACGGATCCGGATGCCGATACCCGTTCATGTTTCGAGCACGTAGGCGCCCGGCGCCGCCGCGAGCCCGGCGGCCGGCGTGCGGGCCGGCACGTCACCCGACGAGCGTGCGTGCAGCCAGTCGCGCCAGCAGGTCCACCACGATCCGTCGACCGCGGGCGTGTCGCGCATGAAGTCGCGCGGGCTGCGGTAAGGCGCGCCGGGTTCGCGGGTCGCGCAGCGGTAATGGCGGCCCGGATGACCGGGTTCCGACACGATGCCCGCGTTGTGGCCGCCCGCCGTCAGCACGAAGGTCAATGCGTGGTGCGTCAGCAGATGAAGCTTGTAGACCGAGCGCCACGGCGACACGTGATCGCGCTCGGTGCCGACCACGAACGTCGGCACGTCGAGATCCGACAGCGCGACCGGCCGCCCGTCGACACAGTAGCGGCCGGCCGCGAGATCGTTGTCGAGGAACAGGCGAGTCAGGTATTCCGAATGCATCCGGTACGGCATGCGCGTGGTGTCCGCATTCCACGACATCAGGTCGTTGGGCTTCGTGCGCCTGCCGAGCAGGTATTCGCTCATCATCCGCGACCAGATCAGGTCGCGCGCGTTCAGCAGTTCGAACGCGGCGGACATCTGCGCGCCGTCCAGGTAGCCCTGCCGCCACATCAGCGCGTCGAGCGCGGACAGTTCGCTCGCGTCGATGAACAGGCCGAGTTCGCCGGGTTCGCTGAAATCGGTCTCGGCCGCGAGCAACGTGACGGATCGCAGGGCTTCGTGTTGCCGCCCGTCGCGTGCGAGCGCCGCCGCGGCGATTGCCAGCAGCGTGCCGCCGAGGCAATAGCCGGCCGCGTGGACCGCCTCGCCGCAGATCGACCGGACGACGTCGAGCGCGGCCAGGCACCCGTCGCGCAGGTAATCGTCGAGCCCGAGATTGCGCGCTTGCGCGTCCGGATTGCGCCACGACACCGCAAACACGGTGTAGCCCGCATCGACGAGGAAACGGATCAGCGAATCGTGCGGCTGCAGATCGAGGATGTAGTACTTCATGATCCACGACGGCACGACCAGGATCGGCTCGCGCGCGACGCGCGGTGTCGTCGGATCGTATTGCAGCAGCTCGCACAATGCGTTGCGCCACACGACCCGGCCCGGCGTAATCGCGACGTCGCGCCCCGGCAGGTACGTCCGCGGGTCGCGGCCACGCGTGCCGCCGGCGCGATCGAGCCACGCGTTCGCATCGTCGAGCCAGTGCCGCGCCCCCGCCGCGAGGTTCGCGCCGCCGCTGCGCATCGTCGCGTCGAGCGCGACGGGATTGGTCGCCAGAAAGTTGCCGGGCGAGCACGCGTCGAGCCATTGACGCGCGACGAAGCCGACCAGCTCCTCATGGTGCCGTTCGACACCCGGCACGCCGCGCGTCGCTTCGCGCCACCAGCGCTGGACCGACAGGAAGCCGTCGCGATACGTGCGAAACGGCCAGCCCGACCAGGCGGGCGCGGCGAAGCGCGGATCGGCGTGCCCCGCATGCACGGCCAGGCCGTCCGTGTCGGCGTCGTCCGCCGCGCCTTTCTCCGCCGCCGCGGGCGCGGCCGCGAGCCACGCCTGCGTCGCGAGTTCGAAGCACTTGCCCGGCGACACCGCCAGGTGAGCGCCCCAGTCGAGCAGGGCCAGCGCCAACGACACGGGCGACAGCCCGAAGGTCATCGCGGCGACGTTGGCATGCGCGGCGCGGTTCCATTGTTCGGCGGGGGTCGCCTCGGCGGCGGTGCATTCGGACCGGTCCGGCTCCTGCTCGTCCCGATCCGGCGACTGCGTCGATTCGCGCGGGAGCGGCACACGGATGACGGACGCTTTCATCGCATGTACATGCCGCCGTTGACGTCGAATTCCGCACCGGTCGCGAACGCCCCCGCTTCGGAACACAGGAACGCGACGAGCGCGGCGATTTCGTCGGGGTCGCCGAGGCGGCCGGCCGGAATCTGCGGCAGGATCTTCGTGTCGAGCACCTCCTTCGGTACCGACTCGAGCATCGCGGTGGCCAGGTAGCCCGGGGCCACCGTGTTGACCGTGATGCCGTGCCGCGCGAGTTCGAGCGCCAGCGATTTCGTGAAACCGTGGATGCCGGCTTTCGCGGCCGCGTAGTTCGCCTGCCCGTACGCGCCGCGCTCCCCGTTCACCGACCCGATGTTGACGATCCGGCCGAAGCCGGCATCGATCATTCCGGGCACGAACGGCTTCGTCATGTTGAACAGGCCGTCGAGATTGGTGCGCAGCACCGCATCCCACATGCTCTTGGTCATCTTCACGAAGGTGGCATCGTGCGTGATGCCCGCGTTGTTGACGAGCACGTCGACGCGCCCGAACTCCGCCAGCACGCGTGCCGCGCAGTGCTGGCACGAGTCGTAGTCGGCCACGTCGACCTCGTACGCATGAAACGTGCGGCCCGCCTCGCGTTCCTGCGTGAGCCACGTCGCGACGTGGTCGTTGCGTTCGGTGTGCGAGACCGCCACCGTCATGCCGGCATCGTGCAGGCGGCGGCTGATCGCGGCACCGAGGCCACCCATCCCGCCGGTGACGAAAGCGATGCGCTCAGCGGACATGATCGTGCTCCTGCGCCGCATGGCGGCCATCGAGACGCCGGACGTCCGCGGCCCCGCCGCCCGCGTCGACGGTTTCCGTGATGCCGAGCTCGAACGCGGCCATCCAGTCGCGCCACGGCATGCTCGCCTCGTTGACCACGGCCAGCCGCCCGAGATCGGGCCACCAGTCGGTCTGGTAGCGCGACAGCGCGCCGGTGCCGTAATCGCGCAGCCAAGTGCGCCACGCACTCGCGCTCTCGAACTGCCCGCGCATCCACAGCTCGGTGGCGTCCTGCCAGATCGCGACGGTCGCGATCGTGTAGTCGCGCATCACCTGCCGGGCCGCCTCGCCGAACGCCGTCCACTCGTTCGTCGTTGCCAGCGCCTGCTGCAGGCCGCGCACCGCGTCGCGGTCCCGCTCGATGCGCCGCCCCGCCAGCGCGTGCCATTCGTGCTGCCAGTCGCGCGTCAGCACGGCCATGCGCAACGCGAGATCGCAACCCGCGCGGCAAGCGTCGTTCGGTGTGGTCAAAGCCTGGGGGCTCATCGTCTTCCCTCCTTCGATCCGGTCGGTGAATGGGCGTCCACTTCACTGTGCGACCGTGGCGCATGGCACCCGTTGATCTGAGTCAAGCACGCGGAAACCCTGCTTCGTAGACTGGATTGCACAGGCGGATCACCCGTCGATGGAGCGATTCCGATGAGCTACAAAAGCCTAGTCGTGCACCTCGATACGAGCACCCGCGCGCATTCGCGTCTCGAGCTGGCGTTGCGTCTCGCCCGGCGCTTCGGTGCGCATCTCACCGGGCTGTACGCGGTCTACACGCCGGAGCCGCACTCGTTCTACGTGATGGCCGGTTCCGCAGACTATTTCCGCGCGCACCGCGAGCAACGCGACGAGCGGCTCGCCGCGCTGGAGCGCCTGTTCCATGCGGAAACCGCGCGGGCGAAAGTGCCGGCCACCTGGGTTCGCGCGGATGAGCGCGCGAATGTGGCCGTGCCGCGTGCCGCTCGACTTGCCGACCTCGTGATTGCGGGCCAGAGCGACCCGAACGATCCCGAAACCTACATCGACGACCAGTTTCCGGAGAACCTCGTGTTGTCCGCCGGCCGCCCGGTGCTGTTCTGGCCATACACCGGCGAATTCCCGTCGATCGGCGAACGGGTGTTCGTCGCGTGGGACGGCAGCCGCGAAGCCGCCCGCGCCGCACACGACGCGCTCCCGTTCCTCGAGCATGCGAAGCGCACGACGGTCGCCGCCGTGGTCGACGGCGATTCGGAAGCGGCGACCACGCGCATTCCGGCCGCCGATGCCGCGTTGATGCTCGCGCGCCATGCGCGCGACGTGAACGTGCTCGACATCGACACCGGTACCGGCGCGTCGGTCGGCGACACGCTGCTGTCGCGCGCTTATGAAACGGGTTCCGACCTGCTGGTCATGGGCGCCTACGGGCATCCGCGCTGGCATGAACTGATCATGGGGGGCGCCACGCGCACGGTGCTCGCGTCGATGACGCTCCCGGTGCTGATGTCGCACTGAACCGATCGATGCGTACGCTCGCGCTGCTCGTCGTCAATGCCGGTTCGTCGAGCGTGAAGTTCGCGGTCTTCGCGTATCCGCCGCACGGGGATCCCGCGCGGCGGCCGCTGCACGAGGGTGAAGCGAGCGAAACCGGCAACGGCGTGTCGCTCCGCTTCGACGCTGCCCCGGGCGGCACGCTGCCGCTGCGCATGGCAGATCCATACCGTGCGGTGCTTGCGCAGGTCGCGATGTGGATCCGCGTGCAACTGCCGCATATCGCGCTGGGCGCCATCGCACATCGTGTCGTGCATGGCGGTGCCCGGTACGTCGACCCGGTCGTCGTCGACGACGCGGTGCTCGACGCGCTTCGCACGCTGACGCCGCTCGCGCCGTTGCATCAACCGCACAGCCTCGATGCGATCGACGCGCTGCGCGACGCGTTTCCCGACGTGCCGCAGGTCGCCGTGTTCGATACCGCGTTTCATCGCACACTGCCGCGCGCCGAGCAATTGCTGCCGCTGCCGCATGCGTGGTTCGACCAGGGCGTGCGCCGCTACGGGTTCCACGGTCTGTCGTACGAATACCTGGCCGCCGCGCTCGACGAGCGGTTCGGCGCACGTGCGCACGGCCGCGTGATCGCCGCCCATCTCGGCAGCGGCGCCAGCCTGTGCGCGATGCGCGACTGCCGCAGCGTCGCGACGACGATGGGCTTCTCGGCGCTCGACGGGCTGATGATGAGCACGCGCTGCGGCACCCTCGATCCCGGCGTGGTGCTGCACCTGCTCGAGGCCGGCAAGCTGTCCACCGCCGCATTGGGCCACATGCTCTATCACGAGTCGGGCCTCAAGGGCGTGTCGGGCGCTTCCGGCGATCCGCGTGTGCTGCTGGCGTGCGAAGCCGCCGGCGATGCTTTCGCCCGCGATGCACTGACGCTCTACGTCCACCGCATCGTGCGCGAAACCGGTGCGCTCGTCGCGCTGCTCGGCGGCCTCGACATGCTGGTCTTCACGGCCGGCATCGGCGAGCACTCGGCCGTGTTGCGCGAGCGGATCTGCGCGGCGCTCGCCTGGCTCGGCATCGACATCGACGTAGGCGCGAACGCGGACCATGCGTCGGTCGTGTCGTCCGCGTCGAGCGCGGTCACGGTTGTCGTCGAGCCGACCAACGAAGCGTGGATCGCCGCGCGCGCCGCGCTCGGGGTGCTGCGCGCCAACCGCGACGCTTGATCCAGATCAGCGCGACCGGCGCGCGCGCGCCGATGATGATCTCATCCACATCCGTTCAAGGGAACTGCCATGTACTCGAACATTCTGGTTGCACTCGACGGCAGCGACACGTCGTCCCGTGCACTCGACGCCGCGCTGGCCATCGCGTCGGAGACGGGTGCGCGGCTGACTCCCGTCTACGTCGTCGATTTCCTCGTGCCGGCCTACGACATGTACGGCTACGATCCGTCGATCCTGGTCGACGCCTTTCGTGAAGAAGGGCTGCGCGTCACCGATGACGCGGCGCGACGCCTGAAGGCGCGCGACGTCGCCGGCACGCCGCAGATCTCCAACGTCGCGCCGGCGGGCGAAGACATCCCGCACCGGATCGTCGGTCTTGCCAAAGAAATCGAGGCCGACCTGATCATCATGGGCACGCACGGCCGGCGCGGTGTTCAGCGCCTCTTCCTCGGCAGCGTGGCCGAGCGCGTGCTGCGCCTGGCCACGTGCCCGGTGCTGATGATTCCGGCGGGCTGCCCGTCCGGAAAACCTGCCGAGACCGCCGCCGCATCCACCGAAAAGGAGCCGTCATGAGCTACAAGACCCTGCTCGTCCATCTCGACGACAGCGAGCGCTGCGCGACCCGCGTCGACCTCGCACTCGAACTCGCGGCGCGCTGGAATGCGCATCTGATCGGCCTCTACGTGGTCTGCCAGGATCTCTTCGAGCCGCTGCGGCGGCCCGACGAACCGCTGAAACTGGCCGTGTACGAACGCCTGTGCGACCAGCGGCGCAAGGAGGCCGAGGAGAAATTCCTGATGGCCGCCGAGCGCGCGGGACGCAGCGTCGAATGGCAGGCGCCGGCCGGCGACGCGACCGCCGCCGCCATCCTGCACGCGCGCCACGCCGACCTGCTGATCCTCGGCCAGGAAGACCCGGACGATCGACTGACCTACGTGGCGCGGCATTTCGTCGAGGATGTCGTGATGGGCAGCGGCCGTCCGGCGATCGTCGTGCCCTACGCGGGCGACGTGCGAACGATCGGCGAGAACGTGCTGATCGGCTGGGACGGCGGGCGCGAAGCCGCCCGCGTGATGGCCGATGCGCTGCCGCTGCTGGCCCGCGCGCGCTTCGTCAACGTCGAGACGGTCGTGCACGGCCAGCCCGATCCGGACAAGACGCCGGCGGGCGTCGACGTCGCCGCGTATCTCGAACGGCATGGCGTGCGCGCGTCGTTCTCGACGACGCCGCGCGACCGGTCGGTCGGCGTAGGCGCGACGCTGCTGAACCGGGTGACCGACCTGCATGCCGATCTGCTGGTGATGGGCCTGTACAGCCATGCGCGCATGCACGAACGCGTGCTGGGCGGCGCGACGCGCACCATCCTCGAGACGATGACGGTGCCGGTACTGCTGTCGCACTGACGCCGCACGCGTGACGACGGGGCAGCCGCCAACGGCTGCCCTCGTCGGTCACAGCACGGCCGCGCACGCGCCCTGCCCCTCGCGCACGACCAGCACCGGCCGGTCGGCGGTGCGCACCAGCGATTCGGCGACGCTGCCGAGCACCGCGCGGCGTACACCGCGGCGCCCGTGCGTGCCCATCACGATCAGGTCCGCGTCGCATTCCGCGGCCGCTCGCGCCAGCACGGACGACACATCCTCGCCGCACGCGTCGATCGTGTGCGCGGTGCCGCGCACGCCGCACAGGCGAAACGCGGTCTCCGCATCCGCCACCGCGGTCGCGGCCTTGTCCGCATCCAGCCCCGCCGGGTCGCGCTGGTCGATGTAGCCGCTGTCGACGTCCGTCAGTCGCGGCGCGTCCGATACCACGCACACGGCGACGATCAGGCCCCCCGAATCGCGAGCGAGCGCGATCGCCTCGTCGAGCGCCAGCCGCGAACTGCGGCTGCCGTCGAGTGCTGCAAAGATCCGTGCGTACATGATGCCCCCCCTGTCGTTGCCCGGTTCCGACCGGCTTGCCGAACCAGTCTGGGCCCGGCCAACGTCATCCGGTTGACGCCGGTCAAGCGCCCGCGACGGCGGCAGTACGCATCGATCCCGATTGGCGAAAGCCGGCGAACGGCGCACAATTTCGGGGCATCGACGAACCGGCCCCCATGCCGGTCCCGCCCCGACGACGATGGACATCGTCCGGTCATCGGCGTCGGCCATCATCGGACGATCGAACGCGCCGGTCCGCGGCGACGATCGACGCATGCCGCCGCGTGGGCCGCGCCACGCGATCCGGCGGGGAATGGATTGCCATGATCCGTGTACTCATCGCCGACGACCACGCCCTCGTCCGGGACGGCCTGCGGCACATCCTGCAGAGCGCAAGCGGCTTCGAGGTCGCGGGCGAAGCGCGCGACAGTGCGTCGACGATCGCGCTCGTGCGGGATACCTCCGCGAACATCCTGGTGCTCGACCTGTCGATGCCGGGCCGCAACGGCGTCGAACTCATCAAGCAGATCAGGGACGAGAAGCCGGCCTTGCATATCCTCGTGCTGACGATGCATGCCGAGCAGCAATACGCGGTGCGCGCGTTCCGCGCCGGCGCATCCGGCTACATGACCAAGGAGAGCGCGAGCGCCGAGCTGGTCGCGGCGCTGACCAAGATCGCGGCGGGCGGTGTCTACGTCAGCCTGACCATGGCCGAGCAGTTCGCGCAGAGCCTGAACGAGCCGACCGATCTGCTGCCGCACCAGCGTCTGTCCGACCGTGAATTCGACGTGTTCCGGCGCGTTACTACCGGCGAGTCGATCTCCGAAATCGCGGAAGCGCTCTGTGTCAGCGTCAAGACGGTCAGTACCTACAAGACGCGGATTCTCGAGAAGATGCAGATGCCGAACGACACGGCGCTCGTGCGCTATGCGATGCGCCACAAGCTGTTCGACGACCCGGACGAGCTCTGATGGCGGCTCCGGCGCACGACCGGTGCGCCCCCGCGTCGGCCCGGACAGAATGCCGCACCCGTGTAGGAAACCGCCTACATCGCTTCCATGTGACCTACTGCATCTTCAACGGCTGCTGATTTCCTTGACGCCGCGCAACATCCATACTCCAGATCAAGAAAAACAAGCACGCGCCTCACGGAGCAAAGGCGGCACTCGCCGTCGGGACAGGTCTCCCGGCCCGTCCGGCGCGGTTCTTCACCATGAGTGCGACAACCGTCAGGGCCGCGGGCGCTACCACCAGCGCGATCCCGCCCACGGCGGCCCGTCGCTGCCCTCAACGTACTGGAGCCGATCATGCAGAGCCATGCCGAAGTTTCGCCGACCATGCCGTTACGCCCGTTCATCCCGTTGCACCCCGTCGAACGGGCGGAGCAACCGAAGCGCGCCGCGTCCCGTTGCTCGACGTGCGCATTGCGTACCGTCTGCATGCCGGCCGACCTTTCTCCTGACGAATTCGCGCGCGTCGACGCGATGATCTGCACGACGCGGCACGTGAGACGCGGCGAAACGCTGTTTCGCGCGGGGGATGCGTTCAACAGCATCTATGCAGTCCGAACCGGATCGTTCAAGACCATCGTGATGCATCGCGACGGCGACGAGCAGATCACCGGGTTCCAGATCGTCGGCGAATCGCTCGGGCTCGACGGCGTGCACACCGGGCACCACAACGGCGACGCGATCGCGCTCGAGGACAGCACGGTCTGCATCATTCCGTTCGGCCAGCTCGAGCAGATGTGCCGCGAAGTACGGCCGATGCAGCATCACGTGTACCAGATGATGAGCGGCGAAATCGTGCGCGAATCCGCGCTGATGCTGCTGCTCGGCACGATGACCGCCGAACAGCGCGTGGCCGCGTTCCTGCTGAACCTTTCCACGCGCTTCAAGGCGCGCGGCTATTCGGCCGCCGAATTCGTGCTGCGGATGACGCGCGACGAGATCGGCGAATATCTCGGGATGAAGCTCGAGACAGTGAGCCGCATGATGTCGAAGTTCCAGCACAAGGGGCTCGTCGCCGCGCAAGGCAAGCAGATCCGCATCGTCGATCCGGAAGGCCTCGGGCGAATCTGACCGCGCGGCGCGCGCGGCGAGCGCATCAGCCGCGCATGGCGAGTACCGCCGCCCCGGACAAACGCCCCGTGCGCAGGTCGTCGAGCGCGCGATTTGCATCGGTCAGCGCGTAGCGCACGGCCTCGACCCGCAGCGGCACCGCATCGGCGACCCGCATGAATTCGACCGCGTCCGCGCGCGTCAGGTTGGCGACCGACACGATGCGGCGCTCGCCCCACAGCCACGCGTACGGAAAGCCCGGGATATCGCTCATGTGAATGCCGCCGCATACGACGATCCCGCCTTTGTCGACGGCGCGGAGCGCGGCCGGCACCAGTGCGCCCACCGGCGCGAAGATCAGCGCGGCGTCGAGCGCCTCGGGCGGCGCTTCGTCGCTGCCGCCGGCCCACGCGGCACCGAGTGAACGTGCCAGCTGCTGCGCGACGGTATCGCCGGGCTTCGTCAACGCAAACACCTTCCGCCCCTCGGCATGCGCGACCTGCGCGACGAGATGCGCCGCCGCGCCGAAGCCGTAGATGCCGATGCGGCGCGCATCGCCCGCCATGCGCAAGGTTCGATAACCGATCAGGCCCGCACACAGCAGCGGCGCGGCTTCGAGATCGGTGTAGCGCCGCGGCAGATGCACGCAATAGCGGTGGTCGGCGACCGTGCGCTCCGCATAGCCGCCATCGATCGTATAGCCGGTGAATCCCGGGCTGTCGCACAGATTCTCGCGGCCCGCCGTGCAATACGCGCAATGGCCGCACGTCGAGCCGAGCCACGGCACCCCGACTCGGTCGCCCACGGCGAAGCCCGTCACGCCCGCGCCGAGCGCGCGCACCGTGCCGACGATTTCGTGCCCCGGGATCAGCGGCAACTTCGGATGCGCAAGCTCGCCGTCGACGACGTGGAGATCCGTCCGGCATACGCCGCATGCGTGCACGTCGATCAGCAACTGGCCTGCCGCCGGCAGCGGCTCCGGCACGCGCGCCTCGCGCAAATGCGGTGTCGTGCCGTCAAACATCATCGCAAGCATGCTCGCCTCCCCTGCGCACGCCGGTGCGTACGCTTCACCTCTCCACGCTAGCCGCTCCGCGTCGCGAACGCATGGCCCGGTGACGGGCGCTTGATGTGGGTCAACGGCGGTCGGACGGTTGCTGACACGATGAAGTGGCGTCACGCCCGACGTGTGGCGACCAGGAGATGATCGAATGATATCCGTTCCCCCACTAGCCGCGAGCGCCCACCCCGAAGTGCATCTGAAGTCGCTGCTGGCCTACGCGGTGCTGGCCCCGTCCAGCCACAACTCGCAGCCGTGGCGCTTCATCGTCGACGGCCCCACGATCGCGGTCTGCGCGGATCGTGTACGTGCATTGCCCGTCATCGATCCGTTCGATCGCGAGCTGATCATCAGTTGCGGTGCGGCCCTGCTCAACCTGCGCGTCGCCCTCGATCACGCCGGGCTCGCCCACACGATCAGCACGTTTCCGTCCGACATCGATCCCGATCTGCTCGCGATGGTCCGGGTGTGCGACGACGGCTATTCCGACGCATCGCTCGGCGCGCTGTTCGATGCGATTCCGGAGCGCGTCACGACGCGCGCGCCGTTCGAATCGACGGCCGTGCCGGACGACCTTCAGCACGCGTTGATCGCGGCCGGTGTCGCGGAAGGCGCCGAGATCACCTGCGTCGACTCGATCGCGAATCGCGCACGGGTGGCCGAGCTGGTTGCGGAGGCCGACCAGCAGCAGTTCGCGGACCCGCGCTTCAGGCGCGAACTGGCGAGCTGGATCGATCCGCGCCGGCACACCGACGGCATGCCGGCGTTCGCGGCCGGCGTGCCGACGCTGCTGGATTTCGCGGCGCCCGTGGTGACGATGGCGGTACGGACCTTCGATCTCGGCAACGGGCTGGCCGCGCTGCATCACCAGCTCGTCGGCGCGTCGCCGCTGGTCGTATGCATCTCGACCGTGCGCGACGATCGCGACGCGTGGCTCGCCGCCGGACAGGCGCTGGAGCGCGTCCTGCTCGTCGCGACGCGCGCAGGCTATACCGCGTCGTACCTGAACCAGCCGATCGAGACGGCCGGGCTGCGCGCCCACCTGCGCCACATGCTCGGGCTGCACGGCGAACCGCAGTTGCTGCTGCGGGTCGGGCGCGGCCCGCAGACGCCGCACTCGCCGCGCCGCCCGCTCGACGAAGTCGTCTCGTGAGCGCGCCCCTGCGGCGTGATGCGGCCCTGCCGATCCCGATAAGGAAAACGACATGAACCTCCTGCGTAACGCCGCCTTCTGCGTGATCGCCGCGATGGCCCACCCGGCCACCGCGCAGACGGCCGTGCCCGAGCCGACCGATCTCGTCAACGCGCAGCACTGCATGTTCTGCCACACGTCCGACATGACGTTCCTCGGGCCGTCGTTCCACGACATCGCGCAGCGCTACCGCGGCGATCCGGCGGCCGCACCGGAACTGGAACGCAAGCTGCGCGTCGGCGGCCGCGTGCACTGGGGCGACACGCCGATGCCGTCCGCCGAGGATCGCGGCGGCCCGCTGTCCGCCGACGACGCGCACCAGCTCGTGCAGTGGGTGCTCAGCCAGTAACCGGCCCGCCGCCCGCTGCTCATGTCGACCGTCGTCAAGCGCGTTCCGGCCGGTACCGCACGCGGTGAAGTGCGCCGCCGTACTGCAGGCGGCCCGATGCCGGCGGACACGCGCGGCCGGCGCACCCGCACGCGGCCCGCTGCGGTCGTCGGCCACGACGGCGCCGGGCGCCGCCCGCGTCGCGCGTCGGCTCCCGCGCAACGCGCGAGCTGCACGCCCGCCGACGACGATGCCACCGTCCTGCAGCGCACGGGCATGCGCGGCATCCGGCTGCAACTCGACTACTGGAAGGCCGAGGAATGCCTGCAGAACGAACGCATCGGCCATGCCGTCGTGATCTACGGCAGCACGCGCATCGTTGCCCCTGCCGTTGCAAATGCGCGGCTGAACGAAGCCAATCGCCTGCTTGCGGCGCGTCCGCACGATGCGGGCCGGCGTCGCGCCGTCGCGGCGGCGAGCCGGCTCGTCGAGCACAGCGTGTATTACCGCGTCGCGCGCGAATTCGGGCGCATCGTCGGCCACGCCGACCGGTGCACGCGCACCGCGCGGCTCGCCATCGTCACCGGCGGCGGCCCCGGCATCATGGAGGCCGCGAATCGCGGCGCGTACGAGCGCGGCGCGCCGAGCATCGGCTTCAACATCGAGCTGCCGCGCGAACAGGCGCCGAATCCGTACATCACGCCCGATCTCTGCTTCCGGTTTCACTATTTCGCGATCCGCAAGCTGCACCTGCTCGAACGCGCGAAGGCGGCGGTATTTTTCCCCGGCGGCTACGGCACGTTCGACGAGCTGTTCGAAGTCCTGACGCTGCTGCAGACGCGCAAGATCCCGCCGCTGCCGGTGATCCTCGTCGGCGAAGCGTACTGGCGCCGCGCGGTGGACCTGGCCTTCCTCGTCGACGAAGGGATGATCGACCGCAGCGATCTCGACCTGTTCACGTACTGCGAATCCGCCCCCGACATCTGGCGCGCGATCGGCGGCTGGTATGCGCGGCGGCGCACGGCGCGGCCGGTGCGCCGCCGCACGACGCCGAAGCCGCGTGCCATGTAGGAATCTGCCGACGCCCGCCGAACGATTCCTACCGCAGCTTCGGAGCACGCCGATTGAATCGCGCCAGCGCGGCAACGATACTGAATTCATGGATCACGGCTGCGCGGCATCCGGGTTCCAGGCCATCAGGAGAGTCGTCATGTCACACGCTACCCCTCTTCCCGATCCGGGCGATCAGGCCGGCCGCACCGACGCAGCCGCGCTCGACACGCAGGCGCTCGTCGCCCTCGCACGCGACGCCGGCATGCTCGTGATCCTCGACGGCCAGATCGGGCGCGAGCGATACGAAAGCGTGACGGGATCGATCGCCACGCTGGCGCGCTTCGCGCAGGCGCTGCAACTGTCGGCGCTCAAGGCTGCCTGAAGCCACTTGAAGCCGCGCATCGCCGTGCCGCGCCGCCGGCATCCGGTGCAGCGGCAGCGGCGTTGCCGCCCGACGCAATGCCCCCTGTCGCCCTGCCGTTTCGCACGTCTGCCCGGGCTGGCCGCATCCCGGTGACCGTGCGCCGGGCGGCGCCGCCCCTCCCGCTCGCCCGGACGGCTCCCGGATGAAGCCGCCATGAACCGGCCCCTTTCCGCCCGCGTCGCCCACCTGTTCCCCGGCATCGCGCTGCTCGCGACCTACCGTCGCGCATGGCTCTCGCGCGATCTCTATGCGGGCATCGCGCTGTCGGCCGTGCTGGTGCCCGTCGGCATGAGCTATGCCGAGGCGGCCGGCCTGCCCGCCATCACGGGGCTCCATGCGTCGATCGCCGCGTTGCTCGCGTATGCGCTGCTCGGCCCGAGCCGGATCCTCGTCCTCGGCCCCGATTCGGCGCTGGCCGCGCTGATTGCCGGCGCCATCGCCCCGCTCGCCGGTCACGATCCGCAACGCGCGATCGCGCTCGCCGGCGCGCTGGCGCTGTCGGCCGGCACGATCTGCATCCTGCTCGGCGCGC
Source organism: Arapaima gigas (assembly GCA_900497675.1). Lineage (NCBI taxonomy): Eukaryota > Metazoa > Chordata > Actinopteri > Osteoglossiformes > Osteoglossidae > Arapaima > Arapaima gigas. The sequence continues at coordinate 126,332 of UFQX01000455.1, forward strand.
TCCGCCTCGGCTTCGTCACCGATCTGCTGTCGCGCCCGATCCAGTACGGCTACCTGAACGGCATCGCCATTGCGCTCGCGATCGGCCGGTTGCCGGAACTGCTGGGCATGCCGGTATCGGGCGGCGACGTGTTCACCAGCGTGCCGCGCATCGCGCAGGCGCTCTCCGGACACCGGTTTTCCGTTGCCGCGAGCGCGCTGGGCATCGGTACGCTCGCCATCATTTTCCTGATGAAGCGCACGATGCCGCGTGCGCCCGGCGTGTTGATCGCGGTGCTGGCGGCAACCGCCGTCGCGCAGGTGCCGCCGTTGCACGGCGTGGCAACGATCGGCGCCCTGCCTGCCGGTGCGCCCGTGCCGCATCTGCCGGCCGTGTCCGGCGCCGACCTGGTCGCGCTTGCGTCCGGCGCGATCGCCGTCGCGCTGGTGTCGTTCGCCGACATCAGCATGCTGTCGCGCGCACTGTCCACTCGCGCCGGCGATACGCCGGACCGCAACCAGGAACTGCTCGCACTGGGTGCCGCCAATCTGCTGGCCGGCGTGATGCAAGGGTGCGCGGTCAGCAGCAGCGCCTCGCGTACGCCCGTCGCGATCGCCGCCGGCGCGCAGAGCCAGGTCACGAACCTGGTCGCGGCGGCCTGCATCGCGCTCCTGCTCGCCGCCGCCCCGGCGCTGCTGACCCTCGTGCCGCGCGCGGCGCTGGCCGCCGTCGTGATCTACGCGGCGTTCGGCATCGCGGACGTCCGCAACGTCGTGCGGCTGTACCGGATGCGCCGCGGCGAATGCCTGATTTCGGTGCTGTGCTTCGCCGGCGTGATCGGCATGGGCGTCGTGCCCGGCATCCTGCTCGCGAGCGCGCTGTCGCTGCTGTCGTTCGTGTGGCGCGCGTGGCATCCGTACGATGCGGTGCTGGGCCGGCTCGCCGGCGTGCGCGGCTATCACGACGTCGCGCGGCATCCGGACGCCGTGCTGATACCGGGGCTCCTGCTGTTCCGCTGGGACGCGCCGCTCTTCTACGCGAACGTCGAGATCTTCTGCGAGCATCTGCACGCGGCGATCGCGAAGTCCGCGCCACCGGTTGCGCGCGTCGTCATCGCGGCCGAGCCCGTCACCGATATCGACACCAGCGCCGCGGACCGGCTCGTGATGCTGGGCGAGGAACTCCGGGAACGGAAGATCGCGCTGAACTTCGCGGAAATGAAGGGCCCGGTGAAGGATCGCCTGCGCGCCTACGGGCTGTTCGACGCACTCGGCCCCGCCTGCTTCTTTCCGACCGTGACCGACGCCGTCGCGCATCATGTCGGGCGGCGACGCAGGCATGCGCGCGACGACGAACCGGTCCCGCGCGCCGCGCCGCCGCGTGCCACCCGTGATCGGTCGGACGGCTAGGCACGTCGATGTCGATGCACACGCGATGCGGCGCCGATTGCATCGCGTGGCGAACGGAACGCCGGCACCCGTGCGACACGCGCATGGGCGCCGCGACCTCAAACCGTGAACGTGTTCGACTTCCTCATCTCGATCCACGTCATCCCGGCGCGCAGCCCGTCGATCGCGGCTTCGCGCTCGGTGTCGTGGGTCCGGCTGTGCGCGAACGTACGCTCGCACGCGCCCTCCGGCGACACCAGCGTCACGTGGATCCTGCAACAGTAGCCGCCCGTTCCGGCGGCGATCGTCTCGATCGCCACCGACCAGTCCGCATCGCGTACCTCGCCTGACAGTGTCATTTGACTCCCCCTTCCGCGCGCACCGCGCATCCGGTTGCCGCTTGCCGGCGTTACTCCACGACCAGGTCGTCGACGACGGCGCGCACGCCGCGCGCCGACCATGCCGCCCCGCGCACGGCCTTGCGCTCGGAGAACGAGCCGACCTTGCCGGACAGCCGCACCGTGCCGTCGCGCACCTCGATCGCGATGTGCTTCGCCTCGCGCTCCGCATGGCGCATGATCGCGCGCTTGATGTTGCCGCCGATGTCGGCCGAGCCGATCGTCCCCTGCACCGCGATATGGTCGGTCACGCCGGTCACGCTGCGCATCTGCGAGATCGCCCGCACGGCCAGGTGGCTCTGGTACGCCCATTCGACCCTGCCGGACAGCGTGATCCAGCCGTGTTCGACCTGCACCTTCACCGCGTCGTCGTGCAGCCCGACCGTCCAGTGCAGCACCGAACGCACCGCGTTCGCGATGTCCTCGTCGGTGCGGACGTCGTCGTCCGGCAGATGCACGGTCATGTCGACGACGAGCGCCTTGACGCCGGCCACGCGGTTCGCCGCCCGCTCGATCGCCAGCTTCTCCGCATAGCTCGGCGGATGCCCCGAGAGCGTCACGATCCGGTTGACCACCTCGACACCGATACGTGTCGCGTCGATCGCCGGGTCGGACTCCAGTTCGTCCTGAACGTCCTGCTTCAACTGCTTGTCGGTCTTCATCGCCTGCACTCCTGTGAGCCGCGGCGCGCCAGTCCGCCGCACACCTCCAGATTTGCACACGCGCGGCCGGGGATCGCTGATGCAGGTCAACGGACGCCGCTCGACGCGCATCGCAGCCCGCCGGAGCACCGCTTGACGGAGGTCAAGCCGATGCGGCCCGGCCGTCTTATCGTGAGATCGCCGATGCGCGACGTTCCAGGCGAGCACGGCGATGCTCCAAGGAGACTCACATGACGGACCAGCAACTGTTGGCCTATTCGCCGGCGCCACCGGCACGGCCGGTATCGCCACAGGGCGAATCCCCGGCCTTCATCGACCTGCCGCATCCGGACCTCGACAGCGGCCCGCCCTTGATGACGGCACTCGCAGCCAGAATGAGCGCCCGCGAATTCGCCGCCACGCCGCTGCCGCCCGCGACGCTCGGCGCGATGCTGTGGGCCGCGGACGGCGTCAACCGGCCTGCCGGCGGCGGCCGCACGGCGCCGTCCGCACATGCGTTCAACGAAATCGACGTGTACGTCGCGCTGCCATGCGGCGTTTATCGCTATGACGCGCCCGCGCACCGGCTCGTGCTGAAACACGCGGTGGATGCCCGCAACCTCACGGGTTACCAGGACTTCGTCGGCCGCGCGCCGCTGGATCTCGTCTACGTCGTGCGCACCTCGGCGATCCTCGACATGCCGCCGCAACAACGCGACGTGTTCTCGGCGATCACGGCCGGCGCCATCGCGCAGAACGTGTCGCTCTACTGCGCGGCCGCCGGGCTCGGCACCGTCGTACGCGGCTGGATCAACCACCGCGCGCTTGCCGACGCGCTGCGGCTGAACGAGGACGAGCTCCCGATCCTCGCGCAGACGGTGGGCTACCGGGCCGGCGGCACGGGATCGCATGCGTGAGCGTTCGCGCGACCGCTTCAATAGAGACGGCGCGCGGATCGCTCCGCGCGCCGGCATCTCCCTTCGGACGACGCGTGCCCGCATCGCCTGCTGCCTGCCGTCCGATCAGCTGATCGACAGCTTCTTCTGCGCGACCGGCGCCTTCTTCGGTAGCGTCAACGACAGCACGCCGTCCTGGTAAGTCGCCGTTGCATTCGCGTCGTCGATCTCGCCCGACAGCGAGAACGAACGGCTGACCGCACCGCTGTAGCGCTCGCGCCGGATCACGCGTTCGCCCTCCTTCTGCTCCTTGTTGCGCTCGATCTTCGCGTTGATCGATACGGTGCTGCCCGTCACCTGGACGTCGATGTCGTCCTTGGCGACGCCCGGCAGTTCCGCGTTGACCTTGTATGCCTCGTCGCTTTCCGTCACGTCGATCTTCATCGAGGCCAGGTCGGGCCCGTCCGCAAGCGTCATTCCGCGCAGCGGCCTGAACAGCCCCTGAAACAGGTCGGCGACGGGTTCGATCGAAAACGGATCGTAACGCGTGACATTGCTCATGGTTCGTACTCCTTGAACGATAGACAAGCGGCCCGCGCGTTCGTCCCGCCCGCGCGACGCCATGATCAAGACCGGATTGGCGCGGCACCGTGTGCCGCACAACGGACGAACGATCATCAGGATTCCAGCGTAACTGCCCGTATCGGCACGCGCTTGATGCGCGTCAACGACTGCGGGCGCTCACGTGCAGAACCGGAAATAGCCGCTGTGAAGCAGGATCGGCCGGCCGCCCATTTCCTCGAGCAGGCAGCGTGCGGCGCGCTCGATCGCGGGACGGTGGCGGGCAAACGCCTCCACGAGATCCTGCTCGCGCGGCGACGCCGCGCGGAAGTGATCCTCCAGCGCTGCCGCGGTAATCGCGCAGCGCACGCGGTGGCCTTCGACCAGCGCCGGAAAAGTCAGTGCCGGATCCTGGCCGCAATACGTCGGATGTTCGGAAGGAAAGGAGATTTGCATGATGGTCACCTCGGCAGGTTGCGCACGGGCAAGCGCCGGCGGGCGGCGCTGCGGGCATGGCGGCCCTACGCCGCCGCGGCCGGTGCGGCGTCGCTGCCGCGCAAGAGCAGCACCGGGCAGCTCGATCCGCGCAGGAACCGTTCGGCGACGCTGCCGAGGAACAGCCGCCGGACTCCGCGCCGCCCGTGGGTGCCGACCACCGCGAGATCGATCGACCGCTCGGCAACGTAGCGCTGCAGCCGTTCGGCGATGCTCTCGCCAAGCTCGGTCTCGACGAGTTCCGTCTCGCCATTGACTGCCGCGTGCGCGATGGTTCGTTCCGCTTGTCGCAGGACCGACACGCCGTCGCGCCGGATCTCGGCGAGCAGTGCATCCGGGTCCATACGTCCGCCGAACGTGATCATCAGCGACTTGTCGACGACGAAAACGGCGAACAGGCGGGCCCCGCACGATCGCGCCACCTTCAAGCCCTCGTCGAGCGCGCGTTGCGATGAAGGACTGCCGTCCATGGCGACCATGATGTTCGTGTACATACCGACCTCGCTGGATGAACCGACGCGCCGGCGGCGTTCGGCATGGTTTTCATCATCGGCGTTCGCCGGAAGCGGGCGTTGACGGAGGTCAACGGTTCGGAGTCACGCGGAAACCGGCACGCGAGTGGCCGCGAGACGCCGGATCATCGCGGCACGACGGGCGCCGTCGGCGCATCGGACGAACGCGCCGGGCTCCCGTATGACCGGAAGCCCCGCTCGATGTCGAGGATCCTCGTCGCGCACGCGTCGTACCGCCAGCCCGGGCCGCCGTCGCTGGCGTACATGCCCTTGCACATCGCCTTGAGCCGGATCACCGAAGTGCCGCCCGACGTCGTACGGGAGGCCCACAGATACACTTCTCCGGCAAGAAACGGCGCCGCCGTTTCGATCGTGTCGGCATCGGCGCGCGTGATCCGGGTCGACGAATGCGCTTCGACGTAGCCACGTGCGAAGTGCCATGCGCGATCGCATTCGGCAGGCGTCGAACACTGCAGCACCGCGGCCTGGCGCGTCGCGAACAATTGCGTTTCCGTCGACCGGAAGGCCGTGCTCCGTTCCGCGCCGGCGCACGCGGCCAATGCAACGAGCACGCCGACCGCCCATAAACGTAGTTTCATCGCCGCTGCCCCGCAACGCATCGCATCGAGTTCCGCCCGCAACCGGGTGGCATGAACACGCTCGGCGCGAATCCGGCCGTGTCGCGGCCCACTCCCCGCATTCGGCACGCAGCCTCGTCCCGTATCGCGCAAGCGTTCGAATCGACTGTATTGCGCGCTCGAAGCGCGCGGATGATCTGCGTCAATCACCCGCCTGTGCGGTGCGAACCACTCGCACCGCACAGACCGCCGATGGTGTGGACGCGACGGCGTTGCGCCGACGCCGGCCAGTGCCGGCTCGCGGAGCCGCGTGCGGGACGCGCGAGCGCGACAGGCTTGACGCGCATCAAGCCGGAACGGGCGCCGGTCGGCTGCAATAGGGGTCGTCGCACGCGTCACGTTGGGCCTGCCGGCCCGATTCCGCGACATCGAGCAGACGGGCACGGAGCCGTTCCCGTTCGACGACCACCCGCGGGCGCCGCCGCATGCGCCCCGCCACCGATCCGTACGCCATGCCCCGAACGCCACGCCTGCCGTTCAAGTCGAGCCGCGGAGCCGCACGACGCGAGACCGAGCAATTCGATCGCGCATTGCGCCGGCCCGCCAACTATCCCCATCCCGCCGGCCGGATCGAACGGATCGAAACGCACCTGTCCGTCGTGTATCTGGCAGGGCGTTATGCGTACAAGCGCATCAAGCCCGTCCGCTTCGCGTTCGTCGACCTCGTGCGCCCCGCGCAGCGGCGCCGCTGCGCGCTTGCCGAATGCACGCTCAACCGGCCGTTCGCCGGCCCGCTGTACCTGGGCGTCTGGCCGCTCGTCGCGCAGGGCCGGCGCAGTGCATTCGGCCCGCCCGTGGCGACCGCCGCGCGCCGGCGCCGACACGCCGCGGTGCCGGGCGAGCACGTGGTGCGCATGCGCCGGTTCGATGCGACTGCGATGCTGTCGGCACGCAGCGCATCGCACGACGTGGGCCTGACGGATGCGGACGCACTCGCGGTGACGCTGGCTCGCCATCACCTTCACGCGCCCCGCCACGCGCCGCGCGGCCGCCCGGGCAGCGCGGCCGGTGTCGCCGCGCAATGCCGGCCGTTGTGCGACACGCTCGACGTCACCGTGCCCGGAGAAGCCGCACTGCGCCGCTGGTACGAGTCCGAGCTGGCCCGCATCGCACCGCTGCTCGCCGAGCGGCATGCGCACGGCTTCGTGCGCGCGTGCCACGGCGACCTGCATCTCGACAACGTCGTGCGCTGGCGCAACCGCATCCTGATGTTCGACTGCATCGAATTCGACGACTCGCTGCGCTGGATCGACGTGGCGAGCGATCTCGCGTTTGCGCTGATGGATTATTCCGCCCGCGGGCGAGCCGACTGCGCCCACCGCCTCCTGTCCGGATGGCTCGCCCGCACGGGCGACCATGCGGCGCTGGGCGTGCTGCCGTGCTACTTCGTCTATCGCGCGCTGGTGCGGGCGATGACCGCGCGGCTGCGCGGCGACGAAGCGGCGCGCGGCCGCTATCTGCGCGTCGCGTCGGATATGGCGCAGACGCGGCGCGATGCGCAACCCGTGCTGCTTCTGTGCCGCGGCTTGTCCGGCTCGGGCAAGTCGGTGGCCAGCCGCGCGCTGGCGGAACAGATCGGCGCGATCCGGCTGTCCAGCGATGTCGAGCGCAAGCGCGACGCCTGCGCGCCGGAGCACACCCGGCTGCCCGCCGCCGCGTACTCGGATACGGCAATCGACGCGACCTACGACAGGCTCCGTGAGCAGGCCGGCGTGGTCCTCGCCAGCGGCTACACGGCGATCGTCGACGCGACGTTCCTGCGCCGGCACAACCGGACGGCCTTCATCGCGCTCGCCGCGCAGCTCGGCGTGCGCGTCGCGATTCTCGACTTCAGCGCGAGCCCGGCGACGCTCGCCGCGCGTGTCGCGGCCCGGGCCGCCCTCGGGCGCGATGCGTCCGACGCCGACACTGCCGTACTGGCCACGCAGATCGCGCATGCCGAGCCGCTGGACGGCTCCGAGGCCGCGATCGCGATCCGGTTCGAGACGGAATGCGATGTCGCGGCATACGATGACCGTGCATTCTGGGCGCCGTTGTTCACCGCGTGCGCCCCGCCGCCGCCGTTGCCATGACCCGCGCCTCGACGCTCGCGAACCCGGCCGTATTCGTCGCGGACACGGGCGGCTGGCCGGCGGCGTCGCGCAGCTCGCCTCGACAGTGCGGTTCCGGACATCGCAGCGGCGATGCCGCCTTCACGGCCGCGCTCGCGCACGCGCCGTGCTCATCCCCGCTGCTTTTCCTCGAAATACGGCTGGCGTGCCGCGACGAGACGCAACTCGTCGAGCAGACCCGCAGCCGCGCGAAGCAGATCGTCGAGTGAAACGATCCCGATCAGTTCGCCGTCGTCGCCGACAACCGGCAATCGGCGCACAGCGTGCTGGCGCATCCGCTTCGCAAGCAGCCAGATGTCGTCATCGGCGTGCGCGATTGCGACGGGTGCCGACATCACGTCGCCGACGAACAGCGACGCGGGCTGCGCATCGGGGCCGACCACGGCGAGCACGATGTCCCGATCGGTCAGCATGCCGACCGGCTCGCATCGCCCTTCCCGTTCACGTACGACGACCAGGTCGCCAGCATGCGCGTCGCGCATCCTGGCGGCCGCTTCGACGACGCTCATCCGCGTGGAACACGTGGCGACATCGCGGGTGCAAAGCATGGCGGCATTCATGGTCGTTCTCCCGGCCGGGAGTGAAACGGGTCATCGGCAGGCGACGCGCCCCGGCCTCGTTGCGACGACCGCCTGTTCGCCCCCGATGACAACCGTGCAAATCCGGTTCCGTTGCCGGCAACCGATGCAGGTCAGCGCAGCGCGCCGGACGGCACGCCGCGCGAAACGGGGGCGCTGGCCGTCCGGCGTGCGCTCGCGAAGCCTGTGTCGTCATCACGGTCGAAGCGATCGCACTCGGCGAGACGCGACACGATCTGGCAGCCGTCGTCCGACAGGCGGACGGGCGCCTCCGCAAGCGGCGCGGCATCGAGCCGGACGAGACCGCGATCGGCCAGGCAGCGAAGGTCGGCGGGATCGCCTTGCTGGCGTCGCGGCTCGCTTGCAAGCACCATCAGGATCGCGATCTCGTGCGGACTCAGCAGACGGTCGCCGCCGGCTTCAGGCGGCTGCGCCGGGTATCGCGCGACAGGCAGCGCGCTCAGCGTGCCTGCTTCGGCGCGGGTGACGATCGGGTGGACAGGCGTGTCCTCGAAGCAGGAAAGCATGACGGTGTCCGTATCATGAACGTGACGACGCAAACGGCACGGAACATGCCGGCTTCGATGACGGCCGGCATGCATGAACACCCATCTTCGCGCTTCGCGGGACGCTCCACCTTGACGCACATCATCGAGCGCGTGCGGGCACGCGAATCAGCCGTCGATTCGCCTGACGAAAATCGGCGTCGCGCCCCGCCGCTCACTCGAACCGGCAAGCCGCGCGCGGCAACGCCGAGAGCGTGTCGCTCGACAGTTTCAGAATGCCGTCGAAATTGGCCTGGTTGTCCGCCGGGCAGAAATCCGCGAGCTTCATGCCGTCCGGGCGCGTGTACTCGACATTGAACACGGCCTTGTTCAGCGCGACGAAGCTCGCGTAGTCGCCGCACTCGTGGAACCTGTTGCATTGCTCGTTGAGCGCCCAGTCGGCCACTTTCGCCATCGCGACGGCGATACCCGAGCCGTTCTTCAGGCCCATCGACATCCCGCGATCGTGCGCGGCGGCGATCAGCGCCGTGTTGTACCGCAGCTGGTCGTCGCGCGTCAGCGGAAAGCCCGTTTCCTGGCGATAGCTGTCGTCGAGGTCCGGCTCGATGCCGTCGCAACCCTTCTTCTTCGCCTGGTCGAGCCGCGCCAGCATCAGGGGCATCAGGATCGCGGTCTGGCGAATGTCCAGCCAGCGCTCGTGATCCTCGTATCCTTCGACGGGGTTGCCGAGCACGCTGTCCGGAAACTTGCCGGCGTCGCCACGCGTGTCCTCCCGCCCGCCCACCTCCATGTAGCAGACGACATAGATGCCCTTCGCCTTCAGGCGCTGGATCGTGCCGGCATCGGTCAGCTCCATGTCGACGTCGAACATCTTGCGCGGGTTGTTCACGCCGTCCAGCACCGTCTCGTTGATGCGGTTGCCGTCGATCTGCCATTGCCAGCTCGTGCCGGGTACGAGCGGTTTCCACGTGGCGACCTGCGACGCACGCGCCGAGGCGGCAGCGAACGCGCTGCCGGGCAAGGACGAATCGGAGTCGCCGCCGCATGCCGCGAGCAGCAGCATCAGCACGAATGAAGCGAACGATCTTGCGGACATGGCGAATCCTTTGCTCTGTTGGCGGCTTGTCAGGATGCGGCGGTGCGAGGAGGACGCGGGCAGCGCGATGCCGCGACCGATGCGGCATCGGTACGGGAATGCGCGAGATACGTGCGGATGGTAGGCGGGAACACCCCGCCCATCTGTTCCGATTTGTCGAATTTTGTCGTCACGGCGGCCGCGATCCTGCGGTTCAGCGCGCATTCGGGCGGCAACGGCCGTTCAACGCCTGCACTCGGCGATGCCGCCGGTAGCCGATCGCGAGAGCCGGAAACCATGCGAAACTTCGTCGCCATGACACGGGCGCCCGCATGGTCTCCTTCCAGCCCGGCTGCGTTCACTTGCCGGGCGCGAGGCCGTTGGCAAACCGGTTCGTATAACCGAGCGTCCCGACACCGCCGATCGAATTGCACGTCGACGATGCGGCGCCGGGCGGACAATCGACGTCACGGTCGAACGACCAGAAGTGGACACCCGCTAGACCATTCTGTTTCACGAACTGCGCGACGGTGTCCGCATCCGCCGGCGTAAAGGTTTCGCCGACCACATCATTGCCGCCGATCATCGGCGTCAGCTCGATCTGGCTGTACGGTACGCCCCAGTGATCGTGCAGGTTCATCGCCGCCTGGATCGCCGACTGGCCCATCTGGCAGGTGCCGTTCACGACCACGCAGTTCCCCGCCCCGGCCGACCCGTAGTCCATCGTCATCAGGTCGATGGTGTAGTTCTTCAGGCCGGCCGCCTGGATCGCCTGCATGACCCAGTCGCCATACACGTTGAAGCTGTCGGGAGCGCTGGCGCCCCAGGAGCTGGCCGTGGTCGCACCCGGCTGCGACGGGGCCAGCGTCGCCAACGTAAAGCTGAAACGCAGGCCGGGATATTTCTGCTGGGCGACCGCCACGCGCCGGACGAGATCGTTGATCACCTGTTGCGTCTGGCCGCCCTCGATATCGAAGTCGATCCCGATCAGGTTGCTCGATGCATAGCGGTCGATGAAGGCCGCCATGCCCGCATCCGTCCCGCACGTGAACATGCCGGCCGCGCCGCCGGTGGAAATCACGTAATTCACATTGGCCGCAGTGAAAAGCGGCACATTGGCAGCCGCCATCGCGCCACCGTCGACGCCCGCCCAGTTCTCGCTGCCGCATTCACCGGTCGCGAACGCGAGCGTCAGCGTCCGTACGCCGGGTGGCAGCACCGACAGCACCGGGCTCAACTGACCGGTGACGTTCGTCGAGATGACGTTCGTGTTCCAGTTCATCGAAATCGTCGCGTCCTTGTACGGGCTATAAACGAATGCCGGCGCCGTGCCGGTACCCGCCCCGCCCGCCGCGGCCGCGCCGGTGCCGAAAGACGACCATGCCAGCAGAAGCGCCAGCGCGCCCCTCACGGTCGATCGCTTCATGATTCCAGTGTCTGGGTTGCGCTTCATTTTCATGCCCTCGTCTCGTTTTACGCATGACCGCCACCTGACGTGCACGCCATTCGTGCCGGGGAATATTTCAGGGAGATGCATTTCGCCCACACGGGCGTAACGGGAAATGGAAACCCGCCACACAGCATGGACGGCCAGCGCCAGAAAATTTGATATGGATTGCCAAATATACATCGCGATCGGATCAAATCGTGGCTTCCCTCCGGTGATGGATCTCGACCTTTCACCGCCGCGCAACTGCCTGCGGCGGCGCATCGGGTTCAAGGACCGCGCGATGCAAGCGATATCATGAAGTTGTCACGGCAACCTGAGGTGACGGATCTGCCGCAATGTAGCGATACCGATATTTCGCCCCCGATGTAGTGATGCTTCACTCCCGAGCCATCACTTCGCTTTGTTATACTACATAATCATCAGGCAGCAACCCTGGAATCGATTATTTTCGCCAATATCGAAACCCGAAATATTCAAGCGATCGCAATACCATTTTGCAATTGTCGCCATTCGATAATTCAAACAGATATCGCGCAGCCATCTGGCTGATTGTTCAAATAGACGAAATTCAGGCGATGCGATCCGCCGCACGACGGGATCGCGCGGGTGGCAAGAGAGGCATTCGTGGCGCGGTTGCGCAAGCTGCGCCGGTATTCATGACGCCCCGGCCATCGCCGGGCGCGTCATGTCGCGGCACGATCAGAACGGGCTGCGCGTCGTATCGCCGTTGGTGAACGTCGCGTCGACGACCTGATAGAACGCCATCGCCGTATCGGCGACTTCCCAGACCGCCAGGATGACGTGGTAACCGCTACGCATCGGCAACCGGCACTGGTGAATGGTCGGCTGCTGTGGCACCAGGTTCGCGTTCGGGTCCCAGTATGGCTGGCCGGGATTCTGGATCGTGCAGAACGGCGTGGGCTCGAACTGCGCGCGCGTGAGCTTTTGCGACGGGTTCCAGTCGGCGCGGGTAATGAAGTAGTTCCAGCGACGCGTCTTGTGCACGGCGCTGAATTCCCATTTGAAATTCTGCAACGCGCCCGGCCGCAGCGGGATCTTCTGCCAGCGGCTCGGCGACTGCTCGTTCAGCACGGGCAGCGGGCCATTCGTGCTGGCGCCGGCGATTTCGCCGTCGGGCGGCGGTGCGGCATTCTTCGCGTCGGCCGGCGCGAACGGATCGGACAGGCCGCTTTGCGTCGCGGGGAAGAACTTGCCGTTCTCCATCGCGTTCGCGTGCCAGGCGTCGACGGGGCAGTTCGGATTCTGCCCTTGCGTGCACAGCACGATGCGCGAAGGCGGTTCGGTCAAGCGGCCGTGCGCGTGCGCACCGGCCGCCGCGACCAGCAGTGCCACGCCGGTCAATGTGCATGGCATCACGGAAGCAACGTATTTGCGGATGATCTTGTTCATGCGCCCTCATGACATTGATGTCGGAACGGATATGCGCATATCGGGCCTGCCGCAAGATCCCCGGCAGGGGTTCCTGTCGACACGTCGTCGCGCACACTGATCGGCAAAAGCGGCAACCCTGTGAAACCGCGGCACGCGATGATCAATCGCCGCGCTTTCTGACAAATCACTTTCACCGAACCGAACCTTATCCGCAAAAACCGGAAAAATAAACGTTCCTTATTGATAGTTTTTTAATTTTGATCAAAAGCCTGATTCGTTATTAATTTCAACCGGTTTTAGCTCGACTTCAATTGCGCGACATTGAATAAACCGCCAATTCATTAAAACACCGGCGCCGATCGTTCGGCAGGCGGCTTTGCGCACCGCATTGGCCCTTCATGCCTCAAGCAGCCAATCCCATCGATGAAGCAACCGTGAGATTCCGGTTGAACTGCGTCATGCAGTTCAGGTCGAGCGCGCGAATCTGCCCGGTCATGAAATCGACTAAGATCCGGATGCGTGTCGGCAGGTGTTGCCGGCTCAGATAGCGGATGGTGTGGGCTCGATCTTCCGGCACGTGCTTCGCCAGCGCGACGACGAGTTCGTTCGACGCGAGAGGGTCGCGAATCTGGTAGCCGGCCATCTGCGCGATCCCCGCGCGGCCGGGCTCACCGACCGTGCGAGGCAATCCCGCGGGCGTCGCCGCAGGCTACAGCATCGCCTGGCTGACGAGCGCGTACTGTCCGAAGGCCGGGTCGGCCGGCCCTTCGTGCGCTGTAGCCGGCGCGTTGCGCACCATCTTCGAACACGTATCGACTCGCACCAGACCCTGTTCGCCCAGCCAGTCCGGCAAACGGGTGCCGTCCGGCACGTCGATGCGGACGAATTCGCCTTCCCGTTGCGTCAGCCAATGACTGATGAGCGCCTTCGCATACGCATCGTCGCTTGCGCGCGGTGCGGCCACCGGGCCGATCACGTCGCCGCGACCGAAGCGCCGCAGCACCGAAAATCCGACCACCTCGCCATCGCGTTCGAGCACGGCGCTTTCACCGCGCTGGAACAGCGCGGCCATCAACTCATCGCGCTGGAGGCCGGACGCGCGCGCGTCCAGTTCGACGAGGCGCGGCCAGTCGGCCGGCGATCCGGCCCGCAGCCGCACGCCATCGGGCAGGACCACGTCGGCCGGCCGCACCACGTTCCCCTGATACTGGCCCAGCGATCCGCACACAGTGAAGCCGAGCTTTTCATAGAGCGGCCGGCCGGCCGGCGTCGCATGCAGAAACGTGATGCGCGGCCCCAGCTCGTCGAGGAGCATCTCCATCAGCTTGCGGCCGATGCCTCGCCCCTGATGCGCGTCGGACACGATCACATGCCCGATCGAGGCGCGATCGGCACCGTACTTCCAGCACATCGCCGTGCCGATCACCACGCCGTTTTCCTCGGCCGCGAACGCGGTCGACGTGTCCGCGGAAAACTGCCAGTCTTCCGCCCTGAACGGCCAGCGAAGCGCGACGGTAAGGGCATGGGCGGCGGGGACGTCCGCGGCGGTGAAGCGCCGGTAGCGAAGCGCCGGCATCGTGTCGGAATCGTTCATTTCGGTGTCCTGTTTCTTCAAGCAGTCGTTACAAAAGTGTCGTCGTGCCCACGGCCCGAGTTCAATGCCGGCTGCGCGCATCATCGCGATCGCGCGAAGTAATGCTGCGCCAGCGCAACCCAGTACCGCACGCCGGCCGGAATGATGTCGTCGTTGAAATCGTATTTCGGGTGATGCAGCGCCGGCGTGTCCGCGCCGTCGCGCGCGTTGCCGATCAGCACGTAGGCACCCGGTCGTTCTTCGAGCATGAAGCCGAAATCTTCGGACGTCATGTTCGGCGGCACGTCGCGGGCCACGCGTGCGTCGCCGAACGTGTCGCGAATCACCGTCTCGCACAGCGCGGTCTCGGCCGGCGTGTTGACCGTCGCCGGGTAATACTGGAAAAACTCCACGTCGACCTGCGCGCCATAGGCACTCGCCAGCGCCTCGCACATGAGCCGGACGTCGCGCTGCAACTGCTGCTGCAACGCCGACGACAGCGTGCGGATCGTGCCGCGCAGCTCGGCGGTGTCGGGAATCACGTTGTCCGTGGTGCCCGCATGAAACATGCACACGGAAATCACCGCGGGATCGACCGGATCCTTGTGCCGCGCGGCGATCGTCTGGCACTGCAGCACCATCGAGCACGCGAGCGGCACGGGATCGATGCCCAGGTGCGGCTGCGCCGCGTGCGCGCCCTTGCCCGTCACCGTGATCCTGAAGCGCGAGCCGGCCGCCATGATCGGCCCGGTGCGCAACCCGAAATGCCCGGCCGGCAGCCCGGGCCAGTTGTGCATGCCGAAGACCGCCTCCGTCGGGAACTGGTCGAACAGCCCGTCGTCGATCATCCGGCGCGCGCCCGCGCCGCCCTCTTCGCCCGGCTGGAACACCAGGTGAACGCTGCCGGGCAACTGCGGCAGCGCCTTCAGCACGCGCGCGGCGCCGAGCAGCATCACCGTGTGACCGTCATGGCCGCACGCGTGCATGATCCCGTGCGTGCACGACGCATGCGCAAAATCGTTGGCCTCATGGATCGGCAACGCGTCCAGGTCGGCGCGCAGCACGATCCCGCGCGCCGGATCGGCGCCGGGCAGGCTCGCGACGACGCCCGTGCCGCCCAGCCCGCGCGACACCGCATAGCCGAGCGCTTCGAGCTCGCTCGCGACGACATCGGCCGTCCGGTGTTCTTCGAATCGCAACTCGGGATGCGCATGCAGGTCGCGGCGCAGCTTCGCCCAGTGCGCGTGATGCGCTTGCAGCAACGGGTCGGGAATGGCGGGGTTATCCAGTTCCAATTTCGGCACCTGCGGAAAGTAAAAGGGTTCAGCCGTACTGCCGGCGCGATCGCGCGCGGCGGCCGTGTCAGTCGTAAAAGCCGACGATCGACTTGATCTCCATATACTCCTCCATCCCTTCGATCCCGTACTCGCGGCCGTTGCCCGACTGCTTGTAGCCGCCGAACGGCGCCTGGGGATCCCATGCCGGGTAGTTCAGATGCACCTGCCCCGCCCGGATGCGGGCGGCCACCGCGCGGGCCTGCGCCTTGTCGGTGCCCTGCACGTGCGCGCCGAGCCCGTAGACCGTGTCGTTCGCGATCGCGACCGCTTCGTCGACGGTGTCGTACGGCAGGATCGCGAGCACCGGGCCGAAGATCTCCTGCTGCGCGATCGTCATGTCGGTGCGCACGTCGGAGAAAATCGTCGGCTGCGCGTAAAAGCCGCGCGCGAGCTCCGCGGGCCGGCCGGGGCCGCCGGCGATCAGTTTCGCGCGTTCGTCGATGCCCGCGTCGATCATCTGCGCAACCCGCCCGAACTGCGCGCGGTTGGCGAGCGGCCCGTGCGTCGTGGCCTCGGCGAACGGATCGCCGACGACGAGCGTGCGCGCCGCCGCAGCAGCCAACTCCTCGACCGCACCGAGCACGTTGCGCGGCACGATCATGCGGGTCGGCGCGCTGCACGACTGCCCCATGTTGCGGAACGCGGCGGCCACGCCCGGCGGGATCGCACGCGACAGGTCCGCATCCGGCAACACGATATTCGGCGATTTGCCGCCGAGCTCCTGCGCGACGCGCTTGACGGTCGGCGCCGCCGCCTGCGCGACGAGCACGCCGGCACGCGTCGATCCGGTGATCGACACCATGTCGACCTCCGGGTGCGACGACAGCGCGGCGCCCACCGTGTCGCCGCTGCCGCTCACGAGGTTGAATACGCCGGCGGGCACGCCCGCATCCGCGATCACTTCCGCGAACAGCAGCGCGCTGAGCGGCGACAGCTCGCTCGGCTTCAGCACGACCGTACAGCCGGCCGCGAGCGCGGGCCCGACCTTCGCGGTGATCTGGTAGATCGGCCAGTTCCACGGCGTGATCAGCGCGCATACGCCGATCGGCTCGCGCACGACCGCGGTCGTGCCGCGCTGCCTGACGAACGCGTAGTTCGCGAGGTTGTCGCGTGCGACGCGGATATGTTCGGCCGCGAGCGGCACGTGCGCGCCGCGGGCATAGCCGATCGGCGCGCCCATTTCCATCGCGAGCGCCGTCGCGAACAACTCGGCGCGCTCGAGCATCAATGCATGCACACGGTCGAGCAGCGCGGCGCGTTCCTGCGGTGACGTCGCGGACCAGCGCTCGAACGCGCGGCGCGCGGCCTGCACCGCGCGGTCGGCGTCGCGCGCGCTGCCGAGCGGGATCTCGCCCAGCGTGTCTTCGGTGGACGGGCTGACGACCGCGAACCGGTCACTGCCGTCGGGCAACACCCAGTCGCCGTCGATGAAGAAGCGATCGAGCCGGCCGGCTTGCATCAGGTGAACAACGGGTGAATTCATTGGAGGGTGTCCTTGAGTCGATACCAGGCGCCGACGAACGGCAGGAACCACGGTTTGCCGAAGTGCCCGGGAATGGCCGGCCAGTCGAAGCCTCGCCACGGGTTGAGCTCGGCGCGCCCGTCCATGATTTCCGCCATCAGCGTGCCCATCAGCGTAGCCATGTGCGTACCGTGGCCGCTATAGCCCATCGAGTAGTAGACGCCGTCGCGCTCGCCCGCGCGCGGCAGCCGGTTGGCCGTCATGTCGACCATCCCGCCCCAGCAATAGTCGATGCGCACGCTGGCCAGCTCGGGAAACACGGCGGCCAGTTGACGCCGCAGGATCGCGCCGCTCTTTTCGTCCGAACGCGGGTTCGACGTGGCGAACCGCGCGCGCCCGCCGAACAGCAGGCGGCCGTCGGGCGTCGTACGGAAGAAGTTGACGAAGTTCTTCGTGTCGGTGGCCATCCGGCGCGTCGGCAGCAGGCGGTCGAGCAGCTCGCGCGGCAACGGCTCGGTGACGATGATGAATGCGCCCACGGGTACGACCCGGCGGCGAATCCAGCCGAACGGCCCGACGTGCGAAATGCCGCTCGCGAGCAGCACCTGGCGCGCACGAATCTCGCCGCGCGGCGTGCGGACCGCATACGCGCCGCCCGTTTGCCGCGTCAGTCCCAGCACCGGCGCCTGCTCGACGATGTGCGCGCCGCGCGCCTGGGCCGCGCGCGCCAGGCCGCGCACATATCGGCCGACATGCATCCCCGCGCTTTTGCCGAACAGCAGCCCGCCGTGATAACGATCCGAGCCGATCTCGTCGCGCAGCTCGGCCTTCGTCACGAGGCGCGTGTCGGGGTCCACGCTCGTCGCGAGCAATGCGTGGCTGCGCGCGAGCTTGTCGTAGTGCTCGGGTTTCGCCGCGAGCTTCAGCTTGCCGGTACGGGCGAAATTGCAATCGATCGACTCTTCCCTCACGAGCCGCTCGACCGTGTCGACGCCCGCGTCGAACGCGAGATAGAGCCGGTTCGCCAGTTCCGTGCCGAGGCGCTGCGACAGCGATGCATAATCCTGCGCGAAGCCGTTGTTGCACATGCCGCCGTTGCGGCCCGACGCTGCCTGGCCGACGGTGCCCGCCTCGCAGACGATCACGCGCGCGCCTTTCTTGGCCAAGGCCAGCGCGGCGGCCGAACCGGTGATCCCGCCGCCCACCACCAGCACGTCGCAGCTGCCGTCGGGCAGCTCCGGCGATTGGCTCACGAATGGCTCCGACGTATCGAGCCAGTACGAACTGAAACGCATCAGGCACTCCCAAGCTGTCGCATCGCACTGCCGGGCCGGCGAACGTCCACCGCACCGATCCGGCCGCTTGCGGGCGGCCCGGCTCGATGCGCGTCGGATACAGGCGGCCTCTCATCCATGTGACGGCGTTGCATCAGAAATCGGCGACCTTGCCCCACGCGGATTCGCTGAACCGGCCGGGCCGGTACGGCGTCGGGTCCACGAACGGTTGCGCACCGGACGCCAGATCGGCGATCAGGTGCCCGGCGCCCGGGCCGATCCCGAAGCCGTGACCCGAAAAACCCGCCGCGAGGATCAGGCCCGGCACGCCCGGCACTTCGCCGATGCCCGGCACGCCGTCCGGCGTGCTGTCGACGAACCCGGCCCACGCGTGCGTGATCTTCGCTTCGCGCAGTTCGGGCAACAGTTCGGCCGCGCGGCGGTACGTTTCCGAAACCGTCGGCATGTCGGGCTTCGGATCGAGAATGCGCACGGCTTCCATCGGCGTCGGCGCGTCGAGGCGCCAGCGCTTCAGCGTTTCATGCCCGCCGCGCACGCCTTCGAGGCCGCCCGGCGCCAGGTTGCGCCAGCGTTTCGCGAACATCGGCACGAATTGCGGCGCGAAGCGCAGGAACTGCGGCGTCAGGTCCACGCGCGCGCGGCCGCTGATCGCCAATGCGTAGCGTCCATCGCTGCGGCGCGTGATGGACACCCCGGACGTGTACATCGCATCGGGCAGCGGCGTTTCGACGGGCGACACGCTCAGGATCGACTGACGGATCGACGCCTGCGGAAACCGGATGCCGAGCTGGCGGCAGAACGACGACGCCCAAGCGCCGCCGGCCATCACGACCGTGCGCGTCTTGATGACGCCGGCCTCGGTGACGACGCCCGCGACGCGACCGCCTTCGAGTTCGATGCCGCGCGCCGCGCAGTGCTGGTGGACACTGCCGCCCAGCTTCATCAGCGCGGCGGCCACGGCCGGCGCGGCCTTGCCCGGATCGGCCGTGCCGTCGGTCGGCGAGAATACGCCGCCCTTCCACTGCCGCCCGGTCGCCCGACCGCGCTCGGCGGCCTGCTTGCTGTCGAGCATGTAGGTGGTCACGCCTGCCGTCTTCGCGAATTCGCCCCAGCTCGCCCAGCGGGACAATTCGGCTTCGTCATTGCTGAGATACAGCAGCCCGCAGCGATGAAAGCCGGTGTCTTCGCCGGATTCGGCCGCGAATCGCTCCCACAGATCGATGCTCTTGCTGGCCATCGGCAACTCGCGTTCGTCGCGATTCTGCTGGCGGCACCAGCCCCAGTTTCGGCTCGACTGTTCGGCGCCTATGCGCCCCTTCTCGACGAGCGCGACCGATATGCCGCGGCGGGCCAGGTAGTAGGCGGTGAACACGCCGATGATGCCGCCGCCGATCACGACGACGTCGGCCGCGGCCGGCGGCGTGGACAAGGTTTCGATATGGCGCAGCGGAGGGGACATGCTCACTCTCGTTCGGTGGAGGGTTTGACGTTCTGCATCACGTAGAACTTCGCCACGCGTTCGCTGCTTTCCCACCCGATCGACGCGCCGCGCGGCACGAACAGCGCGTCGCCGGTGCCGAGCGACTGCACGCTGCCGTCGGGCGCCGCGAACCGGACGCCGCCGTCCAGCAGGAACATGAACTCGTTCGCGCGATGCGGCCGCACGATCCGGTGATACGGCGTCGAATCCCAGGTGCCCGCGCAGTACCCGGCGCCGTCGTCGGTAAACACGTTGTCGCTGCGGCATTGCGGCGCGGGGCCGAGCAACACCTCGGCCGGCAGTGTGGCGGACGGCTTGAAGTCGGCGTCCGCGTGCAGCGCGAAGACGCCGCGTTTCGTCGGTTGCGCGCACGCGGCCGCGCAGAACGTCAGCAGCACCGGCGATTGCGCGGCGATGCGCAGCGCCGTGCCGCCGCCGATGACGGCGCCCTCTCCCGGGCCGACCACCAGCGGTGCGGCCCCGGCCGCGTCGAGCGTCAGCTCGCCCTGGACGACGACGAGGGTTTCGATGTGTGGAAAGCTCGCCACGTCCAGTTCGCCGACGAAGCCGATGCGCCCCGCGGCCATCGCGTCGGGGCCTTCCCACGCGATCTCGCGATGCGACGCGAACGGATCGCTCGCGCCGAACGCCGCTTTGCGGAACGCGCTGGAATACGGTGCGCCGTCGGCCCGGTGCAACACGAAAACTGCGGTCATTTCTGCTCCTGTGCAGTGCGTGACGGATTCGTTCGAAAGCGGTCACGCGATATCGGAAATCGTCGTTCGCCGGCGCTTCTGCCGGACGTCCTCAGCGGGGCACGTCGTCCCTGCCCATGCTCATGCCGCGTGACACGATGCATCGCGGCGTTCGCTGTGCAGGCGCGCCGATGGCACTCGCATCGGCGCGCCGCCCGTGCGGGCGACCACGTAATCGCGCGGCGTGATTCCTAGCGCACGCCGGAAATGCCGGCACAGATGGCTCTGGTCGAAGAAGCCGACGTCGGTCGCGACGACCGACGGCGCGAGACCGGCGCGCAACAGGTCCTGCGCCCGTCGCACGCGCACGAGACACAGATAGCGGTGCGGCGACAGCCCGGTTTCGCTGCGAAAGCGCGCGGTGAAACGCGACACGCTCAACCCGGCCACCGCCGCGAGCGTGTCCAGGTTCAGCGGCTGCGCGAACGACGCGTCGATCGTGCGCAGCACGTCGCCGATCGCCGGCGACACGGGTTGCGCGACACGCAGCGAGCCGGCGGAGCCAACCGAGCCAATGAATTGCACTGTCATATCGAATTCTCCCGGCGCTCGCTTCAATGCAGGAAATCCTGCATCCGGTAATACGCGCCGACGACCGGCAGGAACCACGCGTGCCCGAAATGGCCCGGTATCGCCGGCCATTCCAGCTCGCGCCACGGGTTCGACGCGGCCGCGCCATACAGCACGTCGGCCATCACGCGGCCCATGTGCACCGACATCTGCACACCGTGGCCGCTGTAGCCCATCGAGTAATAGAGCCCGTCATGCTGGCCCGCGCGCGGCAGGCGATCGGCGGTGATGTCGACGAGCCCGCCCCAGCAGTAGTCGAGCCGCACGTTCGCCAGTTCCGGGAAATAGCCGGCCATGCCCGCACGCAGGATGTCGCCGCTTTTTGCATCGGAGCGCGGGCTCGACATCGCGAAGCGCGCGCGGCCGCCGAACAGCAGCCGGTTGTCGGGCGTCACGCGGAAGTAGTTGCCGATCTGGCGCGACGTCACGTATGCACGGCGATGCGGAAACAGCCGGTTCAACTGCGCATCGGGCAGCGGCTCGGTCACGACGATGAAGCTGCCGACCGGCGCGATGCGCCGCCGGAACCACGCGAACGGCCCGTGCTGCGATGCGCCCGTCGCGACCAGCACGCGATCGGCGACGATCGTGCCGCGGGCGCAGGTGATCCGGTGGCGCTCGCCGTCGAGCCGGTCGAGCTGCGTGACGGCCGCGTGCTCGTAGATGCGGGCGCCGGCGCGCACGGCCGCCTGCGCGAGCCCGACGCCGAACTTGCCCATGTGCATCTGCGCGCCGTTGCGCTGCAGGAGCCCACCGTAAAAGCCGTCGGACGCGATTTCATCGCGGATGCGCGACGGCTCGATCAGTTCGATGTCCGGATCGACGTCGCGCCGCAATGCGTTGAAGGTCTTTTCGAGCCCGGCGAAATGCTGCGGCTTCGCGGCGAGCTTCAGCTTGCCCGCGCGCCGGAAATCGCAGTCGATCGCCTGTTCGGTCACGATCGTCTCGACGCTCTTCACCGCGCTTTCGTACGCACGATAGAAGTGCTTCGCTTGCGCTGCGCCGATGCGCGCGGCCAGCGACGCGTAGTCCTGCGCGACGCCGGTATTGCACTGGCCGCCGTTGCGGCCCGATGCTTCGCCGGCGATCTGCGCGGCTTCGAGCACGACCACCGACACGCCGCGCTGCGCGAGCGCGAGCGCCGCCGACAAACCGGTGAAGCCGCCGCCGATCACGGCCACGTCCGCGCGCCCTTCGACCGGCCCTTCGCTGCCGGCGCGAAACGCGGGACGGGTATCCAGCCAGTACGATTCCAGTTTCATCGATTCTTCTCGAGCATTCCGGCGACGACGATCGGCGACCGTCCAATGAGAATCATTTAATCACCATCAAAAAGCGCAGTTGCCGCGTATTCGCGCACGCCACACGCGCAATTTGCCGTTTTGCGCGCCTGCCGCAGCACACTATGCGCAACGTCGATCGTCGGCGCGGGCAGGCGCGATGGACGAACGGCGGCGCGCATTACAGCCGGACCGGCTGCATCGTCGCGCCGCCTGCCGGCACCGGCTCCGCCTGGAACCGCGCGAGATCGTCCTCGCTGCGATGGCACAGCACCTGCGCGCCGTTGCCGAGCGTGCGCAGCGACGGGGCCGTGCGGTTGCACACGCCGTCCACGCGCATCGCACAGCGCGACAGGAACGGACACAGCTCGGCCTCGTGCTCGCGCTCGCCGATCGGCACCAACGGCCGGTGGCAACGCTCGGCCGCATCGTCGAGCCAGCCCGCGCGCAACTCAGGCGCGGACGACACGAGCAAATGCGAATACGGGTGGTAAGGCGGCGCGCACAGCGCGTCGCGGCTGCCGGTTTCGACGCGACGGCCCGCGTACAGCACGACGATGTCGTCGCTGATCGCGCGCACCTTCGCGATGTCGTGCGTGATGAACACGTACGACACGCCGAGCTTCGCCTGCAGGTCGCGCAGCAGGTCCATGATCGCGGCGCCCACCACGGTATCGAGTGCCGACGTGACTTCGTCGCACAGGATCAGGTCGGGCTCGGCCGCGAGTGCACGCGCGAGGTTCACGCGCTGCTTCTGCCCGCCGGACAATTCTCCGGTGCGCCGCCCGGCCACCGCCTGCGGCAGCCGCACGAGTTCGAGCAGTTCCGCGACGCGCTGCCGCGCCCGCGCACCGCGAATCCCGTGATAGAACGCGAGCGGCCGCGCCAGCGTGCGCTCGACGGTATGCACGGGGTTGAGCGCGGTATCGGCGTTCTGGAACACGATCTGCACGCGGCGGTGCTGCTCCTTCGAGCGTTTGCCGATATCGAGCGCGAGCGGCTCGCCGTCGAGCAGGATCTGCCCGGCCGTCGCCGGCACGAGGCCCGCGATCACCTTCGCGAGCGTCGTCTTGCCGGAGCCCGACTCGCCGATCACACCGACCGTCTGCCCGCGCCCGATGCGCAGGTCGACTTCATGAAGGATCAGCTTCGCGGGCCAGCCCTTCGCGGTCCGGCCGCCGTAGCCGGCGACCGCGCCGCGCACGTCGAGCAGCGGGGCCGGCGCGGCGGGCGCCGCTTTCGCAGCGCGTTCGGCGTCGGTCGGCGTCACCGCCGCGATCAGGCTCTGCGTGTACGGATGCGCGGGCGCATGCAGGATCTGCTCGGTGCCGCCCGTCTCGCGGATCACGCCGTCGCTCAGCACGACGATGCGGTCGGCCATCTGCGCGACCACGGCCAGGTCGTGCGACACGTACACCGCACTCATCCCGCAGCGCCGGATCACGCTCTTGAACGCCTGCAGCACGTCGATCTGCGTGGTCACGTCGAGCGCGGTGGTCGGCTCGTCGAGGATCACGAGCTCCGGATCGGTGATCAGCGCCATCGCGGCCATCAGCCGCTGCAACTGCCCGCCCGACACCTGGTGCGGATAGCGCTTGCCGATCGTCTCCGGCTCCGGCAGCGCGAGTGCGCGGAACAGCTCGACCGCCTTCGCCTGCGCATCGCGCTTCGTCATCGTCTTGTGGATCAGCGCGCTCTCGATCACCTGGTCGAGAATCGTGCGCGACGGATTGAACGCGGCGGCCGCGCTCTGCGCGATATACGCGACCTTGCGGCCGCGCAGCGCGGTCAGTGCCTGCGCGGACAGCGTGCACACGTCCGTGCCGCCGAGCTTCACCGAGCCGCCGGCGATCCGGCAGCCGGTGCGTGCGTGGCCCATCAGCGACAGCGCGATCGTCGTCTTGCCGGAGCCCGATTCGCCGATCAGCGCGAGCACCTCGCCGCGCCCGATGTCGAAGTCGACGTCGTGGACGATCGTCGTTTCCGCGCCGCCCGGGCGGCCGCCGACCACGCGCAGCCCGCGCACCTCGACGAGCGGAGTCGATTCCGGAGTCGATTCATCTCGCATCAGTGTTCTCCCGCGGCGGCAGCCGCGCCCTTGCGGCGGCCGCGATGCGGCAGGCCGTCGATCAACAGGTTGACGCCCACCGTCAGGATCGCGATCGCGACCGCGGGCATGATCGCGACGGCCGAACCGTCGCCGAGGCTCGCGATGTTCTCGCGCACGAGCGAACCGAGATCCGCATACGGCGGCTGCACGCCGAGCCCGAGAAAGCTCAGGCCGCTCAGCAGCAGCACGACGAACGTGAAGCGCAGCCCGGTGTCCGCCAGCATCGGATGGATCATGTTCGGCAGCATCTCGACGCACGCGATGTACAGCGCGCTTTCACCGCGCGCCTTCGCCACCTGCACGAATTCGAGCGTGCTGATGTTGATGGCCAGCGCACGCGCGATCCGGTACGAGCCCGGCATGTAGCTGACCGCCGCGGTGAGCACCAGCAGCGGCAGCGACGAGCCGAACGCGGCGACGAACATCAGCGCGAACATCTTCGACGGAATCGACGTGAGCGCGTCGAGCAGCCGGCTCATCGTCTCGTCCACCGCGCGGCCGGAGACCGTCGCGAGCAGCCCGAGCGTCGTGCCGGTCGCCGCGGCGAGCAGCACCGCGGCGAGCGCGAGCAGCACGGTGAGGCGCGTGCCGTACAGGATCCGGCTCAACATGTCGCGGCCGAGGAAGTCCGAACCGAACGGCAGCTTCGCGCTGAACGGCGCGAACACGTCCGGCGTGACGATCGTGCCGACTTCGTGCGGCGCGAGCAGCGGTGCGAACACCGCGACGAACAGCATCAGGCCGACCATCGACAGGCCGACGCGGCCGCCGGTCGTCAAGGCGATGCGCACGGCGCGGCGCTTGCGCGGCTGGTCGGGGGCAGGCGCGGCAGGCGGCACGCTGCCCCGCCCCAGGGGCGGGTCGCCGGATGGCGGCAGCGCGCTGCTGCGTTGTACGGGTTCGATCGGTTGCATGGGCGGCATCTCGGAAGGAAGACGAAACACTCAGGTTCGCAGTCGCGGGTTCGACACGATCGAGCACAGGTCGGCGAACAGCACGAGCGTCAGGTACGCGACGCAGAAGATCAGCGTGCACGCCTGGACCAGCGGGAAATCGCGGTTGCTGACGGCGTCGACCATCAGGCTCGCCAGGCCCGGATAGTTGAAGATCGTCTCGACGACGATCACGCCGCCGAGCAGATACGACAGGCTCAGCGCGATCGCATTGGCGATCGGGCCGATCGCGTTCGGCAACGCATGGCGCAGTACGACGCGTGCGGGGCTCGCGCCCTTGAGCACAGCCATCTCGACATACGACGCGCTCAACTGCTCGATCACCGCGGCGCGCGTCATGCGTGCCATCTGCGCGATCACGACCGCGCACAGCGTCAGCACCGGCATCGCGTACGCACGCAGGAAGTCGTGCAGGCTTTCGATCGGGCCGCCGTACGACAGTGCGGACAGCCAGCGCAGCTTCACCGCGAACACGAGCACGGCGACCGTCGCGATCAGGAACTCCGGCGTCGCGACGAGCGACAGCGTGCCGAGGCTGATCACGCGATCGACCGCCGACTCGCGCTTGACGGCCGCGAGGATGCCGAGCAGCAGCGCGATCGGCACCGACACGGCGGTCGTGATCGCCGCGAGCGCGAGCGACTTCGGCAGGCGTGTGCCGATCAGCTCCGACACCGGCATGTCGCCGGAAAACGAGCGGCCGAAATCGCCGTGCAGCAGCCCGGTGAGCCAGTGCAGGTAACGCACGTGCGCCGGCATGTCGAGGCCGAACTGCTGGCGCAGCGCGGCGACCGTCTCCGGCGTCGCCGACTGGCCGAGCGCGGCCTGCGCGGCGTCGCCCGGCAGCAGGTTCGTGATCGTGAAGATGATCGCGGACACGATCAGCAGCGTCAGCGCGGTGACCGCGATGCGCCGGCCGATCAGGCCGATGAGAATTCGGTTCATCGAGCGGCACTCCCGAAAAAACCGCGCGTGGCCGGCGCGGTGGTCCGCACCGGCCGCGCGACGGCGGCCAGCCACAACGTCATGCGTTCCACCACACGTTCTCGGCGAACGTGAAGCCCATCATCGGCCCGGTGGGGATCGAGCCGAGGCCCGCGAGCCGCTTGTCGTAGCCGTCGAGGAAGCTGATGAACGCCGGAATGCCGACCCGGCCCTGCTGCGCCACGATCACCTGCATGTCGCCGTACATCTGCTTGCGCTTCGCGTCGTCGGTTTCCGAACGCGCGGCGAGCAGCAACTGGTCAAACTTCGCGTTCTTCCAGCCCGACTCGTTCCACGGCGCATCCGACTTGAAGAACTGCGTGAACAGCACGTCGGCGCTCGAGCGCGGGTTGATGTTGCCGAAGGTGAGCGGGTGCTTCATCCAGTGGTTCGACCAGTAGCCGTCGGGCGACGCGCGGTTGACTTGCAGGTTCAGCCCGATCTTCTGGCCGGCTTGCTGCAGCAGCACGGCCATCTCGATCGACCCGTTCGCGTCGGACGTCGCATAGATCGGCGGCAACGTGGCGCCAAGCGCGCCCGCCTTCTGGAGCAGGAACTTCGCCTTGTCCGGATCGTGCGCCCGCTGCGGCAGCGACGCGTTGAAGTAGCGGTGCCCCGGCGGAATCGGCTGGTCGTTGCCGATCACCGAGTAGCCGCGGAACACCGACGTGCGCAGTTGCTCGCGATCGAACAGGTACTTCATCCCTTCGACGAAATCGGGACTCGAGACGATCGGGTTGTCGCTGCGCATGATCAGGTCGGTATAGAGGCCCGACTTGGTCTCCTTCAGCGCGTAGCCCGGCGTCGACGAGACCCGCTGCGTCGAGCGCGGGTCGATCGCGTTGATCAGGTGCACGTCGCCCGACAGCAGCGCGTTCAGGCGCGCGGCGCTGTCGCTGATGCCGATCAGCTCGATCTCGTCGAGATACGGCTTGCCCGGCTTGAAGTAGCTCTCGTTGCGCACGCCGACGGTCGACACGCCCGGCTTGAACGTCTTCAGCTTGTACGGGCCGCAGCCGATGCCGGTCGAGAAGTCGGTCGTGCCGTCCTTGACGATCACGAGCTGCGGCGTCGCGAGGATCACCGGCAGGTCCGCGTTCGCGCTGGTGAGCGTGAGCGTGACTTCGTCCGGGCCGCTCGCCTTCGCGTCCGCGAACTGTTCGGCAAGCGTCTTGACCTTCGACGCGGTGGCCGCGTTCTTGTGGCGCATCAGCGAGAACACCACGTCGGCCGGGCCGACCGGCTTGCCGTCGTGGAACGTGACGCCCTTGCGCAGCTTGATGATCCACGTCTTCGCATCGGTCGTCTGCAGCGATTCGGCGAGGTTCATCTGCGGCGTCAGGCTCGCATCGAGCTGCGTGAGGCCGCTGTAGAACATGAAGAAACGCGTGTAGTCCGCGCCCGTCGAGCCCTTGGCCGGGTCGAGCGTATCGGCCGTCGAGCCGGCTTCGTTCGCGACCCGGATCTTGCCGCCGCGCTTCGGCGCGGGCGCGGCGAATGCAGCGCCGGGGGTCATCAGCAGTCCGCCGGCGCCGGCGGCCATCATGCCGCCCGCCGCCATGACCTTCATCATGTCGCGGCGCGTGATGCCGCCCTTGCCGCCATTGTCGATATCGTCGCTCATCCGAACTGCTCCTGACTGTGGGAAGTAGGTCCAAGGGTCCAGCGTGGTTGTTCAGTCCCGCCGCGCCCGCTTGCTGGTGGCGGGCGCGACGTCGTACACATGCAATTCATTTAAGCATCGCCAAAATGCGGTTTGTCGCGATTCGGGCGCCCCGCACGATACGAATCGACCGTTTTGGGTGGCCTGCGCAGCATGATTAGCTGCGTGCGCGCACGTGTCGCCGTGTGCCCGGCAGCGCGTCGCGGCGGCTGCCGAACCCGTGTCGATGCAGGAAATCGTAAGGCCGCAGCCGCCGCAGATTGCGCCGACAAAATTGCCCGTTCGGCATCCGGCGCGCGTTTGGCTCGCGCAAACCACACGTTTGTGTCGAATGCGTGCGCGCCTGCCGACGACGGCCGAAACGAGCGGCGCATCGCGGCAGATCGCCGCCCGCACGGGCGTCGGCGATGGGGATCGCGACGGTACGCCGCGCGGGAAAGGTCAGAAGAATGCCGCTCGATCGGAACGGCTTTGGGGGAAGGCGGGAGGATGACGGGACTGCCCGGAAACCGGGCCCGTGCAGCCGTCAGGCACCGCGCCGCCAGGCGGCGACGCGTCCGTCACCGGCATGTCGGCGCGCACGCCGGTCGCATGCCGGCGCGGCGCACGGAGGAAGGCAGGACGATGCGCCGGCCGCGGGCGAGCGGCGCGAAGCCGTCACGCAGCGAGCCGGAAGACCGATACGGCGGCCCGCAGGCGCGC
This sequence comes from Arapaima gigas, assembly GCA_900497675.1. Classification (NCBI taxonomy): domain Eukaryota; kingdom Metazoa; phylum Chordata; class Actinopteri; order Osteoglossiformes; family Osteoglossidae; genus Arapaima; species Arapaima gigas. The sequence continues at coordinate 155,116 of UFQX01000455.1, forward strand.
CGCCTGCTCGTCCAGCGACGACGCGGCCGCAGCCGCCTGCTCGACGAGCGCGGCGTTCTGCTGGGTGACTTCGTCCATTTGCGCGACCGCCAGCCCGATCTGTTCGATGCCGGTGCTCTGCTCGGCCGATGCCGCCGAAATCTCGCCCATGATGCCGGCCACCCGGTCGATCGACCGGACGATCTCCGTCATGCGCTCGCCGGCCGTCTCGACGAGCCGGCTGCCGCTGCCGGCCCGCTCGACCGACGCGTCGATCAATCCCTTGATGTCCTTCGCGGCTGCGGCGCTGCGTTGCGCGAGCGAGCGGACTTCCGATGCGACGACGGCGAACCCGCGCCCCTCCTCACCCGCCCGCGCGGCTTCCACCGCGGCATTGAGCGCGAGAATGTTGGTCTGGAACGCGATGCTTTCGATGACGACGGTAATGTCGGCGATCCGCACCGACCCGTCCGAAATCTGCCGCATCGTTTCGACGACCGCCTGCACGGCGGCGCCGCCGAGCTCGGTCGCATCCTTCGCCTGGGCCACGAGCGCATTCGCCTGGCGCGCGTTGTCCGCATTCTGTTTGACCGTGGACGTCATCTGCTCCATGCTCGCGGCCGTTTCCTGCAGCGACGCGGCCTGCTGCTCCGTGCGCTGCGACAGATCCAGGTTGCCTTGGGCGATCTCGCCGGTGCCGGTGGCGATCGAATGGGTCGTGGTCTGGATTTCGGCGATGGTGTCGGTCAGCCGCGCCTTCATGTCGCCGAGCGCGACGAGCAGGCTGCCGGGCGCGGCATGCGCCGTGTCGAACTGCACGTCCAGTTCGCCGGCGGCGATGCGGGCGGCGATCTGCGTCGCATGCGCGGGCTCGCCGCCGAGCGTGCGCCTGACGCTGCGCAGCACGCCCCATGCGATGGCCGCGAGCGCCGCGGCGATGACGAGCGCGACGGCCCCGAGCACCATCGCGAGCCGCGCAAACGCCGCGTTGATGTCGTCGTAGAAAAATCCCGTGCCGATCCACCAGTCCCAGTCCGGAATCGCGACCACGCCCTGCAGCTTCGGCTCCAGGTCCGCGTCGGGGCTGCGCTTGATCAGCACGTCGACGAGCGCGAAATGCGACTGCGCCATGCCCGCGCGGTACGCCTCGCTGTCGGTCAGGCCGCTGGTCGTGCGGTTGCCTTTCGCGCGCGTGCCGATGAATTTCGCGTTCGGGTGGACCAGGTTGACGCCGTCGGACGTCGTGACCCAGAAGTAGCTCTTCGAATTCGCGTTGAGCGCCGCCAGCGCGGCCTTGGCCTGCTGCTGCGCCTGCTCCTGCGTGAGCGTGCCGCTGGTCTGCATCGCGCGATACGAATCGACCAGATGCTCGGCCTTGGTCAGCAGAATGACGATCTCGTCGCGCCGGCTGTCGATCAGCGCGTCGCGCAGCGTATGCAGCGACAACGCGGCGAGCAGGACGACGCCGAGCAGCGCCGCGGCGACGAGCATCAGCAGTTTGGTGGACAACTTCATGCGGGGCCTCGAAAGATTAACCGTTCGGTACATATATCGGCCCGCAACGCCGCCCCTTGAACCGCTCAATATCGGTAATTACCCTTGTTTCGTGCGCTGATCGAACGCGCGACGGGTCGCGATGCCCGCTGGCGGCATCGCGGCCGCGTCCCGTCCCGTCCCGTCGCGGCGATCGGCAATCCGCCGGCGCAGGCGGCTTACAGCCCGAGTTGCGTCGCGAGCTGGCCGATGTCCGACACTTCGTAATAGTTGTAGAACGGCGTGCCCGGCTCGTGGCCGCGGTTCACGAAGGCCTTGTGCCTGATCCCGAGATCCTCGGCCGTCATCAGGTCGTAGCGCAGGCTCGACGACACGTGCAGCACGTCCTCGGGCTTGCAGCCGAGCTTGTCGAACATGTATTCGAAGCCCTGCATCCGCGGCTTGTACGATTGCGCCTGCTGCGCGGTGAACACCGCATGGAACGGCGCGCCGAGCTTGTCGACGTTGCTCATGATCTGCTCGTCCATCGCGTTCGACAGGATCACCAGCTTGTACTTCGACGCCAGCCGCGACAGCCCGGCCGGCACGTCCGGATGCGGGCCCCACGTCGGCACCGCATGATAGAAAAGCTCGGCCTCGGCTTCGTCGAACGGCACACCGACCCGTGCGCAGGTGCGGCGAACCGCGTTGACGACCACGTCGCGATACGGCTTCCATGCGCCCAGCACCTCGTCGAGCCGGTAGGCGGCGAACGCGCGCACGAAGGCCTCCATCGTCGCCGGCGACAGCCGGTCCGCATAGATTTCGCGCGCCGTCTCGGCCATCCGGAAATGGGTCAGCGTGCCGTAGCAGTCGAAGGTGATGTACTTCGGTTCAAACTGGATCATGGTGACGTCCTGTCGGTGTGAAGCCCCGGCAGGGCCGGGGATGGGCTGGGTTCAACGAAATTGAATCAGGGCAAAATACCGTTCGCGCATCGTTCGGCGCCGCTCAAAACGCACAATCGCCGCAAGTTGCCCGGCGCATGCAGCACGATCTGCGGTGCGATCCGCAGTGCGATCGGGCGCGGCGCGGCGGGGCCGGCCGGTGGCCGCCGCGCTGCCGCAGCGGGCTCGCCTGCCGGTGCGGCCCTCCGGCAGGCGGCAGCGCCGCCGTGTATTGATCGTAGTGGTGTTCCCACAGCAGGCGTGGTGGAATTGATCGGCCGCGCCGGCACGATCGCCGCGTTCGTCCGCGTCGAACGAACGGGTTTGCGTCGATCTCGCGGGCGCGCCCGTCAGCGCCCGAAAACAGGCGAATCGTCCTATCCGCGCCGCAACCGCGCTGGCAGAGTGAATGCGTCATTTCCACCCATCCGGAGTCCGGCGTGTCCGACCTCAACCCTTCCCGCACGCTCACCTACCGCCCGTTCGCCGAAAGCGACCTGCCCGCCGCCCATCGGCTGTCGGAGGCGGTCAAGTGGCCGCACCGGCTCGAGGACTGGCGCTTCGTGCTCCAGCTCGGCGGCGGCTTCGTGGCCGAAGACGAGACCGGCGTCGTGGGTACCGCGCTCGGCTGGCGTCTCGGCGAAGCGCACGCGGCGCTCGGCATGCTGATCGTGTCGCCCGAGCGCGCGGGCGGCGGGATCGACCGCGAGCTGCTCGCCCGTGCGCTCGACAGCTTCGGCACGCGCACCGTCTTTCTGCATGCGATGCCGGAACGCGAGCCGCTGTACGCGGCGTTCGGATTCGAGCCGATCGATACGATCGACCAGCACCAGGGCGCGGCGTTCCGGCCGCCGCTGATCTCGCTGCCGCCCGGCGAGCGCCTGCGCCCGCTCGGCACCAACGACGGGCCGCGCCTCGCCGCGCTCGCCACGCGTGCGGCCGGCTACGAACGCGGCGCGGTGACCGACGCGCTGCTCGACGTCGCGAACGGCATCGCGCTCGATCGCGACGGCGAGCTGCTCGGCTTCGCGCTGTTCCGCCGCTTCGGCCGCGGCCATGTGATCGGCCCGGTGATCGCGCCGGATGCGCGGCGCGCGCAGGCGCTGATCAGCCACTGGCTCGCGCTGAACGAAGGGATGTTCGTGCGGCTCGACTTGCCCAGCGACAGCGGGCTGTCCGACTGGCTGGAGGGCCTCGGGCTGCCGCGCGTCGATACCGTCGTCGCGATGGCGCGCGGCGACGTGCCGGTGGGCGACCCGGCGCTGCGCGCGTTCGCGATCGTGAGCCAGGCGCTCGGCTGAGGGGCACGACGATGAGCTTCCTGTACAAGGCCGACCCCGTGCGCGGCGCGCAGTGGGCTGCGCGCTTCGCGCAACGCGCGCCCGATCTGCCGTTCCGGATCTGGCCGGACATCGGCGATGCCGCGGCCGTTCGCTACCTCGCCGCCTGGCAGCCGCCGGACGACCCGGCCGCGCTGCTGCCGAATCTCGAAGTCGTGTTCTCCGTCGGCGCCGGCATCGACCAGTTCGACCTGTCGCGCGTGCCCGCGCACATCCCGGTCGTGCGGATGATCGAGCCGGGCATCGTCGAAGGGATGGTCGAATACGTGACGCAGGCCGTGCTGACGATCCATCGCGACCTGTTCGACTATGCCGCGCAGCAGCGCGAGCAGGTGTGGCACGAGAAGCCGGTGCGCGCGGCCGCGTCGCGGCGTATCGGCGTGCTCGGCCTCGGCACGCTCGGCCAGGCCGTGCTCGACACGCTGCGGCGCTTCGGTTTCCCGTGCGCCGGCTGGAGCCGCACGCCGCGCACGCTCGACGGCATCGACTGCTACGCGGGCGATGCGGCACTCGACACATTCCTGGCGCGCACCGACATCCTGATCTGCCTGCTGCCGCTCACCGACGACACACGCGGCCTGCTCGGCGCGCGCGTGTTCGACGCGTTGCCGGCCGGCGCGTCGCTCGTGCAAGTGGGGCGCGGGCCGCAACTGGATGCAGCCGCGCTGCTCGCGGCGCTCGCGAGCGGCCGCGTCGACAACGCGATCCTCGACGTGACGGACCCCGAACCGTTGCCGGCCGGCCATCCGTTCTGGGCCCATCCGCGCATCCGCATCACGCCGCACATCGCGAGCGCGACGCGCCCCGACACCGCGGTCGATGCGGTGCTCGCGAACCTCGCCCGCCATCGCGCGGGACAGCCGATGATCGGCGTCGTCGATCGCGCGCGCGGCTACTGACGCCTATGTCCGGCCGCACGGGGCGCGCAGCAGAAAATGCCGAAGCGCCCCGTGCAAACGCCGCGTGCGTACGTTTCGGGCCGCAAATTGAAAACGCATGCGCACGGGTCGCCCGGTAGCATGACCTCACCGCTGACACCTGACGAGAGTCCCGCCTGCCATGAACCAAGCCGCGCTGATCGAAGCTGATCGTCAACACCTGATCCACCCCGTCGTCAATTACCGTACGCACGAGGCGCGCGGCGTCACCGTGCTCGAATCCGCTCAAGGCGTATTCCTGCGCGATGCCGCCGGCCATACGCTGCTCGACGCGTTCTCGGGCCTGTGGTGCGTGAACGTCGGCTACGGCCGCGACAGCATCGTGAAAGCCGCCGCCGACCAGATGGCCAGGCTGCCGTACGCAACCGGCTATTTCCATTTCGGCTCGCAGCCGGCGATCGAGCTTGCCGAGCGGCTCGCCGCGCTCGCGCCGCCGTCGCTGAACCGCGTGTACTTCACGCTTGGCGGCTCGGACGCGGTCGACTCCGCGATCCGTTTCATCACGCACTATTTCAACGCAACCGGCCGCCCGTCGAAAAAGCACATGATCGCGCTGGAACGCGGCTATCACGGCTCGTCGTCGATCGGCGCCGGCCTCACCGCGCTGCCGGCGTTCCATCGCCATTTCGACCTGCCGCGTGCGGACCAGCACCATATTCCGTCGCCGTACCCGTACCGCAACCCGCTCGGCAACGATCCGCAGGCGCTGATCGCCGCGTCGGTCGCCGCGCTCGAAGCGAAGGTCGCTGAACTCGGCGCGGACAACGTCGCCGCGTTTTTCTGCGAGCCCGTGCAGGGCTCCGGCGGCGTGATCGTGCCGCCGGCCGGCTGGCTGAAGGCGATGCGCGACGCGTGCCGGCGCCTCGGCATCCTGTTCGTCGCCGACGAGGTGATCACCGGCTTCGGCCGCACGGGCCCGCTGTTCGCCTGCGAAGCCGAACAGGTCGATCCGGACCTGATGACCGTCGCGAAGGGGCTGACCGCCGGCTATGCGCCGATGGGCGCGGTGCTGATGTCCGACGAGATCTACGAAGGGATCGCGGGCAGCCGCACCGAGTCGGCCGCGGTCGGCCACGGGCATACGTATTCCGCGCATCCGGTGAGCGCGGCGATCGGCCTCGAGGTGCTGAAGCTCTATCACGAAGGCGGGCTGCTCGCGAACGGCCAGGCGATGGCGCCCCGCTTTGCCGCGGGCCTCGACGCGCTGCGCGCGCATCCGCTCGTCGGCGACGCACGCTCGGTCGGCCTGCTCGGCGCGCTCGAACTGGTCACCGACAAGGCGCACAAGACGCGCTTCGATCCGGCACTGAACGTGCCCGACAAGATCGCGGCGGCCGCCTATGCGAACGGCATCATCTTCCGCGCGTTCGGCGACGGCGTGCTCGGCTTCGCGCCGGCGCTGAGCTTCACCGCGGGCGAGTTCGACCTGCTGTTCGAACGCGTGCGCAAGACGCTCGACGACGTGCTGGCCGATGCGGGCGTGCAGCGCGCGCTCGATGCCGCGCACGCGCAGCCGGCCTGACGGGCCGAGGGAAAGCCGGGCTTGTGGCGGATATCTTTCGACTCTAAAGTAACCGGACATTCCATTTTTCCGACTCCCGACTCACGTGAACATGACGGACAGCAAGCTGGATCGCATCGACCTGCGCATCCTCTCCCAGTTGCAGAAGCGCGGCCGCATGACCAACGTCGAACTGGCCGACGCGGTCGGGCTGTCGCCAAGTCCATGCCTGATCCGCGTGAAGCGGCTCGAGAAGGCCGGCTACATCGGCGGCTACGGCGCGCACATTCAGCTCGAGAAACTCGGCGACGTGCAGGTCGTGTTCACCGAAGTCACGCTGGCCGACCATCGACGCGAGGATTTCGACCGCTTCGTCGCGGCGATCCGCAACGTCGACGAGATCGTCGAATGCCACCTCGCGAGCGGCGGCTACGACTATCTGCTGAAGTTCATCACGCGCAGCGTGAGCCATTACCAGACGATCGTCGAAGGGCTGCTCGAGCAGAACATCGGCATCGAGAAGTATTTCAGTTACGTGATCATCAAGTCGCCGTTCGTCAAACGGCACTACCCGCTCGAATCGCTGTTCGGCGAACGTCACTGACGCACCGCGCGCGGCACCCGCGAATACGGCAGCTTCGCTGTCCGTATGGGGGAGTCGCGCGCCTGCCGCGCCGCCGTCGTCGCCGAACCGCTTCATCCAAGGACTTGCCATGCCGCTTTCGCTGACCCGCACCGAACTCCTGCGCTCCGCCAACCTGATCGACGGCACGTGGCGCGACGCGCACGACGGCAGCCGTTTCGCCGTGACCGATCCGGCACGGCTCGACACCGTTGCCCATGCACCCGACAGCGGCGCCGCCGACGCGCGCGCGGCAACCGATGCGGCGGTACGCGCACTGCCCGCGTGGCGCGCGACGCCCGCTCGCGACCGCGCGGCGATCCTGCGAGCATGGCACGCGGCGATCGTCGCGAATACCGACGATCTCGCGAAGCTGATGTCGCGAGAACAGGGCAAGCCGCTCGCGGAAGCGCGCGGTGAAGTCGCGTACGGCGCGTCGTACGTACTGTGGTTCGCCGAGGAAGCGACGCGCACGTACGGCGACATCATTCCGCAGCAGCAGCGCGGCAAGCGGCTGAGTGCGGTGAAGGAGCCGATCGGCGTCGTCGCGGCGATCACGCCGTGGAACTTCCCGCTCGCGATGATCGCGCGCAAGATCGCGCCGGCGCTCGCGGCCGGCTGCACGGTCGTCGCGAAGCCCGCGGAGGATACGCCGCTCACCGCGCTCGCGCTCGCGTTCCTCGCGCAGGAAGCCGGCGTGCCGGCGGGCGTGCTGAACCTGATCACGGCGTCGCGCGAGCGCGGCATCGACGCGGCCGCCGACTGGCTTGCCGACAGCCGCGTGCGCAAGATCACCTTCACCGGCTCGACGGCCGTCGGCAAGCTGCTCGCGCGCGATTCGGCCGCGACGCTGAAGAAGCTTTCGCTCGAGTTGGGCGGCAATGCGCCGTTCATCGTGTTCGACGATGCCGAGCTCGATGCCGCGGTCGACGGGCTGATGGCCGCGAAGTTCCGCAATGGCGGGCAGACGTGCGTATCGCCGAACCGCATCTACGTGCAGGCCGGCGTGTACGACGCGTTCGCCGCGAAGCTCGCGGCGCGCGTCGCCGCGCTGAAGGTCGCGCCGGCGACCGACCCGGCCGCGCAGATCGGCCCGATGATCAACGCGCGGGCGGTCGACAAGATCGCGCGGCACGTCGGCGATGCCGTCGAGCGCGGCGCGCGCGTGCTGACGGGCGGCAAGCGCCTCACCGAGCTGGGCCCGAACTTCTACGCGCCGACGGTGCTCGCCGACGCGAGCGCCGACATGCAGCTCACGTGCGAGGAAACGTTCGGCCCGGTGGCGCCGCTGTTCCGGTTCGACACCGAGGACGACGCCGTCGACGCCGCGAACGACACGCCGTTCGGCCTCGCCGCGTATTTCTACACGCAGGACGTGCGGCGCATCGCGCGCGTGTCGGCGCGGCTCGAAACCGGCATCGTCGGGATCAACGAAGGCGCGCTCGCGAGCGAGGCCGCGCCGTTCGGCGGCGTGAAGGAGTCCGGCTACGGCCGCGAAGGCTCGCGCTACGGGCTCGACGATTACCTGTCGATCAAGTATCTGTGCCAGGGCGGGCTGGACTGACCGGGCGGGCGCAAGCCGTCCGCGAGGGCGGCATCGCGCCGCCCGGCCCGAAAACGCGCATTGACATAGGAACCGATCGGTCCATATAATGCGATCCATTCCTGGACACCGCATCGTTTGCGAAACCGATCAATGGCAAATCCCGCCGGCGTGGGCCGCCCGCGCGAATTCGAACTCGAAGATGCCGCGCGCGACGCGATGGCCGTCTTCTGGGACCACGGGTACGAAGGCGCGTCCCTGCCCGACCTGATGGCCGGCACGGGCTTGTCACGCGGCAGCCTGTACAAGGCCTTCGGCGACAAGAAGGCGCTGCTGCTGGCGGCGCTCGACCTGTACATGGCCGACGGGCTCAAGGCAACCGCCGACATCCTGTCGCAACCCGGCACCGTGAAAGCGGCCATTCGCGACTCGCTGCTGCGCTATGCCCGCCTGTCCGTCGGCGAGGCGGGCCGGCGCGGCTGTCTCGCGGTCGCAATGACCACGGAACTGGCCGCCCGCGACCCCGATGTCGCGGAGCGTACCGGGCGCATGTTCCGCCGCCTGCAGCAACTCTATGCCGGCGCGATCGTGCGCGGCCAGGCAAGCGGCGAGATCGCCGAGCAGGACGAGCAGGTGCTGGCGCGCTTGCTCGTCTGCCAGGTCGAGGGCATGCGCGTGCTGGGCAAGACCGGCGTGTCCGAGGCCGACATGCTCGCGCTGGTCGACCGCACGATGCGTTTTCTCGATTGAAATTTTTTTACCCAATTTGGAACCAATTGGTTCCGTATGGAGAGCCGTTCATGTCACGGAATGATCCTGTATCGCCCGACCCGCGTCGGTGGGCCATGTTTGCGGTGCTGCTCGTCGGCGCGTTCCTGCCGCCGCTGGATTTCTTCATCGTCAATGTCGCGCTGCCGTCGATTCGCGCGGAGCTGGGTGCGTCGTCGTCCGCCGAGCAACTGGTGATTTCGTCGTATGCCGGCCTGTACGCGGTCACGCTGATCACCGGCGGGCGGCTGGGCGACCTGTACGGTCGCGGCCGCGTGTTTTTCCTCGGGTTGATCGGCTTTGCGATCGCCTCGACGCTGTGCGGCCTCGCAGGTTCGCCTGGGATGCTCATCGCCGGGCGAGCGTTGCAGGGTGTGACGGCCGCGATCATGGCGCCGCAGGCGCTCGCGTCGATCCAGGCGATCTTCCCGGAAGCGGAAAAGCCGCTCGCGCTCAGCCTGTATGGCGCGGTCTTCGGCTTGGCGGCCGTGATCGGGCAGGCGCTGGGCGGGATCCTGATCTCGCTGAACCTGTTGAACCTCGGCTGGCGGACGATCTTCCTCGTCAACCTGCCGCTGGCGATGCTGGTCGTCGTGTTCGGCATTCCGCTGTTGAAGGAAACGCGTGCGCAGCATGCGCGCAAGCTCGACCTCGGCGGCACCGCGCTGTCGATGCTGACGCTCGGCGCGTTGATCGTGCCGCTGATCGAAGGGCGCGAGGCGGGCTGGCCCGTGTGGGCCCGGGCCTCGCTGATCGCCGCGCCCGCACTCGCGTGGGGCTTCTGGCGTTACGAGAGCCAGCTCGGCCGCCGCGGCGGCGCACCGCTGCTCGATCCGACCGCGCTGCGCGCACCGGGGCTCGGCCGCGCGTTGCTGATCGCGCTGTTGCTGTACTCGATCGGCGCGTTCTTCCTGCTGTTCTCGGTGTATCTGCAGAATGCGTTGCACGTCGACGCGTTGAGCGCGGGCCTCGTGTTCTTGCCGTTCGGCGTGGGGTTTCTGCTCGGCCCGCTGTCGACGCCGTTGTGCACGCGTGCGATCGGCGCTTATGTGAATCCGCTCGGCATGGGCCTCGAGATCGTCGGGCTCGTCGGACTCGCCTGCCTGATCGACACGACGCCGACCGGGATGCCGCTCGCGTCCGTGCCGCTCGCCGCCGCGCTCTTCGTGATCGGGTTCGGACAAGGTCTCGCGCTGCCGACGCTGATGCGCATGGTGACGGGGCGCGTCGCACCCGCGGTGTCGGGGATGATCGCCGGTATCGCCAGCTCGACGCTGCAGGTCAGCACGTCGCTCAGCGTCGCGATCATCGGCGGGATTTTCTATACGGTTCTGGGCGCGCGCCAGGATCCGGCGACCATTGCGCACGCGTTTATCGTCGCACTCCTGTCTATCTCGGCGTTCCTCGCCGTCGGCGCCGCGCTGGGCATCTCGCTCGCGCGTGCACCGGCCGCGCCGTCGTCGGTGCGCTCCGCCGGCCAGCCGGCATTCGGCCCCGCGCGCAAACGACCGTGATCGCCCGTATCGACATTCGACGTTGCACGGAAGCGTATGCGCATCGCGCATCGCGCATCGCGCGTCGTGCGTCATACGTCATGCTTATCGTCAGAGCAACCCCATTGCCGATGCCTTGAGCGTCGCCGCGGCCCGTGTCGAGCATTCGAGCTTGCGAAACGCCTTCTCGACATGGGTGCGCACCGTGCTCGGACTCATCGAAAGCGCCTGCGCGACCTGCTTGTTGCTCGCCCCTCGGGAGATGGCCCGCAGTACGTCGATCTCCCGTGGCGACAGGCGCGGGCCGTCGTGCGACGCGCGAGCGGACATGCGCCGGGCCGCAGGCGCGCCACCCGTGACGAGCGCCGCGACCACGTCGCCGCATAGCCGGCCGCGCGCCGCCTCTTCCTGCAATTGGCCGGCGGCGGCCGCATCGCTGAGCGCCGCCCGCCACGGGCGCGCCGAGCGCAACGCGACCCACGCCAGCGATGCCGCGAGTACGCGCGCTTCCAGCGTCAGCGCCGCATCGCGAGCGCCGCGGAAATAACCGGAACCGTCCTGCCGCTCGTACGCATACGACGCAAGCACCGCGGCTTCGCCGAGCGCGCCGGTCTGCCTGCCGGCGCGCTCCGTCCAGTACGGCACGAGCCGCACCTTTTCCCATGCGCTTGCAGGCAGCCGCGTCGGCAGGTTCCACACGTCGTTCGGCACCGCGGCCCTGCCGATGCCATGAATCAGCCCGGCGCGGTACACGCGTTCGCGCGCGGCCGCATCCGGCGACAGGCGCTCGTAACACGCGGCCGCCGTCACGGCGACCGAACGCGAGAACCCCGTCATCCACGGCAGCTTCAGATCGATGACGTCCGCGATCAATTCGGCGGAGGTCGCGCCTTGCATGCCGGGCGTGGCCAATGCGGCATCGAGACCGTCGGGCGACAGGTGATCGAGCGCCGCGAGCCAGCGCGCGGCGGCGTGCGCGGCCGCCTCGACGAGCGCGCTCGGATAGCGTGCGCCCGCGCGTTGCCCGATCCATTCGATGGCCTGCTCGATGCCGTACGTGCGGCTGAATACGTCGAGATCGCCCGCGAGCGTGACGATCGACACGGCGGCCGGCACCTGTTCCCGAGCGAGCCGTGCGGGCAGCCCGTTGCCGTCCCAGCTTTCGAAAATGTGCCGCAGCGCGGTTTCCGTGGCGCTGGAGAGGCCCAGTATTCGCGCGACTTCGCCCGACACTTCGCAATGGATTTGCGCGAGCGGGATCATCGCGGCGCCGACGCGGCCGACCGCTTCGGCGAGGCCGGGCCGGTTCTCGAGCATGGCGGCGCGAATCGCGACATCGTCGCCGAATGCTTGAGCGAAACCCGCGGCGTTCGCGGTACAGCCCGACCAGCGCAACAGCGCCACTTCGCGAGCCGTGTCGCACACCGCTGCGTCGAATCCCGCCGCGTGCGCGAGCTGTGCCGCCAGCCAGCCGGTGCGCAGCGAATGATCGGTCGGCTGCCCCATGCTGAGATCGCCGATGAAGGCCAGCGCGCGTACGGCGTCGAATATGCGCAGCGGGGCGTGACGGGCTTCGGCGTCGGGCATCGGATGGGGTGCGGGCATTCACGGGAACGGGAAAACGATCATACGCGACGACGTCGCGCCCTGCATGCGCGTGCGCGTGCGGATCGGTCGCGTGCCGCACCCCGGCCCGAAGCGATGTCGGCCGCTGCCCGGGGCGCGCGCGGGCGCACCTTCGCCATCGGATATCTGACCGATGGCGGGCGACCGCGACGATCGCGATACTCGGTGCACCGGAGATCCGGTCGGCACGGCCTCCGCGCGGCGGACACGCTGCACGCCGGCCGGAACGACGATCCGATATACGAAGGAATGCAAATGACTGACCACTCCCCCGAATTCCGTGCCCCTGCCGACGCACAATGGCTGAAACGGTATTACTTTTCCCGGGCGATATTCTCGCTGCTCTGGGTCGCGCTGGCATTCTCCGTCGGCCGGCAGAGCGCGGCCGGCGCGGCGATCCTGCTGATCGTTTATCCGGCCTGGGATGCGCTCGCCAATTTCGTCGACCTCGCCCGCAGCGGCGGAGCGGCGACGAACCGCACCCAGGCGGTCAACGTCGCGATCAGCGCCGCCACGACGCTGGCGGTTTTTGCGGCTTTGAATGCCGGCATGCACGCGGTGCTCACGGTGTTCGGCATCTGGGCAATTCTTTCCGGCTTGCTGCAGCTCGGCACGGCGCTGCGTCGCTGGAAGCAGGTCGGCGCGCAGTGGGCGATGGTTCTGAGCGGCGCGCAATCCGCGCTCGCGGGCGTGCTGTTCATCGCGCAAAGTCACGCGTCCATGCCGCCCGCCATCGTGAAGATCGCGGGCTACGCGGCGGTAGGCGCCGCCTATTTCCTGATATCGGCACTGTGGCTGCAACTGCGGCGGGCGCGACGTAGCGCGTCGTGAGCCGTCGATCGAGATGAAGATGTCACGCCACGGGGCGCCGTCGCCGTGGTTGCGGTCAAGGGCACTCGTCGTGCAACGCATGCGCTCATGCAGATGATCGCAGCGGTGAAAACCGGGGGATTTCGCGGGCGCGAATGGCAGGTGTTGGGCGACGCGAACGGGTATGAACGGCCCACAAGGGACAGTGGTCCTTCTCTTAAGCGGCTATTCACTGAGAGGCGAGCCTTCCGGTGACCGGGTGTTCCGAGCTATTGATTCTCGGCCCGTCCCTCACAATCCCCCAATCTCTCGTAGACGATAGCGAAGCAGTCTCCCAGTTCCTGTTGAAGACGGTCACGCATCGTGACCGCGCTCGCTTCAAAGCGCTCGTACTCAGGCGCGTCTCATGGTCCCGGGTCTGGAGGGTATTCCCAGTTGAGCGATAGGTCATGCCACGCCGTCATTTCCGCAAGCTTTCTGCGCGTTTCATCAGCTAGCGGCATCGAGTCCTCAATCGGACCAACCCCGTATGCGCTGCGGGTAGTGTCGTCTCCCGCCCAATACAACCGCTGCCCCATTCGAACATGAGTCTGAGTCGATATTTTTCAGTCATCGCAAGCTTCCGCGTCCGGGATAACCTCAAGTGCGGATAGCACGACCTTGAAGAACTCTTCCGCAAGCGCGTAATACTCCGCAGCTTCGGGTCTCCCGGCCGGGAACTCGTGCATGAAGCTTCTGCCGCGGTCGATAAAGAAGCTGATCGGTCGATAATTCTCGCTAAACCAGCAAGCAATCGTGTGATTGACCGCACTGGACAACTGATAGATCGTCGCGTCGCGCCGATACAGACGAAGTTCGAGAAAGCGCTTGTCATTCAACTGGCGTTGCAGTGAAGCAATTTGCTCGAGCAACCGATTGAACTGCGTTGTCAAGGCGGCCACCTCTCATGGGTTCGTTGTTCGCGGACAGTCTGAATCAGCTTCGATGAGGCTATTTGTCTCTTGACTTGCTGGATATCGAACTGTCTCCGTTCGGTCTGAATCCGGCCAAGAATGCAAACACGCCAGTGTTCGATTGTCAGCGATCCGCACTGAGGTGTCGACCGTCTGCTTCTGGCAGAAAGCGGTCGCCCAGCAATAGGCATCGCATTTGGCGAAACCAAGTTCGAGAAGCTCAGATTGAATACTCAAACATTCCGATATAGACCAGTTCGAACCCTTCGCCTTGCACTGACCTTGGCGATTTTATCTGTTCGCAATTTATGAAAATCAGCGCGTTCGCATCTCCCAAATTTGCGGCGCGCGCCGCTTCACATAGCGCTTCCGACCATTTGTCCGAGTACGAGTGAGGTGCAAAGAACTCTTCCAGTGAAGTATCCGACTCTCGCAGCCCTGTTTCCATGAAATCATGGTCACAGAAGAACTCACCTTGGGAGCCGTAGAACTCGGAAACTGGTCGGCCTTCATCCTGGCCGTAGTGTTCTGCGAGAAAGCTTGAAAATCGGGAGGTGTCAGTTATCCGGCCAAGATAGAAATGAGAAGCTTCCATTTTATGCATCGTTGGTTGGCTCCCTTGAGCGCAAAGAAAATTGTATTCCTTCACCTACTAAGCGGCTGCCCCTGGCCGCATGGCGACATTACCGCATTACAACGTACGGAAAAACAGGAAAACCCGTTGATCCGACGATATTTGCAAGCAATAACCGCCCGACGACGCAACGGATTGCCGCTCATCACTCAGCCACCGCCGACGATCTGCTCAAGGTCAACTTCGGTCAGGGTTTCTCATTCCCTTGCCTGGAGCCGATGGCCGCAGCAATGCGGCTTTGCGCGGCGACGAGTTGGTCATCCGTGGTCGCTACCAGCCACAGACGTGCCTGCTCCTCGATTTGGCGGTTGTGGTCCTTCAACGGGCCCATCGCGGCAGCGGCCTTCCAGACGACCGGGGCGATTCGGCTTTTCCTGCCTGACGGCGCGCCCACCAGCAGGCAGTAAGGTCCCAGCGGGAGCGATACGAACGGAAGTGCCGGACTGGCACGCACGCGCCAGTCGATGAAGGGCGTGTCGCCGATAAGCAGCGGCATGGGCAAGCCGTAAAGCACACTGAAATCGTACAGCGCCAGTTGCTCCCGCATGCCGGCGTAAATACGCCGGATGTCGTCGACAACCGCCGCGCGTATCTCGTCATCGAACATGGGTTCCTGCGCGTATCGGGCAAACGCCTTGCGAGCCTCCCATTGATATGCGCTGAACAGGCCAATCTCCACGCAGTCCTGCACCGCGCGCTGGACATCCGCTACGGAACCGGCTTCCTCCGGCGTACCCAACTGCGCGGCCCGCAAAAAACGGGCAAGTCCAGCCTCATGGATCGCAGGCCCCTCCGCCGATGCATCGTCTTCAGCGCCCTTGCCAAGGGGCACATAGATATATTTCTCGGCCGCAAAATGCGACTTCTTGCCCTCGTCAAACCTGATTTCGCCATCTACGCAGTCGAGATAGCGAGTCCCGATTCGACCATGCTCCCAAACCCAGTTTTTCAGGAGCGGACGTAGTGGATGCAGTCTGTCGTGATCGGTCATGGAAGCCTCCAGGTTGCCCAGTATAGTTCCAGGTTGTCGATTGTTCGTGGAAGACATGGCGATCAATCGATCCACTACCGCCGTTGGAGCAAGGTTCAGTGCCAAGCTGACCTTCGAACGTCCAACTGCATGCACCGGCGAAGGTCCTCAGACAGTCGCACTGATGGGCTGTCACTACGCGCTTTGGTAACGGACTGCGCAAGCGGGCACCCCGGGCTGCCCTTTACTCTCTTGACGCGGCGTCAGGAGCCGTTCAAGCAGATCGGCGCTGTCCAGTTGCGCAATCCACCAGTTCAAAGCGTTCCCCACCTTGTCCTCGCGCCAAGCGAGGTAGCCATTCGTGAACTCGCGCACACCCACGATGCGACGCGCGACCAGCCTGCCTTCGTGTATCGGTTCTTTCGCTACGAGATCGGGCAGCATCCCGACAGCGATACCTTCGCACAGTGCTTGCAGTTTAGCTGCGAGCGTCGGCACGATGATCAGAGGCTGTCCGTCACGGGTGGCCACAGATTGCGGTTGCAGTTCGCGAGAAGTGTCACTGATGACGACACCCCGATATCTTGCGATCGTTTCGCTCTCCAACGGCTCGGGCATGCGGGCGAGTGGATGGTCCGGTGCCACGACGAAAACGTGCCGGATGGTTCCGATTGGCCGGGCCGCAATATTGGCGGCATGCGGCGGCTCGCCGAACGCCCCTATCGCGAGATCGGCACGCCGCGTAACCAGGGCATCCCACACGCCCCCAAGCACCTCGGTGGAAAGACTGAGCTGGGTATTCATCTCCAGGTCGTAGAAGGCATGGACATACGGCCATAAGGACTGGATCGGCAAGATTGCATCGACGCACAGTCGAAGCTCCGATTCCCAACTGTCTCGAATACCTTTTGCTTTGACCTCCAGGCGTCGAGCCGCGTCTAAAAGTCGACGCCCGTCCTCCACAACAGCACGCCCCGCTTCCGTGAGTCTCGCCCGTCTGCCGCTGCGATCGAACAGCTCGACATCCATGTCGCTTTCCAGCTTTTGCACGAGGTAAGTGAGCGTGGACGGAACTCTATGCAACAACTCGGCCGCATCGGCGAATGTACCGGTCCGGTCAATTGCATCCAAAACTTCGAGAACTTCAAATGACAGCTTGGTCGCCATACAGCATCCTTAGATACTTCTATCGTTCACAGGCTTCACCGCGTCGGCCGAGCGGCTTTGCCGCAGCAACGCTTCCATACGGTTGCCCAACCTTTCGGGAGTCGCTCGGATGCTGATCAGATGGACAAAGGCGATGTCGTCCCTGCACCGGATGCGTCTCCCGGATGCTCTCGTTGACGAAGCCTTCAGCCACTCAATGGTCATTGCGGCAAGAGTCTAAGTTACACGCTGCCGTTTGTCTGCTCGTGGCGTGACGCACAGTTAGCCAGGCGCATGACAGGTCGCCGCCACCGCATGCGTAATGATCGAAAGCAACCGGCTCACCCGATGGCCCTGACCTGGAGACGCAGCACGAGACCGATTGTCGCCATTTCTTAACAGATGATTAAGAACGGCTACAAACGGGAAAAATATACTGCTCATGTTTTACGAATCGACGCCGATAAAAGGAACGCAGTACACACCTTTCTATCGGGAGAGTCAGATGTCCATTCAGGCAATCAGTCAAAGTACTGCGCAGGCACAGGGTCCGTCGGTTGCATCGACTTCGGGCTCGGCGTCGACGGCTCCGGCCGCGAGCGCAAGCGCTTCGTCGGCCGCTGGATCAAGCGCCAGCACGTCCACGTCGTCGTATACGGTCAACATCAGCAGCGCCGCGCGCGCGATGTTGGCGGAAGCAACGGAGACCTCGGTTCAAACCGCGCAAGAAGCAGGAAAAGGTGACAGGCAGGCGCAGCGTCTGCTCGCAAAGGAGGCGGCAGCCAAGGCAGCGTAAGCGCGCCCGGCAGTGTCGGTGACTGAACCGCCGCGCGGGCCTGGCGGCGGCATTCGGTCATGCTTTATGCATACAGGCACTCGCTTGGGCATGCGGCAACAATCGTTTGTCGTTGCTGATCGAATGGCCGCTCACCGGTGCCCGGGCCGATCGACATGTCCGTGCTCTCCTTTCGCTCATTCGACCAGGCGCGCAGGCGAGTAGGCGCCGTAGTTGGTCCCGATGCCACCCGCCCCTGATGCCTGGCATTTGTCTGGATTGTTGCTCATCTCCATCTGGATGTATTTCGCACTCCCGCCACTCGCGCCGTCAATGTGCACACATGCAAATGCCAGAATCCGCTCGTAGGACGAGGTCGTGAGATCCTGAACAATCGGGACCAGGACATATTCACAAGCCTTCGTGCCGGCCGCACTACACGCGTTGACGGACGAATACAGTGTCGTCTTGGTGCCGGGCTGGATATACGTGCAAGTATTGTCGGGTGTCGAGCAAACGCCGCCTGGCGATCCGACCGCTGCCGGATCCGGATTGCCGCTGGCTATCAGGTTCCGCACCGTCGGCACGTCATTGGCGGTCGTATCGAACGTCGTCCACTGACTCGCCTCGCAAGGCCCGGCATGGTAGGACGAGGTCACGTAAAAGGTGTACGGCTGACCAACGACCTGATTGGGTTGACCAGGGCCAGGCGGCGTCGTGGATGTCGCGACCTTGGGTTTTCCGTTCGTCGAATCCCAATACTGGTCGTACATGCATTTCGTCATCGCAACCGGGAAGAGCGCGCCGGTGCCGACACTTCCGGGGTCCGAAATGACCGCGACAGCCACCGCGCTCTCGGGTACGGACTGGAACCCTAAAACCTTCGCCAGAAAGGAAGGAACGCCGCCACCGTTTTTCGTTCCGGAGCGAGTGACGATGACTTGCACGCCCGGCTCGCCGACGGCCGGCGACGCCGGCTTTGTGGTTTGAAGGCCCTTGACGCTACCCGTCACGTCCCAATAGCCGTACGTCACATCGGTCGTGTATCCGACCAGCGTCATGTTTGACGACTTGTTTAACGAAACGCTCTGTACCGTCTGCGCCTGAGCCGTGGCCCAATCGGGAGCCGTCGACTTCGTGTTGCCGCATTGCGCTCGCGGATAGATGCATGGCGCACCTGCCAACGCTGCAGCGTCGGCGGCATTCTGAAGCTCGTTGCGCACGACAAAAAGATAGCCGACGTCGATCGCCAGGGCGCCAAAACCGAGCAGTATCGTCAGCAAGACAGCGACCGTTATCGCTACCGCACCTCGCTGATCCCGACGGCTCTTCGAAGCGAGGCCGGCATGCTTCGAATGTCTGCGCGTGCGCGATGACCGCACACCTCGGAAACGAGTGTGATCCATGACCGGCTCCTCACTCGTTGTTCATGACGGTGGTAGCTGTCAAGGTCAGCAGCTTGGTTAATGGCCCGATCCACGACCCCAGGGCCAGGCCGGTAAATTTATACGTGACCGTAACCGTGAGCGGTGTGCCAAAACTCCCGCCCTGCCCCGACGGAACGGCAACGGTAGGCTTTGACGCGCTACCCAGGCTGATCAAGTGAGTCTGGCAGTAATTGAGCGCGACATTCTGAATATCCGTTGTCGAAGCTTTCGGGGATTTCAGAACGATCCCGGCTCGCGCGCCTTCGCGGCTCGCGTTTGTTATGACGGCCTGGTCAAACATGACGAGACCGAATTCGACAATGCCGAACAGGATCAACAGCAGCAAAGGGAGCACCAATGCGAATTCAACAACCGCAACGCCCCGTTGCTTCCTCCAGTGTCGTCGATTCATGATTCTTGTTCCCCGTATAAGAAACTGACGCGATGTTCGACGCGCTCTCATTGCTTCTTCCCGCATGCACTACCCCGTACACGGTCAGCGAACAAGCAAATTGCGCGCCACCGGTCGCACACGGTTGACGCGCGGGCACAGCGCCTTGCGACGCACAGGAAGGAAGACGTGAGAGGTGGGAAATGTTTCAGGCTTGAAGCGTGAAGCGTCGACTCTCGGTCGACGGCGCAACGCACCTGCAAGCGGATCCGCGCGGAATGCGGGAAGATCGGCGCGAATGATTCAGTTGTGAAACACCGAGGCAGCTTGAGGGCATGCAACCCGTCTCTGCCATCTGCCCGACAGCAGGCCAAGAGTCACTTCGGCTCGGCCGCCATCTCATCTGCGCGATAGCGTTGCAGCATTGATCGCGCAGCCTCGACATTCGTCGTATGCAGCCACTCCCAAACCCGACCTTTGGGACCCCTTGACGACGCCAGCTTGCCCCGCGCGCCTACCGGCTACGCAACGCCTCTGCAAGCGCGTCACCCGCAGCCAGAATATGCGCTGACAGCGCCGCACACGCGGCGTCCACGTCACCATCGCGTATCGCCCGGACGATGTCCCGATGCTCGTCGTTCGAGCGATGCTGCCAGTCGAGTTGCTGCCACGTCGCGTACAGATGCCTCGAGCTGGCCCGATGCATGTCGCCGATTGCGTCGATGAGCCGCGGCATCCCGCACCGCGCGGTCAATGCGCGATGAAACCTGAGGTTCAGCGTCGCGAGCACGGCGATGCCATGCGCCGCCGACTCCTGATCGAGGATCGCATCGAGTTCCTCCAGCGCACTTGCGTCGAGAGCGGGAATCGCCTCGCGCAGTGCCAGCGCCTCGAAAGCAGCGCGCATCTTTGCCATTTCAAGCACGTCCGCCGGCTCGAGCGGCGCCGCCCGCACGCCCCTTCGCGGTTCCACCACGGCCAGCCCTTGCGCTTCCAGCCGTCTGAACGCCTCGCGTACCGGCACATGGCTCGCGCCGAATTCGGCGGCGATGTGGTCCTGACGCAGCCACTCCCCCGGCGCGATGACGCCCGAGATGATTCGATCCGCCAATGCGCCAGCGATCCGATCAGCCAGCGAGCGATCTTCCTTGACTCCGAAATCCATTCCGACCACCATGCATATATTATCTATTAAATTGTAACAAAACCGGAGGCTCGATGCGCCACCACCGTCCTGCGCGTCTGCAGCACATTGCCGGCATCGGGGTCGATCGTATGGGTTCGATCGCCGATCATGCCGACGTCGACCTGTTGCGACTCGAAAATCTCGATACCGACATCCCGCCCACTGCAGAGGCGCTCGCCTTCACCCGAGCGGCAATCGAGCGAGACTCGGCCAACTCCTATTTGCCATTCGTCGGTCAGGATCGGCTGCGCGCGAGCGCCGCCGCGCACGTGTCGGCGCTTTCGGGGCAGCGCTTGACGGCCGACCAGGTGGTGGTGTCGGCGGGCGGGCTCTCCGGCATTCTGAACACGCTGCTTGCCACCGTCGCGACCGGCGACGAAGTGATCGTCACCGATCCGACCTACGCGGGCCTGCTGAACCGCGTCCGCCTGGCCGGCGGCGTGCCGCGGCAAGTCCCGTTCGCCTTCACGCCGGGCGGCGAATGGAAGCTGGACCAGGCCGCGCTGCGGGCGGCAATCGGCCCGAAAACGCAGGCCATGCTGTTGATGTCTCCGTCGATGCCTTCGGGCGGGGTCTTCGATGCGTCCGACTGGCAACTGATCGCGAGCCTGTGTGTACGGAACGATCTGCTGCTGATTCTCGACAGTGCGATGGAGCGGCTGCTGTTCGATGGACGCACGGTCATCCATCCCGCCGGCCTGCCCGGCATGGCCGAGCGGACGGTGACGGTCGGCGCGGCGTCGAAGGAGCTGCGCATGATCGGCTGGCGGGTAGGCTGGATCGTCGCGCCGGAATGGCTGATTCCCGATCTGGTAGCGGTGTCGCTCGCCAATGTCGTGGTACCGGTCGGCATTGCCCAGGAGGCTGCGGCGGTTGCGCTCGAACATTCCGCGTCCGATCTGCCCGGCTACGTGAGTGAGCTCGAAAGGCGACGGGACACGATCGCGGCCGAATTGTCGGGGCTCCCGTTCGGCATGCCGGCGGGCGGCTGGTCGATGCTGCTGCGCGTCTCCGACTTCGGCCTGACCGGATCGCAGATGTCGGAGCGGTTGCTGAGCCGCGGCGTATGTGCGACGGCGATGACCGGATGGGGCGTCGCACACGGCGAGCAGTACGTCCGTTTCGTGTTCTCGAACGAGCCGGTCGAACGGTTGCGCACGCTCGGAAACAAGGTGCGCCTCGCACTGGAGGACGCATGACGGCCGCTCACGAGAAAGCCGAGTACTGGGCCGAGCGTCCGTGGCTCGAGGTACCCGGCATGTCGCGCGGGATGGTCGAACGAACTCACGCGAAATCGTGTTTTTGCGGAAATTCTCGCTTGTGACGATCCACATGACGTGAAACTTCCGAGGCCGGGCGGCGCGATGCCCAGCTCGGCCGACCGTCACATCGGCCAAACGCCCTACCGCCCTACCGCCCTACCGCCCTACCGCCCTACCGCCCTACCGCCCTACCGCCCTAACTACCGCCCTACCGCCCTGCCGGCGGCTGCAGGATGTCGCGCGGAATCGCCGCGATCAGCACGCAGCTGACCAGCAGGCACGCGCCCAGCGCATAGGTGCCGTTGTTGATGTCGCCGGTCATCTGCTTGGCGACGCCGGTGATCATCGAGCCCGTGAACCCGGACAGGTTGCCCACCGAGTTGATCAGCGCAATGCCGGCCGCCGCGGCCGTGCCGGAGAGGATCTGCCCCGGAAAGGTCCAGTAGATCGGCATCAGCGCGAGGATGCCGCACGTCGCGATGGTCAGGAATACGATCGACAGCGCGACGTTGTGCGCCAACGCCGCGCTCGCGATCAGGCCGACCCCGCCGATCAGCGCGGGAATCGCCGCGTGCAGGCGGCGCTCGCCGGTCTTGCGCGAGTGCGACGCGTTCCACACCATCGCGAAGATTGCCGTCAGGTACGGAATGGCGGTCAGGACACCGATATGCAGCGGGCTCTGCACGCCCGACGCGCGAATGATCGACGGCAGCCAGAACGCCAGCCCGTAGAAGCCGGTATTGAACGTGAGCAGGATGAAGGTGAGCAGCCAGACGCGCGGGCTGCGCAGCGCGGCGCCGATGCTGTGCGACTTGTGCGCGGCTTCGGTTTCGAGGTTGCGCGCCAGCCGCGCCTTTTCGTCGCCGGACAGCCACTTCGCCGACTGCGGGCCGTCGCCGAGGCACGCCAGCACGATGAACGCCACCACGATCGACGGCAGCCCTTCGAGCAGCAGCATCCATTGCCAGCCGCTCATGCCCGACAAACCGTGCGTGTGCTCCATCAGCCAGCCGGACACCACGCTGCCGAGCGTCAGGCTCAGCGGGATCGCGACCAGGAAGCCCGACATGGCCACGCTCTGGCGGCGCGCCGGAAACCAGTAGTTCATGTACAGGATGACGCCCGGAAAGAAGCCGGCTTCGCACAGGCCGAGCAGGAAGCGCAATGCATAGAACATCGTGGACGTCTGCACGTGGAAGAACTGCGCGAGCGGCACGATGAACGCCATCGACGACGACACGATGCCCCACGTGATCATGATCCGCGCGATCCAGAAGCGCGCGCCGTAGCGGTGCAGCAACAGGTTGCTGGGCATCTCGAACAGGAAATAGCCCCAGAAGAAAATGCTGGCGCCGAGCGCATAGACGCCGTCGCTCAAGCTCAGGTCGTCGAGCATCTGCAGCTTCGCAAAGCCCACGTTCACGCGATCGAGGTAGGCCACGACGTAACAGAGCAGCAGCAACGGCAGGATGCGCCGCATCACCTTGCGATACAGGGCGTCGTCGGATGAATCGGCCGCGGCCGGGGCGGCAGCGGCCTGCGTAATGGATGGCATCGGTCTGTCTCCTGATTGTGTAGGTCTTCTTCGTACCGGCGGGTTCTTCGACACATCGATGTTACCGATAACATTCCGTGGCAAAAAAAACGCCGACGAGGCAGCGGGGAGCAATCGGCACACTGATACCGGTAACGAATCGGAAGGTAGCACGCGTCAACAGGCGCGTACAAGGGCCGTCGAACGCGTGGTTTCCCTAGTGCGCGCATCGCCTCGACGGGGCGGCGCGGCACGCATGAACGCGGATGCGGCACCGGTATGATGTAGCCTTTCCAGCTTCCGTCCGATCGCGATTCCGATGCCCAGTCCCACCGCCGTCCGGCCTGCCGGGCCGCCCCGCATGTCCGACGTAGCCCGCCTCGCCGGCGTATCGAAGATGACGGTGTCGCGCGTGCTCGCCGGCCACAGCGTGGCCGCCGAGACGCGCGCGCGGGTCTGCGCGGCGATCGACCAGCTCGGCTACGTGGCGGACGCGGCCGCGGGCGCGCTGTCGTCGGGGCGTTCGGAATTCGTCGCGGTGCTGGTGCCGTCGCTGTCGAGCTCCAACTTCTCCGACACCGTGCGCGGCCTGACCGACGCGCTCGAACCCGAAGGTCTCCAGCTGCTGCTCGGCGACACCGACTACGATCTCGAACGCGAGGAACGGCTCGTGCGCTCGATGTTGCGGCACCAGCCGCGCTGCATCGCGCTGACGGGGGCGCAGCACACCGATGCGACACGCAAGGTGCTCGAACGCTCGGCGATTCCGGTGGTCGAGATGTGGGACCTGCCCACGCATCCGATCGACACCGCCGTCGGCTTCTCGAACGTGCGCGCCGCCCGGGCGATGGTGCGCCACCTGGCCGAGCGCGGCTACCGGCGCATCGGTTTCCTGGGCGGCGCGAGCGAGCTGGATCGGCGCGGCCTCGACCGGCTCAAGGGATACCAGGCGGAGATCAAGGCGCAGAAGCTTGGTGAGCCGCGCATCGTGCGGCTGGGCGAATCGCCGATCACGATGGGCCATGGCGGGCCCGCGATGGCCGCGCTGCTCGAACAATGGCCGGATACCGATGCGGTGATGTGCGTGAGCGACATGTCCGCGTTCGGCGCGATCATGGAATGCCACCGGCGCGGGCTGTCCGTGCCCGCGGACATGGCCGTGGCCGGATTCGGGAATTTCGAAGTGGCCGCATGCTGCCACCCGGCCATCACGACCGTGTCGGTCGACGCGTACGGCATCGGGCGACGCACGGGCGAAGCGTTGCTGGCCGCGCTGCAGGCGCGCGACGGCGGCGAGCGCACCGAGCCGCGAAGCATCCGCATCGACTATACGATCGTCGCGCGCGAAAGCGCGTGATGCGCTGACGGTCGCGGCGGAGCGGCGCATCGGCGGGCCGCGATGCACGCAACGACGCCCCGTCCCCTGCCCTCGCGCCGCCCGTCTCGCACGACACACCCTTCCTCCGCACAAAAAACCCGTGCTAACATCCAGACGATGTTACCGGTAACTATCCGGTGCGCCAGAACGAAAAGCCCCTTCGGAGACAGCCCGCCATGTCACACACGCCTCGCCGCCTGCGCAGCCAGGAATGGTTCGACGATCCCGCGCATGCCGACATGACCGCGCTCTATGTCGAGCGCTTCATGAACTACGGGCTGACGCGCGAGGAGTTGCAGTCGGGCCGCCCCGTGATCGGCATTGCGCAGACGGGCAGCGACCTCGCGCCGTGCAACCGCCACCACATCGAACTGGCCGAGCGCACGAAGGCGGGCATCCGCGATGCGGGCGGCATTCCGATGGAATTCCCCGTGCATCCGCTGGCCGAGCAAAGCCGCCGGCCGACCGCCGCGCTCGACCGCAACCTCGCGTACCTCGGGCTGGTGGAAGTGCTGCACGGCTTTCCGCTGGACGGCGTGGTGCTCACCACCGGCTGCGACAAGACCACGCCCGCCTGCCTGATGGCAGCCGCGACCGTCGACATGCCGGCGATCGTGCTGTCGGGCGGGCCGATGCTCGACGGCTGGCACGACGGCAAGCGCGTCGGCTCGGGCACGGTGATCTGGCATGCGCGCAACCTGCTCGCCGCCGGCGAGATCGACTACGAAGGCTTCATGCAGCTGACCACGGCTTCGTCGCCGTCGATCGGCCATTGCAACACCATGGGCACCGCGCTGTCGATGAACAGCCTGGCCGAGGCGCTCGGCATGTCGTTGCCGGGCTGCGCGAGCATCCCCGCCGCGTACCGCGAGCGCGGCCAGATGGCGTACGCCACCGGCAAGCGCGCGGTCGAGCTGGTGCGCGAAAACGTGCGCCCGTCGGCGATCATGACGCGCGCGGCGTTCGAGAATGCGATCGTCGTCGCGTCCGCGCTCGGCGCATCGACCAACTGCCCGCCGCACCTGATCGCGATCGCGCGCCACATGGGCGTCGAACTGGGCCTGGACGACTGGCAGCGCCTCGGCGAGGCCGTGCCGCTGCTCGTCAACTGCATGCCGGCCGGCGAGTACCTCGGCGAGAGCTTCCACCGCGCCGGCGGCGTGCCCGCGGTACTGCGCCAGCTCGATGCGGCCGGCCTGCTGCGGCGCGACTGCGCGACCGTGTCCGGCCGCGCGATCGGCGAGATCGCCGACACCGCGCCCGACGCCGACCACGACGTGATCCGCACGCCCGACGCACCGCTCAAGCATGGCGCGGGCTTCATGGTGCTGTCGGGCAACTTCTTCGACAGCGCGATCATGAAGATGTCGGTGGTCGGTGAAGCGTTCCGCCGGACCTATCTGGCCGAGCCGGGCGCGGAGAACACGTTCGAGGCGCGCGCGATCGTGTTCGAAGGCCCCGAGGACTACCACGCGCGCATCAACGATCCCGCGCTGAACATCGACGAGCGCTGCATCCTCGTGATTCGCGGCTGCGGCACGGTCGGCTACCCGGGCAGCGCGGAAGTCGTCAACATGGCGCCGCCGGCCGAACTCGTGAAGCGCGGTGTGACCTCGCTGCCCTGCATGGGCGACGGCCGCCAGAGCGGTACGTCGGCCAGCCCGTCGATCCTGAACGTGTCGCCCGAGGCGGCGGTCGGCGGCGGCCTGGCGCTGCTGCGCACGAACGACCGCATTCGCGTGGACCTGAATCGCCGCAGCGTCGACGTGCTCGTGGACGAGGATGAACTCGCGCGCCGTCGCGAGACGGCGAGCTTCACGGTGCCGCAGGCGCAGACGCCGTGGCAGGCACTCTATCGCCAGTTCGTCGGCCAGTTGTCCACCGGCGGCTGCCTCGAGCCCGCCACGCTGTACCTGAAGGTGATCGAACAACGCGGCAACCCGCGCCATTCGCACTGACCCTCCCTGCCCACGACCCTTGCCGAGCTGACCATGCGTACTCTTTCCGTTTCCGACTGCCTGCCGCACGACCTGGCGCAAGCGCTGCTGATCGGCCGTGTGTGGCGGCACGACGGCGCCCATGCGGGCCCGAGCGTCGTTGCCGTGCGCGACGGCGAAGTGATCGACATCACGCGCACCGTACCGACCACCGCAGACCTGTTCGACCGCCCCGACGCGGCCGCCATCGCCCGCACGGCGCCCGGCGAATCGCTGGGCCGCGTCGAGCCGCTGCTGCAGGCGGCGCTCGACGGCACGCGCGGCGCGACCCACCTGCTCGCACCGTGCGACGTGCAGGCCGTCAAGGCATGCGGCGTCACCTTCGCCGTCAGCCTGATCGAGCGCGTGATCGAGGAACAGGCCGGCGGCGACCCCGTGAAGGCAGCGGACGTGCGCGCGACCATCGCGGCCACCATCGGCACCGATCTGTCGAAGATCGTGCCGGGCTCGGACGCCGCGATGCGGCTGAAGGCGGAACTCGAGCGCCGCGGCGCGTGGTCGCAATACATGGAAGTCGGCATCGGCCCCGATGCCGAGGTGTTCTCGAAGGCGCAGCCGATGTCGGCGGTGGGCTTCGGCGCGGACGTGGGGCTGCTGCCGGTTTCGGTATGGAACAACCCCGAGCCGGAGATCGTCCTCGCGGTTTCCAGCGACGGCAGGCCGGTGGGCGCGACGCTCGGCAACGACGTGAACCTGCGCGACATCGAAGGCCGCTCGGCGCTGCTGCTCGGCAAGTGCAAGGACAACAACGGCTCGTGCGCGATCGGCCCGTTCGTGCGGCTGTTCGATGGGGGCTTCACGCTGGACAGCGTGCGCGAGGCCAGCGTGTCGCTGCACGTCGAAGGCGCGGACGACGGCTTCGTCCTCGACGGCATCAGCCACATGCGCGAGATCAGCCGCGACCCGGCCGACCTCGTCGCGCAGACCTGCGGCGCGCATCACCAGTATCCGGACGGCTTCATGCTGTTCCTCGGCACGATGTTTTCGCCGATCCAGGATCGCGACGCGCCCGGCGGCGGATTCACGCATCACCTCGGCGACCGCGTCACGATCTCCACGCCCGCGCTCGGCGCACTCGTCAACACCGTGCGGCTGTGCACCGAGATCGCGCCTTGGACCTTCGGCGTGCGCGCGCTGTATGCCAATCTGGCCGCACGCGGCCTGCTTGCGCCGTAAGGCCCGCAGGCTCGACGCCCCCCATCGACATCGACGCGCGGCGGATCGACGGCCAGGCCGCACGCTCACGCACGCGGTTGCGATCGAGGGTGGCGCGAATGCGTGCCGCGCCGATGCGGCCGCCCGGCGAAATCATGCAAAATACGCCCCATCTGAGATGGGGAGACGCGCCCGTGGGGATCAACTTCGACTTGAACGACTTGCAGGCGTTTCGCGCGGTCGTGGAAACGGGCAGTTTCCGCAAGGCCGCGGAATCGGTCAGCATTTCCCAGCCCGCGTTGAGTCGCCGGATCGACAAGCTCGAGGAAGCGCTCGGCGTGCGCCTGTTCGAGCGCACCACGCGTCGCGTCGCGCTCACCACGGTCGGCCGCGTGTTCGCCCAGAGCGCCGAACAGCTGCTCGACGATCTCGATGCGGCGCTGCTCGGCATTCGCGACGTGTCGTCGAGCCGCCTGGGCCATGTGACCATCGCGTGCGTGCCCTCGGTCGCCTACTACTTTCTGCCGGCCATCATCGCGCGCTATCATCAGCGCTTTCCGCGCATCCGGGTCAAGCTGCTGGACGCGAGCGCGAACGAGGTGCTGGGCGCCGTCATCAGCGGCGAAGCCGATTTCGGCGTGAGCTTCATGGGCAGCCAGGAATCCGACATCGAGTTCAAGATGTTGCTCCAGGAGCGGTTCGTCGCTGCCTGCCGCCGCGACCATCCGCTCGCGCGCAAGAAGCGCGTTACCTGGAACGAACTGTACGAGCACGATTACGTGTCGGTGGACAAGACTTCCGGGAACCGCCTGTTGCTCGACCAGGCGCTGGCCGCCGTGGCGCCGCGGGGGCCGAGCGTATGCGAAGCGCGCCACGTGACGACCCTGCTCGGCTTGATCGAGGCGGGGCTCGGCGTCGCCGCGGTGCCGTCGATGGCGATGCCCGGGCACGACCACCCGATTCTCACGAGCGTGCCGCTCGTCGAGCCGGTCGTCAAACGCCGCGTGGGCATCGTCAAGCGGCGCGGACGGCCGCTCACGCCGGCCGCCGAAGCATTTCACCGGATGATCGTCGACGCGAAGCGCGACGGCATCGCGAACAGCGATGCATCGGTGTGACAACGACACAAGAGACACGAAGGAAGACCGTTCCGTGAGGTTGGCCAGGCTGCTCAAATCGCTCTACGTGCAGGTCCTGCTCGCGATGCTGCTCGGCGTGACCGTCGGTCATGTATGGCCGGACGCAGGCGCGATGTTCAAACCGCTCAGCGACGCGTTCGTCGGCCTCGTGAGGATGACCATCGCGCCGATCGTGTTCTGCACGATCGTCTCGGGCATCACGTCGCTGGCGAACGGGCAGGCAATCGGCCGCACGATCGTGCGGGCGCTCGCGCTCTTCTATCTGCTCACCGCCGTCGCGCTCGCCATCGGGCTCATCACCGCGTTCGTGTTGCAACCGGGCGCCGGCATGCACATCGACGTCCACCATCTCGATTCGCGCATCCTCGCGCCGTACGTGAGGGACGCGCAACCGAACGGGCTCGTCGCGTTCGGGCTGAGCGTGATCCCCGATACGATGCTCGGCGCGTTCGAGAAAGGCGAGGTGTTGCCGGTGCTGCTGCTGTCGCTGTTGTTCGGCTTCTCGCTGAACGCACACCCGCGGGCCGGGCGGCCCGTTCTTGCACTGATCGACGGCGTCGCCCAGGTCGTCTTTCGCGTGCTCGCGATGATCATGCGGCTCGCGCCGCTCGGCGCATTCGGCGCGATGGCCTTCACGGTGGGCCGCTTCGGAATCGGCTCGATCGGCTCGCTCGCGAAGCTGATGCTGTCCTTCTACGTGGCCTGCGGGCTGTTCGTCGCACTGGTGCTCGCCCCGCTCGCGCGGCTGCACGGCTTCGCGCTGTGGCGGCTCTTGCGCTACCTGCGCGAAGAGTTGCTCATCGTCCTCGCGACGTCCTCTTCGGAGCCCGTTCTGCCACGCCTGATCGTCAAGCTGGAATCGCTCGGGTGCGACAAGGGCGTCGTGGGGCTCGTGCTGCCGGCGGGTTATTCGTTCAATCTGGACGGTACCGCGATCTATCTGACGCTCGCCGCGTTGTTCATCGCGCAGGCGTGCGACGTGCCCCTTTCCGCGTCGCAGATCGCCGTGATGCTCGCCATCATGCTGCTCACGTCCAAGGGCGCGGCCGGCGTTTCCGGAAGCGGGCTGGTTGCGCTGGTCGCCACGCTCGTCGTCATGCCCGACCTGCCCGTCGCCGGTGTCGCACTGCTGGTCGGCATCGATCGCTTCATGTCCGAGGCACGCGCGCTGACGAGCGTGATCAGCAACGCATGCGCGGTGATCTTCGTGTCGATGTGGGAAGGCGCATGCGATCGCACGCGTCTTGCGCAGCGGCTCGCTGCAGGAGGGCCGGGATCCCCGAGCGGGGTCGATGCGGACCGTGCCGCCGCGGATGCCGGCGGCGACGGTGGCGGCGACGGGAAGGCGGTATGACGCCAACCTTCCCGTCGATCAGGCTCAGTGAGCGGGAACGGAATCCAGCCCGGTCGATTTCACGTCGGCCTGCACGTCGGGCGACGCGAGATAGTCGAGCAGCGCCTTCGCTTCCGCCGGATGCTGCGCGCCGACGGGGATGCCGGCCGCGAAGCGCGTGACCGACTGCAGCGATTCCGGAATCTTGCCGACGAACGTCGCGCCCTTGACCGGCAGCAGCTCGCTCACCTGCTGGAAGCCGATTTCGTAGTCGCCGTTCGCGACGACCGATGCCACCGGAATCCGCGGAATCATCTTCGCCTTCGACTTCACCTGGTCCTCGATGCCGAGCTTCCTGAACAGCTCGCGTTCGATATACACGCCGCTCGCGCTGTCCGAGTAGGCGATCGACTTCGCGTGCAGCAGCGCCTGCTTGAGACCTTCGGGGGAACCGACGTCGGGTTTCGCCGAGCCGTCGCGAACGACCACGCCGATGCGCGAATCGGCCAGCTCGACGCGCGATCCGGGGATGACCTTGCCCTGCTTGATCAGGTCGTCCAGCGCATAGCCGACCATGATGACGGCGTCGGCGGGCTCGCCGCGCGCGAGCCGGTTCGGAATCGCTTCGGGCGACTTGCCCATCGACGGGCCGAGCGCGGTAGCGAGCGTGTTACCCGTGTTGGACGCGAACCGGGGGCCGAGCAGCTTGTAGGCGGCGGTGAAGCCGCCCGAGCTCATCACGTGCAGTTCGGCGGCCTGCACGTTGGCAGCCACTGCCGTGGCAAGAACGAGCGCGGCCGCGCAAAATTTCGGGAGCAGGTTTCTCATGATCGTGGTCGTGGTCGTGAGGATTCGTAGGTGTTGGCAGGCATTCCGGATGGACCGGGCTTCAATGCGCGGGCGTCAGCGTCGCCGTGCGGCGACGATAGAGTGCGAACGTCGCAAGCAGCGCGCACACGGCGGCAAAGCTCATCCAGTAGCCCGGTGCGGCCTTGTCGCCCGTCGCGTGAATGAGCGCGGTCGAGATCGCGGGCGTGAAACCCCCGAACACGGCGGTCGCGAGGCTGTACGCGAGCGAGAACCCTGCGACGCGCACCTGCACCGGCATCACCTCCGTGAGCGCGACGACCATTGCCCCGTTGTAGATCCCGTACATGAACGAGAGCCACAGGAGGACGAGCAGCATGTTGACGAACGACGGCGCGTGAGCAAGCAACGACAGCGCCGGGTAAGCCGTCACGACGGTGAGCACCGTCATGCCGACCAGCAGCGGCCGGCGGCCGATCCGGTCGGACAGCGCGCCGCCGATCGGCAGCCACACGAAGTTCGACACGCCGACGCAAAGCGTCACGAGCAGGCTGTCGGCGGTGCTCAGGTGCAGCACCGTCTTGCCGAAGGTCGGCGCGTAGACCGTGATCAAGTAGAAGCTCGTGGTGGTCATCGCGACCAGCATCATGCCGGCCACCACGACGCCCCAGTTCTGCACCAGCGTACCGAACACTTCCTTCATGCCCGGGCGATGCTTGCGCGCCTTGAACTCCTGGGTTTCCTCCAGGTTACGGCGCAGCATGAAGATGAACGGCACGATCATGCAGCCGACGAAGAACGGCACGCGCCATCCCCATGCGGCGATGGCCGACGCGCTCAGCCATTGGTTGAGCGCAAAGCCGAGGCCCGCGGCAACGACGATCGCGACCTGCTGGCTGGCGGACTGCCAGCTCGTGAAGAAGCCCTTGCGGCCGGGCGTGGCCAGCTCGGCGAGATAGACCGATACGCCGCCCAGTTCCGCGCCGGCGGAGAAGCCCTGCAGCAGCCGCCCGAGCAGCACGAGCGCGGGCGCCAGCAGGCCGATCGTCGCGTAGCCCGGCACGAACGCGATCAGGATGGTGCCGCTCGCCATGATGGACAGCGTGACGATCAGGCCCTTGCGGCGGCCGACGTCGTCGATATACGCGCCCAGCACGATGGCGCCCAGCGGCCGCATCAGGAAGCCGGCGCCGAACACGGCGAAGGTCATCATCAGCGATGCGAACTCGCTTTGCGCGGGAAAGAAAACGTTGGCGATTTGCGTGGCGTAGAAGCCGAACAGGAAGAAGTCGAACTGCTCGAGAAAATTCCCGGCGGTGACGCGGAAAACTGCAGCGGCCTTCGAACGTTCGTTCGGAAGGCTGGACGAGGGGTGCATCGGGGTGTCTCCTGAAAATCCGGAAATACGCGGGAGGGGTGGATCGATTGTCGTTTTCCGGCATGTTCGCTCGTCGCCCGGCAAACGATAAGTGCAATTTTTGGAAGGATTGATGTTGGTGTGTTATCAATCGACCTGCCGGCGGCGCGTGTCGCCGCACCGCGTTCCGCGCGCGGCGAACGCCCGATGCAAGATTTCGCAGGACCAGCCAGGCGGGCTCGCACACGTTTGCGCCCCCGCGCGCGATCGCTCGCGCCCGCGGGCGGCCCTGCGGGCCTCGATTTTCTGTTAACCGTGCCGTTAACCCAGGTTTGACCCGCGCCGGCCCCACTGCCGCCGGCATCCCCTACGAGCACGAGCATGGCCGCAACCACCTCGATCGAGAAAATTGCCGACTGGGCCGGACGCAACCATCTTGTCGTCGGGGCATTGGGCACGTTGATGTCGCTGGCGGCGCTCGGGATCAGCGCGGCAACGCTGTGGGTCGGGCGCAGCGAAGTGATCGACCACGCGCACGAGACGTCGCGCAACGTCGCCGCCGTCCTGGTGAGCCAGATCGCGCGCACCGTCGAAACGTCGAACAACGCGCTGGTCGCACTCGCGTCCGATCTCGGCAAGCCCGCGGTGCGACGCATGGATGCCGGGCTGCGGCATGATCTGCTGTTCGAGCGCACGGCCGCGCAATACGTGACCGGGATGGGCGTGACCGACCGGCACGGCCAGTTGATCGACGGATGCTGCGGCACGACCCATCGTTGGGATTTCAGCGATCGCGACTACTTCAAGGTCCATCGCGATGCCGACAACGTCGGCCTCTACGTGTCCGAGGCGTATCGCGCACGCTCGCGCGGCGGCAAGGAATCGATCGCGCTGTCGCGGCGCATCGAGCGACCGGATCATACGTTCAACGGCATCGCGGTGGTCGCCCTCGACATCGCCTATTTCGAGCAGCTCCTGTCCGGTCTCGATGTCGGGCCGAACGGGGTCAGCGCGATCCTGCGCGAGGACGGCTCGATCCTCGCGAGAAATCCGTCGTTGAACGACAACCAGATGAACCACCTGCGTCGCTCGAAAGCCTTCGACCGGATGGTGCACAGCGAATCGGGCTTCTACCCCGCTCGTTCGGTCATCGACGGCACCATGCGGCTGTACACGTACCAGCGGGTGCCGGGCACGCCGCTGATCGCCGTCGTCGCGCCGGCCGAGCGCGACGTGCTGGCGAGCATCACGCGCCTGTCGTGGACGGTCGGCGTGTCCGCCACCGTGATCAGCGCACTCTTCTGCACGGTGGTCTGGCTGCTCGCGTTTGCGCTGCGCGACAACCTGCGCAAGCAGACGCTGCTCATGGACCTCACCCGGACCGATCCGCTGACGGGCCTGTGCAACCGCCGCGCGCTCGATATCGCGCTGGGCGACGAATGGGAACGGCTGCAGCGGGGCAGCAACGGCAGCCTGTCGATCCTGTTCATCGATGCCGACCACTTCAAGCAGTACAACGACCGGCACGGCCATGCGGTGGGCGACACGGCACTGCGCTTTCTCGCCGAATGCATCCGCGCCCACACGCGGCGGCGCGGCGATCTCGCCGCGCGCTACGGCGGCGAGGAGTTCGTCGCGGTGCTGCCGGATACGGACGAAAGCGGCGCCGCGCAGGTGGCGGAGGCGATTCGCCGCGAAGTCGAGCGCAACCGGCTCGACGGGTTTGCGGAAACCGTTCCGGCCTTCACCGTCAGCATCGGCTGCGCGACCGGCCATCGCGCGCGCCCGCCGTCCGTGCATGCGCTGTCGCATCAGGCGGACATGGCGCTTTATCGTGCGAAGCGCGAAGGCCGGAACCGGGTGTGTTGCGCGGAAACGGAGCAACTCGCTCGCCTGGCTTGACCGGTCACGCAGCGGGCCAGCATTTTTTTTCGGTCGCGGAGCATACGCAAACGATTGCCTCGAAAACGGTCCCCAATTGTTCATGTACCAATCAGATAATAAGGAAAACTACTCGATGTCAACGAAACTGGACCTCCCACATGAATGATCGACAATTGACGGTTCGCACGAAGCTGACCCTGGCTTTCAGTCTCCTGACGTGCATGGTTCTGCTCGTCTCCATTCTCGGCATCGTATCGCTCGGCAATGCGAACGCGGCATTCGAGAACTATGTCAACGGCATCAACGCCCGCGCGACCCTGGCGGACAAGATTCTCGCCGCGGTCGACCGCCGTGCGATCGCCGCCCGCAACCAGGTCCTGGCGACCGCGCCCCGCGATGCGGACATCGAGAAGGAAGCAGCACTGCGGGCCGATCGCGAAGTCGGCGCGCTGCTGGGCGAACTGACGAATGCAGTCCGCGAGGGCAGCGGCGCGACCGACAAGGCCCGCGAACTGGTGCGGCAAATCGGGGCGGTCGAGGCGCAATACGGCCCCGTGGCGCGCGTCATCGTCGAAGCGGCGGCAAACAACCGTCGCGATCAGGCGATCACGATGATCAACGAACAGTGCCGACCGCTGCTGGCCCAGCTCGTCGCGGCCACCGATGCGTATGCGACGTTCTCGCGTACGATGGCCGCCCAACTGGTGAAGGAATCGGACGACCGTTATACGTCGCGGCGACTGATGCTGATCGCGATCAGCATCGCCGCCGCCGCGGCGGCCGCGATCTCGGGCCTCTTCATCACCCGCGGCCTGCTGCGCGCGTTGGGCACGGAGCCTGCCGTGCTCAGCGAGATCGCCGGCCATATCGCCGCCGGCAACCTCGGCGTCGAATCCACGACCGGCGCCGCGCCGGCCGGCAGCGTCCTCGCTTCGATGCGCGACATGCAGGCGAACCTGATCCGCCTGATCTCGGAGGTCCGTACCGCATCGAGCAACGTCGCGACGGGCGCCGGCGAAATCGCGTCGGGCAACCAGGACCTGTCGTCCCGCACGGAACAGCAGGCCGCCTCGTTGCAGGAAACCGCGTCGAGCATGGAGCAACTGACCTCCACCGTGCGCCTGAACGCCGACAACGCGCAGCAGGCGAGCGGGCTGGCCAACAACGCATCGGAAGTCGCCCAGCGCGGCAGCACGGCGGTCGGCCTGATGGTCGACACGATGACGGACATCAGCGCCAGCTCCGCCAAAATCGCCGAGATCACCGCGATCATCGAAGGGATTGCCTTCCAGACCAACATCCTCGCGCTCAACGCGGCCGTGGAGGCCGCCCGCGCCGGCGAACAGGGCCGCGGCTTTGCCGTGGTGGCCAGCGAAGTCCGGAGTCTCGCGCAGCGCTCGTCGAGCGCCGCGAAGGAAATTCGCGAGCTGATCTCGCAATCGGTCCGGAAAGTCCAGGACGGCTCGCATATCGCGAACAACGCGGGCGAGACGATGAACCAGGTCACGCATGCGATTGCGCGCGTGACGGACATCATGGGCGAGATCGCTGCCGCGTCGAACGAGCAGAGCCGCGGCATCGAGCAGGTGAATCTGGCCATTACGCAAATGGACGAAGTCACCCAGCAGAACGCGGCGCTCGTCGAACAGGCAGCCGCCGCATCGAAGTCGCTCGAGGAACAGGGAGGCCGGCTTGCCGAGGCGGTATCGCTGTTCCGGCTCGACACGCGGGCGGCCGGCGCATAGCCTCCCGCCGCACGCCCTCGATGGACGCATCGAATCCAGTGCCCGACATGCTCAGCATCCGGAATTAACCAGATAGTGGGAATTCGCGCGCATTGAATCCGATGCGAAACAAATTCGTAACGGCCGCGTAACGATCGCTCACCACAATCCTCCATCTTCTACCATCAGGATGGAGTCTTGCATGTTTGCGTCACGAAGCCGTTTCCCGCTGCACGTTGCAGCCTTGTCGAGTGCGATCGTGCTGGCTGCCTGCGGCGGCGGCGATGACGTCGTGTCGACCGGCACGATCGCCGCGGCCGTTCCCGCGCCGCCCGCCGACCCCGGCTTCGTCGACAGCGCACCGATCCCGAGCGCGCCCGCTTTCGTCGACAACGTCGCGACCAACCAGCGCGGCGATGCGCGCTACGCGACGCTGTCGACCAACGCCGCGGTGCGCGTGTTGAGCCGCTTCCTCGATCTCTGGCAGCCGGCAACGATGCTGGTCGACGCGGGCGTGAGCGCGCCAGCGAACGGCGCATTCCCGGCCATCTCGCCGTCCACCTGCTCCGGGCTGCCGAACAGCGGCGTGTCGTGCGGCACGATCCTGAACGATGCGGTGCTGTCGGCCAACGTGCAGTACGTGATCAACGCGACGACCGCACGCACGCCGCAGCAGGCCGATGCCGCGTACTACGACGACCGGCGCGGCAAGGGTTACAGCGTGACCGACGGCATGGGCCCGCTCACCGCCGCATGGCGCACCGCGGCCCAGCAGACGACCAGCATCACCAGCGTGCCCGCCGATGCGACCACCGTGCTGTACAACGATTCCGGCAACAACGTCGGCGTCGGCAGCAGCAGCGGCAACGCCAGCTTCGGGAAGGTCGTCGACCTGCTCAACGAAATGGGCAATAACGCGTCGACCGAGCCGTCGAAGCGCTTCTTCAAATATGCGCGCCCGTACCGCTGGAGCACGAGCGTGGTGGTCGCGCCGACGCTCGTGCCGGCCGAAAGCACGACGCCCGCGACCGACGGCGGTTTCATCAGCGGCCACACGGCCGAGGCCGTGCGCGATGCGACGACGATGGCGTGGCTCGTGCCGGAGCGCTTCCAGGAAATGATCAGCCGCGGCCTCGAGCTCGGCGAGAACCGGATTCTCGCCGGCATGCATTCGCCGCTCGACGTGATCGGCGGGCGCATGCTCGCGCTGGCCGTCAGCGCGGCGAACCTGACCGCGTATGCGAGCGACGCGCAGGCCGCGTACACCCAAGCCCATCAGACGCTGCAGCAACTGACGGGAACGAGCGCCACGACGTTCTCCGCATTCGCCCACTCGGGCACGACGGCCACCGACCGGTTCGCCGACTACTCGACGAACCAGGCCGCGTTCCTGCGCCGCATGACGTTCGGCTTCGGCGCGATCGAATCGACGAACGCACCGCCGGTCGTGCCGAAGGGCGCGGAGATCCTGCTGCAGACGCGCTTCCCGTACCTGAGCGCCGACCAGCGGCGCGTCGTGCTGAAGACGACCGAACTGCCGTCCGGCTATCCGGTCATGGACGACGCGGAAGGCTGGGGCCGCCTGAACCTGTTCGCGGCGGCCGACGGCTACGGCGCGTTCAACGGCAACGTGATCGTGTCGATGGATGCGTCGCAGGGCGGGCTCAATGCAGCCGACCTGTGGCGCAACGACGTCGCGGGCGCCGGCAAGCTGACGCTGCAAGGCAACGGCACGCTGACGCTGGCGGGCAACAACAGCTACACGGGCGGCACGCAGGTGAGCGGCGGCACGCTCGCGGCCGCGTCGGCGACGGCGTTCGGCAAGGGCGACGTGTACGTCGGCTCGGGCGGCGGCGTGCAGATCGCGGCCAATGCACCGGTAACGATCGCGACCCGCTATACGCAGCTCGACAACACGACGCTCGAACTCGACATCGACGGCAACGGCGGTGGACGCCTGCGCGTGGGCGGCACGCTCACCGTCACGGGCGGCACGCTGCACGTGAAATTCGTGAACGGCTACACGCCGAAGGCCGGCGACACCATCGCACTGATCGACGGCGCGGCGGCTGCCGCGAAGTTCTCGACGGTGACGGTCGACGGGTTCAAGGCAACGCCCGTTTATACCGCGACGGGCGTGTCGATCACGCTGTCGGCGGCGTAACCGGCAGCGAAGAGCGTTCCTGCAACGGCGCCGCCCGCGGGCGGCTTCGGCTTCGGGTTGGGCTACGCGAAGCGACCGGACGCTGCCATGCCGGCGCCGTCCGGGCAAGACCGCGTGCCGAAGCGCCGTTGCAGCTCGATGATCGTGGGCAGGTTGAAATCGTGGACGTCGGGCGCAGCGCCGCCCTGCCGCCGGCTGACCTCGACACAGAGTTCCAGCGCACGCGCGCGCGTCTCGGCGAGCAGGCGCAGCGCCTCGCCGAGCAAGCCCTTCTCCAGTTCCGACAGCGAGTCGTCACGACCGGTTGCGCCGATCATCGGCTCGCTCATGCTGGTTTCCATCGCGGGTTCTCCTTCGCTGTCCGATTGCGCACGCGGACGCACACCGCCTTTCCCGTCACATGACCGCGCCGCGCAGCCACGGCACGAATTCGCGTTCGCCGATGCCGTTGTCCTCGCTGCGCGATCGTCGCCCGGACGCGACGTCGAGCATCAGCCGGAACAGCCGCTCGCCCGCTTCGCCGACCGAGAGCGAACCGGCGACGATCCCGCCGCTGTCGAAATCCATATCCGATTGCATCCGCTCGAACAGGCCGGTCGTCGTCGCGATCTTGATCGTCGGCACCGGCTTCGAGCCGAACACCGAACCGCGGCCCGTCGTGAAGCACACGAGATTCGCGCCGCCGGCGATCTGCCCGGTGGCCGACACCGGGTCGTAACCCGGCGTATCCATGAACACGAGTCCGGCTTGCCGCACCGGCTCCGCATAGTCGTAGACCGCGCGCAGCGGCGAGCGGCCGCCCTTCGACACGGCACCGAGCGACTTCTCGAGAATCGTCGTGATGCCGCCGGCGAGATTGCCGGGCGACGGGTTGTTGTTCATTTCGCCGCCGTTGTCGGCGACGTAGCGCTCCCACCACTGCAACCGGCCGAGCAAGCGCTCGGCCACGTCGCGCGACGCCGCCCGCGCGATCAGCAGATGCTCGGCGCCGTAGATCTCGGGCGTCTCGGACAGAATCGCGGTGCCGCCGTTGCGGACCAGCAAGTCGACGGCCGCGCCGAGCGCCGGGTTCGCGGTGATGCCCGAGTAGCCGTCCGACCCGCCGCATTGCAGGCCGACCGTCAGCCGCGACGCCGGCACGGCGCTGCGACGCGCGCCGTCGGCCGCCTCCACCAACTCGCGCACGATCGACACGCCTTTGGCCACGGTGTCGCGCACGCCGCCCTCGTCCTGGATCACCAGCGTGCGCACGGTGCCCGGCGCTGCCGCGTCGAGCCGTTGCGCGAGCGCGCCGACCTGGTTGACCTCGCAGCCGAGGCCGACGAGCAGCACGCCGGCGAAATTCGGGTTCCGTGCATAGCCGACGAGCGTGCGCCGCAGCAGCTCGATGCCGTCGCCGGTCGCCGACATGCCGCAGCCGCTCTGATGGGTGATCGCGACGACGCCGTCGACGTGACCGAACGCGTCGAGCGCGCCGTGCCGGTATGCATCGGCGATCGCATGACAGACGCTCGCCGAACAGTTGACGCTCGCGATCACGCCGACGAAGTTGCGGGTCCCCACGCTGCCGTCGGGCCGCACGAAGCCGTCGAAGGTATCGCG
Source organism: Arapaima gigas (assembly GCA_900497675.1). Lineage (NCBI taxonomy): Eukaryota > Metazoa > Chordata > Actinopteri > Osteoglossiformes > Osteoglossidae > Arapaima > Arapaima gigas. The sequence continues at coordinate 194,974 of UFQX01000455.1, forward strand.
GCGATCCGTCTCGACCTCATACGCGTCGCCAACCGGCCCGTCGTCGTTCGCATGCCGGTCGGGCATCCCGACGTTGTGCACGTGCACGTGCTCGCCCGCGGCGATGTCGCGCAGCGCGACGCCGATCGGCTGCCCGCATTTGACGATCGCGTCGCCGCGCGCGATCGGCGCGGTGGCGACCTTGTGGCCGGCCGGTATCGCGTCCGCCGGCCGCAGCGGTGCGCCGTGCACGTCGATCGGCACGTCGGGCGCCAGCGCGTCGAGTGCGACGGCGACGTTGTCGTTGCCGTGAAGGATCACGATTGCCGGTTGCTTCACGATGCCTCTCTCCCTGTCGTTGCGATGCCTGCCGCCGCAGCGCGGGCCGCCGGTTCATGGCGGGCGACGAGCTGCCGCAACCGCGGTTGTCCGGCCGGCAGCGCCAGCGAATCGGCGAGCGCGAGCAGCGGCTCGATCCGCCGCGCGACCTTCTCGCGATGGTTGACCGCGATATCGGCGATGCGATGCGCGAGAAACGGATTGAGCAAGCGCTCGCGCACGCTGTCGACGTAGCGTTCGGCCGTTTCGCGCAAGCCCAGCGCCACGAACACCGGCGCGACTTCATCGCGCCACACGGCCTCGAGACCGTCGCGCAGCCGCGCGTCGTTCATCGCGTCCAGCACCGTTTCCGATGCGTCGCGCCCGCCCGCGAGCCACTGCTCCGCGAGCCAGCTGTGCCCGAGATTGAGGAAGAACAGCTTCAGGCGCTCGTGGCTGCGCAAATCGTCGGTGACGACGATCTGCGCGTGCCCGCACGGCAGCGTCATGCCGGCACGTCGTTCGATCGCCCATAGCGCGTAAGGCTCCGCGATCGCGCCGACCGGATGAAGCGGCTCCGACACGATGCGATCGACGAGCGAGTTGACCCACACGCAGCGGTTGCCCAGATAGTCGGCGAAAGCGTCGGGCAGCTGCCACCGGCGCGCGAGGCCCAGCACGATGTCGCGCAGCGTGTCGCCGTTGTTCGTCACCAGTTCGCAAGGCAGGATGGAAACGCCGTCATCGGGCCGCACCTGCCAGCGCGCATGCAGCAGCGCGAGCAGCTTCGCCGGAAAACCATGCGGTGCGTGCTCCGGCTGGGCCAGCAGGTTTGCGGCGTCGCGCGGATCGGCGCGATAGCCTGCGTCGCCGGTGTTCGACACGATCACGCGCACCGTCTCGATCGCGGCGCCGCGTATTTCCGCCCAGTCGCGCTCGGCGTCCCACGCGCGCTGCACGGCGCGGCACTCGACGACTTCGTCGACCACGCCGCCGCGCTCGCGCCCGCGAATCCGCACCGGATAGCGGCCGGTGGCGCGCAGCGCGTCGATGCGGGCGCGGCTGGCCGGATTGCCGGTCGTCTGCACGATGCCGATGCCGCCGATCGCGTTGCCTTCGTCCAGCGCCTGGGAGACGAACAGGTCGACGTGCGCGAGCAGGAAGCGGCTCGTGCCGAACTGCAGGATCGGCGGCGTCATCGCGTGCGCTCCGCGTGGCGGATTCGATAGATCAGCATTCGACGAGCGCCTTCACGACGGTCTGCCCGGCATCCAGCAGACGCGGCAGCGCGTCCGGCACCTCATCGAGCCGCATCCGGTGCGTGTTCAGCGCGCGGTCCGGAATGCGCCCCGCGCGCATCGCGTCGAGCACCGTCGCGAAATCCTCGGCCGTCGCATTGCGGCTCGCGAGCAGCGTGGTTTCCCGCTTGTGGAACTCGGGATCCGAAAACGCGACGTGCCCGCGCACGATCGAGATCAACGTGTATTTGCCGCCGTGCGCGACGAATTCGAAACCGCGATTCATCGCATCGAGGTTGCCGGTCGCGTCGAACACCGCATCGAAATACTCGCCGTTCGTCAACGACGCGAGACGCTCCGCGTCGCCTTCCCCCACCTCCACCGCCGCATCGACCGCCAGATGCTGGCGGCAGAACGCCAGCCGGTCGGCCCGCGTGTCGAGGCACGTGACGTCGGCGCCGCGCAGCTTCGCGAAGATCATCGCGGCCATGCCGATCGGCCCGGCGCCGACGACCAGCGCGCGCTGCCCGGCGCGGATGTCCGCGCGCCGCACCGCATGCGCGCCGATCGCGAGAAATTCGAGCATCGCCGCCTGGTCGAGCGAAATGCCGTCGGCCTTGTGCACGAACTGCGCGGGCACGCTCAGGTATTCGGCGAGTGCGCCGTCGCGATGCACGCCGAGCACCTTGATGTTCACGCAGCAGTTCGTGTTGCCGTGACGGCAGGCGACGCAGTGCCCGCACGACAGATACGGCATCACGTACACCGCGTCGCCGGCGCCGAGCCCCGACTCGGCTTCCGCCTCGACGACGACCGCCGACAGCTCGTGGCCCATCACGCGCGGATAGTCGAGGTACGGCTGGTTGCCGGTGAAGATGTGCAGATCGGTGCCGCAGATGCCGACCCGTTGCACGCGCAACAGCACTTCGCCGCTGCCGCGCACGGGCAGCTCGCGATGCTGCACGCGCAGCACGCCGGGGGATTCGCAAATCACGCTGAGCATGTCGGTTTCCTTTCGTTCTGGTTCATTCGTCGTGGCGTGCGGTGTCGATCCGGTAGAAGCGGCGCGCGTTGCCGCCGAAAAGGTCCTCCAGCGCCGCGGCGCCGAGCATCTGCGCGCAGTCGTCCTCGCACGCGGCCAGCCATTCGCCGTAGCCGCCGCACGCCGACGCCAGCCGCAGCACCGGCCAGTCGCTGCCCCACATCAAGCGCGTCGGCCCGAACAGCTCGGCCAGCGCCTGGACATACGGCCGCGTGCGTGCGCGCACCGCATCCGGGCCGGCCGACGGCCCGGCTTCCGTCCAGAGGCCGGACAGCTTGCAATGCAGGTTCGGCAGGCTCGCGAGCCTGCGCATCGCCGTTAGCCACGGCTGCATCTCGCCGCGCTCGATGAACGGCTTCGCGCCGTGGTCGATCACGATCGGCAGATCCGGATGGCGTTGCGCGAACGCGTGCAGCGCATCGAGATGGCGCGGCATCACCAGCGCATCGAAACGCAGCCCGTACTCGAGCATCGCGGCGACTGCGCGATCCAGCCGCGGATCGTCGATCCACGCGTCGTCGGGCAGATCCTGCAGCATCGGTCGCAAGCCGCGCGCCTTCGGCGCGGATGCAAACGCCGCGATCCGCGCGGGTGCGTCGTCGGCCTTCAGGTCGACCCAGCCGACCACGGCGCCGACGCTCGGCGTTTCAGCCGCGAGATCGAGCAGAAAGCGCGTGTCGGCTTCGCTCGGCAGCGACTGCACGACGACGGTGATATCGATGCGCGCGGCGTCGAGCAGCGGCGCCAGATCGGCCGGGCCGAAATCCCGGTGAATCGCGTCGAGCTCGGCCGGCGGCCAGCAGCCGGCCCGCGCGTCGATGCGCCAGTAGTGCTGATGGGCGTCGATGCGCGGGGTCATGCGTGTGCTCCCGGCACCGGCGCGTGCGCCGCGATCAGCCCTTCGTCGCGCAGCGCATCCCACAGCTCGGCCGGCGCGGGGCGCTCGAACCATGCGATGTTCTGCTTCAGCTGAGCCACGCTGCGCGCGCCGACCACGCACGACACGACGGCCGGATGGCCGAACGGAAACTGCAACGCCGCGGCCGGAAGCGGCACGTCGAAGCGGTTGCACAACGCGCCGAGCCGCGTCGCCTTGTCGATCACGTCGGCGCTCGCGTCCGCATAGTTGAATTTGCCGTTGCCGGCGAGCAAACCGGAATTGAACACGCCGCCGATCACGATCGCCGTCCCTTCACGGGCACACGCGTCGAGCAGCGGTTCGAGCGCCGTCTGTTCGAGCAGCGTATAGCGGCCGGCCAGCAGCACCGCATCGAGCGCCGCTTCGTTCAGCGCGTCGGCCGCGACTTCCCATTCGTTCACGCCGAGACCGAACCCGCCGATCTCGCCGCCCGAGCGCAACGCATCCAGCGCGCGAAACCCGCCGCCGCGGGTCAACTGGTCCCAGTAGTGCGCGTGACGATCGCCGTGCGTCATCGCGCCGATGTCGTGCACGTACAGCATGTCGACTCGCGCGAGCCCGAGCCGTTGCCGGCTGTCGTCGTGCGAGCGCATGATGCCGTCGTAGCTGTAGTCGTACACCGGCCGGAACGGCAGCGGCTCCGCCCAGCCGTCGTCGCCCGGCCGCACGCTCGCGTCGGCCCGCATCAGCCGCCCGACCTTCGTGCTGAGCGTGAAGGCGCGGCGCTCGCGCGGGGCGAGCCCCGCCCCCACGCGCCGCTCGGACAGCGTGTAGCCGTAATACGGCGCGGTGTCGAAATAGCGCAGGCCGGCCGCCCACGCGGCGTCGACGAGCGCGGCGGCATCGGCGGCCGACATCGGCCGATAAAGGCCGCCGAGCTGCGAGCAGCCGAGGCCGAGCGCGGACACCGTCAGCCCGCTGCGCGGCAAGGTGCGCGTATCGTTTGCATTCATGAGGCGTAACCGGATGCGGGGAAAAGGGATCAGTACAGGACGTTCTTCGCCGCCTGCGAATCGAGGTTCTGCTTGTCGACCATCACGACGCCGGTATCGATCAGCTTCGGCGCGGGCTTGCGCTCGATCACGTCGAGCGCCGTGCGCACGCCCTGGTTCCCCATCTGCCACGAGCCCTGCACGGCGATCGCCTGCACGGTGCCGTCGCGCACGAAGCCCTGCAGGTCCTCGTTGCCGTCGAACCCGATCGCCACCACCTTGCCCGCCTTGCCCGACTGCTTCAGCGCACGGCCCATCCCGACCGCGGTCGGCTCGTTCGCGCCGAAGATGCCCTTCAGGTCCGGGTTCGCCGACAGCACGTCGGTCGTCTGGTTCAGCGCGGTCGCCATTTGCGATTGCGAGTAGTACGGGCCGACGACCTGCAGCTTCGAATGGCTCTCGATGTACTTGCGGAACCCGCCGACGCGGCTGACCTCGGACCCCGCGCCCGGCACGTACGACATGATCGCGATCTTGCCCGACTGCCCGACGCGGTCGATCAGCGCCTTCGCGCACAGCGCGCCCGCCTTCTCGTTGTCGGTCGACAGGAACGCCTGGTAGTACGGCTTGCCGGCGTCCGCGATCGCCGAGTCGATCAGCACGACGGGAATGTGCGCTTCCCACGCCTTCTTGATCGCGGGCACCAGCGCATCGGGATCGGACGGCGCGAGCACGATGCCCGCCACATGCCGCGTGACCGCGTTGTCGACCATGTTGACCTGGCCGCTGATGTCGGACTCGGCCGCCGGGCCCTGGAACGTCATCGTGTAGCCCTTCGCGCCGTCGAGCGCCGCCTTCGCGCCTTTCTGCACGTTCTGCCAGTAGTTCGAATTGACCGTCTTGACGATCACCGCGATCTCGCCGCCCGCCGCATACGCACCGCTGCTGCATACCGCGAACACGCACGCCGATGCCGCCAGCAGGATGGATTTGTTCATGTCTCGCTCCGCTTCTCGTTGGTAGGGACTGCTTGCTGCCGGTCAGGGCCGGCGATTGCGCAACTGGTCGATCCACACCGTGCCGAGGATCACGACGCCGATGATGATCTGCTGGATGAAGCTCGATACGCCGTTCATGTTCAGGCCGTTGCGCAGCACGCCGATCACGAACGCGCCGATCGCCGTGCCGGAGATCGTGCCGACGCCGCCCATCAGCGACGTGCCGCCGATGACCGAACTGGCGATCGCGTCGAGCTCGTACATCACGCCTTCGTTCGGCTGCCCGGTGACGAGCCGCGACATCAGCACGCAGCCGGTCACGCCCGCGAGCGCGCCGGACAGTACGTAGGTGAACAGCTTCACGCCCTGCACGTTCACGCCCGACAGCCGTGCCGCTTCCGCGTTCGACCCGACCGCGTAGATATGGCGGCCGAGCGACGTTCTCGACAGCAGCACGGACACCACGACGAACAGCACGACCATGATCACGACCGGATACGGAATGCCGGGAAAGGTCGTGTCGGGGAACCCGTCCGCGCCGATGCGCGAGATCCGCAGCAGCGCGCCGTTGCCCAGCGCGCCGAACGCGTCGCCGAGATCCGATACCGGCCGCGCGCCCGTGATCTGCAGCGCGATGCCGCGCGCGACGAGCATCATGCCGAGCGTCGCGATGAACGGCGGCAGGCCCATCTGCGTCACGCAGATGCCGTTGACGAGCCCGCACAGCGCGCCGACCAGGATGCCGGCCGCCATCGCGGCGGGCACCGGCACGCCGGCCTTGACCAGCAGCGCCGCGCAGACGCCGGCCAGCGCGAGCACCGAGCCGACCGACAGGTCGATGCCGCCCGTGATGATCACGCAGGTGGCGGCCACGCCCAGATAGGCGATCGACGTGACCTGCAGGCCGACCGTCATCAGGTTGTCGACCGAGAAGAACGCCGCGCTCGATATCGAGAACGCGGACACGAGCACGACGAGACTGCCCAGCGCCGCAAACTTCTGGATCAGGTCGCGCCGCCGCTGTCGCGCCGCCCGCTCGTCGGCCTGGCTTCGATCGGATGTCATTTCAAGCATGGGAACGCCCCGACGCGTAGTGCATGATCTCCTCCTGACTGGTGTGTTTCGTGTCGAGAAATGCGGTCAATCGACCTTCGTGAAAAACGGCGATCCGGTCGGTCATGCCGAGCAGTTCGGGCAACTCCGAACTGATCAGCACCACGCCGACGCCGTCGGCGGCGAGCCGGTCCATCAGCCCGTAGATCGCGAATTTCGCGCCGACGTCGATGCCGCGCGTCGGCTCGTCGAAGAACAGGATCTTCGAGCCGCGGTACAGCCATTTGCCGATGACGACCTTCTGCTGGTTGCCGCCGGACAGGTTGCGCACGCGCTGGTGCACGGACGGCGTGCGAATCGCGAGGTCCTGCACGTAGCGGCGCGCGACGTCGAGTTCGTCGTCGAAGCGCAGGAACCCGAAGCGTGACGTGATGCCGCGCACGTTCGCGAGCGTGAGGTTCGCCGCGACGGGCATCGGCAGCGCGAGCCCCTCCGTCTTGCGGTCCTCCGACAGATACGCGATGCCGTGCCGGATCGCCTCGCGCGGCGAGCGGATCGTCACGGGCCGGCCGTGCAGCGCGATCGTGCCGCCGTCGGCGCGATCGGCGCCGAAGATCGCGCGGGCGATCTCGGTGCGCCCGGCGCCCATCAACCCCGCGAACCCGAGGATCTCGCCGCGGCGCAGCGCGAACGACACCGGCCCGAACACGCCGTCGCGGCGCAGGTCCCGCACATCGAGCAGCACCTCGTCGGTCGGCACCGATTGCCGGGACGGATAGGCGTCGTCGAGCGTGCGTCCGACCATGCGCGCGACGATGTCGTCGATGCTCACGTCGGCGAAATCGTCGGTCGAGATGTGGCGCCCGTCGCGCAGCACCGTCACGCGATCGACGATCTGCGCCATTTCGTCGAGCCGGTGCGAGATGTACAGAATCGCCACGCCGTCGGCACGCAGCTCCTCGATGATGCGAAAGAGCTGCACCGTTTCCGCTTCCGTCAGCGACGACGTGGGCTCGTCCATGATCAGCACGCGCGCGTCGTGCGACAGCGCCTTCGCGATCTCGACCATCTGCTGCTGCGCGATGGACAGCACGCCGACCTTCGTCGTCGGGGCCACGTTCAGCCCGATACGCGCGATGCAGCGCGCCGCATCCGCGTTCATGCGTTTCGTATCGACGAACGGCCCGCGCCGGGGCTCGCGCGCGAGGAACAGGTTCTCCGCCACGCTCAGGTGCGGGACGAGATTGAGTTCCTGGTGAATGATCGAGATGCCGGCCGCCTGCGCTTCGGACGCCGAACGAAACCGCACCGGCGCGCCGCGATAGTGAACGACGCCGTCGTCGGGCAGGTACTGGCCGCTGATGATCTTCATCAGCGTCGATTTGCCCGCGCCGTTTTCGCCGCACACCGCATGCACCTCGCCGCGGCGCAGGTCGAGGCGAATCCCGTCGAGCGCGAGGACGCCCGGGAAGCGCTTGCGAATTCCGTCCAGGCGCAGGATCTCCCGGTCCGCTTCGTCGTGCGCGGCCTGACCGGGCAGATTGCGAGGCATTGCCATTGCGTCTCCTTGGGGTGGATCGACCTCCGCACTATCCGGTCAGTCCAATTTGGATGAATTACAGCAATCAAACCCGTTTTGGTCAAGCCAATTTAACTATTCACATCTGATCTTACCAATGGTGAAAACCCGGACATCGGGATGAACCCGCCGCCACACGGGGCAATGCGGCAGGCGTGATAGACTCCGCGACACGCGCTTGCGCCCAAAGCGCATTGATCCCTATCAATCGGATGAAATCGACAGAACCCAAGCGGCTTTACCAATCGGTCGCGGCCCAGATCGTCGCGTTGATTCGCCAGGGCGAATTCGCGATCGGCGAGCGGCTGCCGCCGGAGCGCGAGCTGGCGCTGACGCTCGGCGTATCGCGCCCGTCGCTTCGCGAGGCGCTGATCGCGCTGGAAATCGGCGGCCAGATCGAGATCCGGATGGGCTCCGGCGTGTATGTGCGCGACACGGCGGCCGACGCCGTCGGCCCGATGGCCACGCTCGGCGACAGCCCGTCGGAATTGATGCAGGCGCGCGCGGCCGTCGAAGGCAGCGTCGCCGCACTGGCCGCCGCACGGATGACGGCCGCGATGCTCGAGCGCCTGCGCCGCACGGTGCAGCGCATGAAGCGGCTCGCGGAGGCCGGCAAATCCCCGGTCGAAGCCGACCGGCAGTTCCACATGCTGATCGCGGAAGCCGCCGGCAACTCGGTGCTCACCCGCTTCGTCGGCGAGCTGTTCGACAGCCGCCACGACCCGATCGCGACCGCGATGCGCGGCCACGCGGAGAATCCGCAGACGTGGACCGCCGCGGTGCGCGAGCACGAGGACGTGCTGCTCGCGCTGCAGGCCGGCGATCCGATCGCGGCCCAGACGGCCATCCGCGCGCATCTTCGTGCGTCGGAAGCGCGGTGGATCGAGGGTGGGCTGAAAGCCGATCCGGATTGAGCGTGCGCGGGCGCTGACAACGCGCTATTCAGCGCCCTGCAACGCGGCCCGTTCGCGCGCCGTGCGGCGCGACGGCAGCGTGCGCGGCACCAGGCTCGTCACCAGCACCGCGCCGACCACCAGCAGCCCCGCGACCACCGCGAACCCGGCATACGGCGCGCCGGTACGTGCGAACAGAACACCGACCAGCCACGAACTGAACGCGCCGCCGAGCGAACCCAGCATGCTGATCACCGCGATGCCCGCTGCCGCCGCCCGGCCGGTCAACTGGGCAGCCGGAATCGTCCAGAACACGATCGGCACGGTGAACGCGCACAGCTGCGCGATCGCAAGCAAGGCCACGGTGATCGCTACATGGCCGACCGAGAAGCGCAGGAGCAGCAGACTGCACGCGGTGACGAGCATGCAGGCCACCGTATGCCAGCGGCGCTCGCCGTATCGGTCGGAACTCCATGCGATCGCCACGTTGCCGATCATCGTGAACACGGAAATCAGTCCGGACAACCAACCGATTCCGGTGACGCTCGCCACCCCGGCCGCCTTCAGCACCGTCGGCGACCAGAACGTCACGGTCCCCATCCCGACGTAGACGCAGAAATAGATCGCCGCCAGCCCCAGCACACGCGCGTTGCGAACGATGTCGAACACGCCCGCCCGGTCATGGCCGACCACGGCCGACGCGCGCTCCGCGTCCAGATCCCGCAAGAGCGCCTGCCGGTCCGCAGGCGACAGCCATGCCGCCCGCTCCGGCCGGTCGCTCAGCATCAGCGGCGCAACCAGCCCGAGCGCGATGGCCGGCAATCCCTCGATCAGGAACAGCCACTGCCATCCGCGCAACCCCATCGTGTCCTGCAGTTGGGCCATGATCCAGCCGGACAACGGCCCGCCGATCATCCCGGCGACCGGAACGGCGAGCAGCAGCACGCTGTTGACGCGGGCGCGCACCGCATCCGGAAACCAGTACGACAGGTACAGGATCAGGCCTGGAAAGAAGCCGGCCTCGGCGGCGCCGAGCAGAAAGCGCACCACGTACAGCGACACGCGGCCGGTCACGAACATCTGCGCGACCGTGCACAGGCCCCACAGCACCATGATCCGCATCAGCGTGCGGCTCGCGCCGATGCGCGCCAGCACCAGGTTGCTCGGCACCTCGAAGGCGGCGTAACTGATGAAGAAGATGGCCGTCGCGGAGCCGAATACGGCTTCACTCAAGCCGAGATCCTGCAGGAACTGCAGCTTGGCGAAGCCGATGTTGACGCGATCGATGAAGTTGATCACGTAGCAGACGAACAGAAACGGGATCACGCGCAGCGCGATCCGACGATACAACATGGCAGGGGGTGACTCGGACATGGACCGCTCCCGGTATGTGGACATGCGTCACGAACAGGCGAGGCGTTGCGAGGCAATTATACAAATCCCGTATTTCGGGATTTATTGGTGGTTAACACGAGAGAAGACGTCGCACGCCGCCTGCGTCCGGCTGCCGATCTGCATTCGTCAGATTTGTAAGAAAATCTCGATGCCACTCGATCGTCTTAACCATGAAGTCCACGTTACCAGGTCGTGCGCGACACCATGTGTAAACCCCACCTCAAAAATAAACTCAATCCCTTATAATGAGATTCATAAAAAATACGATTGTCAACGACATTCGCTTGTCGATATCGCCCGGCGCCCCGAATTTCTTTCGGTTCGGTTACGCTGCATCGCCTTCCGCAGGGTGCTCGCTCGACAAGCGCCACCGGGCGTTTCGATCGCGTCACGCGGTGTTTTTTTCTGGATATGATCGTCGGCAGGACTGAGTGCGTCGTACCGCGCGTTCGGAAGTCATCCGGGCGGCGCGCGCATGGCGCGATCGCGCTGCCCGCGCCGCAGCATGAGCCGGCTTCGGCCGGCATCGAATTTGAAACGGGATGCATTCGCCACGCCATGAACCTGCGCGCTGAAACACTGTGCTTCTCGGATGTGTTCCTCCATTCCCAGGCGATCGTGAACTGGTCGCAGCACTACGACCAGATCAGTCCCGGCACCGCGACGACCACGCTGCGCCAGGTCGCCGGCCAGCGTTTTCACGTCTTTCGCGAACGCATCAACCAGCGCGTGATGCAGCACGGCCTCGCGCCGCGCGACCGGCTCTGCTTCGCCCTGCCGATCGCCAATGCGGTCGCGCCCGTGGTCCAGGGGCGCATCGTCGAGCGCCCGAGCCTGCTGACACTGCGCGGCGGCGAGGAGTTCGTCGCCCATCTGCCGTGCGACACCGAGGTGCTCGCGTTCACGATCGACCGCTCGCTCGCGGCCGATCGCGAGGTGGATGAACTCGCGAACCTGCCCGCACGTTTCCTGAAGCAGCCGGTGCTGCCGATCTCGCCCGCGCGCTACCGCAACGCGCTGGACGGCCTCGAACGCGTGCTGGGCCAGGCGCTCGACAGCGGTTCGCTCACCGCCCGCGACGCATTCGACGAACGCGTGCTCGCGCACAGTCTGGTCGGCATCCTGCTCGACCTCGTGCAGTCCGACGACCCGGATGCCGGTGCGCTGCCGTCGGCCTCGACGCAAAGCTACATCGTGCGCCGCAGCCAGGAAATCGCGCTGGAATCCGACGACGTGCCGACGGTGATCGATCTCTGTCACCACTTGCGGATCAGCCGCCGCACGCTGCAATACAGCTTCCAGAACGTGGTCGGCACCACGCCGACCGCCTACCTCCGCTCGATCCGGCTGAACGCCGTGCGCCGCTTCCTGATGACGACGCCCGACACGATGCGGATCGGCGATGCGGCGGCGCAATTCGGCTTTTGCCACTTCGGACGCTTCTCCGCGTACTACCAGCAGCATTTCCACGAGCTGCCATCGCACACGCCGCGCCTGAGCTGAGCGCGCGACCCACGCATCGCGGCGTCGCATCCGGGTAATCCCCTGCCGCCCCCGCGCATGCGGATTGCCGATTACGGACAACGCCCGTTTTTTCGGCACCGTAAATTTTGTCGTCGGCCCTGCTCGCATGCGCGCTGCACCGCATCGAGCGGCCGTCCAAGCGCATACCCGTGTCGTCGACGAAGGTCGGCATCGATTGCCGGCTCGTCAGGATCGGCCGCGGCACGGGGATATCGATCAGGCATGCCGGTGTCGACTCCTGACGGACGAGCCGGCCAGCGGGACCACTCATGAACGAATCGTCACCCCGGTCCGAAGCGGGGCTCAGCAAGAACGCCGTCGGACTCTCCCACATCGTCTTCTTCGTCGTCGCCGCGGCCGCGCCGCTCACCGCGATGGTCGGCGCGACGCCCGCGGCATTCTCGCTCGGCAACGGCTCCGGCGTGCCCGGCGTATTCGTGCTGGCGGGCGTCATGTACCTGATCTTCAGCATCGGCTATGCGGCGATGAGCCGGCACATCTCCAATGCGGGCGCGTTCTACGCGTACATCGCGAACGGACTGGGACGCCCCGCCGGCGTGGGCGGCGCGTTCGTCGCGATCGTCGCGTACAACGCGGTGCAGATCGCGATCTACTGCATGTTCGGCTTCTTCCTGAACGACAGCATCCAGCGGCACTACGGCGTCGACGTGCCGTGGTGGGCGTTCGCGCTCGCATGCGTCGTCGCGGTCCACTTCTGCGGCGCGCGGCGCATCGAGTTCAGCGGCCGGCTGCTCGGCATGCTGATGATCGGCGAAATCGCGATCGTGATGCTGCTCGATCTCGCGATCGTCGTGCACGGCGCAAGCGCCGGCGGCTTCAGCGCGAAACCGTTCAGCCCCGCGATGGTGTTCGCGCCCGGGCTCGGCACCGCGCTCGTGTTCGTGCTCGGCTCGTACATGGGCTTCGAGGCGACGGCGATCTTCTCCGAGGAGGCGCGCGACCCGAAGCGCACGATTCCGCGCGCGACCTACCTGGCCGTAATTCTCATCATGGCGTTTTACGCGCTGTCGTCGTGGGCGATCGTCGAGGCATGGGGCGAGCGCGCGATCGCCGCGCAGGCCGCGCGCGATCCGGCCAATCTCTGGTTTGCCGTCAGCGGCCGGCTGCTCGGCGGCATCGCGACGGACGCGATGAACGTGCTGCTCGTCACGAGCCTGTTCGCGGCCATCCTGTCGTTCCACAACACGATCACGCGCTATTTCTACGCGATGGGCCGCGAACGCGTGCTGTGGCGCAAGCTCGGCCATACATGCCCCGTGCATCGTTGCCCGGACGTCGCGGGCAAGGTGCAGACGCTGATCGCGCTCGCGGCTATCGTCGGGTCGGCCGCGTTCCGCCTCGACCCGTTCGCGGTCGTGTTCTCGTGGATGAGCGCACTGGCCACGATCGGCATCATCGGGGTGCAGATCCTTGTGGCGGCGTCGGTGATCGCGTTCTTCGCACGCGATCACCGCGACGCCGGCGTCGTGCATCGGCTGATCGCGCCGCTCGTCAGCGTGATTGCGCTCGGCGCGTGCCTCGTGCTGGTCGTGCGCAACCTGTCCGTGCTGAGCGGATCGGATTCGACCTTCGTCGCGATGTTTCCGTATTTCCTCGTCGCCGTCGGCGCGCTCGGCATCCGCGCCGCGCTGCGCTTGAAGCGCAGCGACCCCGACCTGTATCGCGAACTCGGGCGCGCCGCCCAGTAGTCGCTGCCCGAACGGTGCCGCGCCGCACCGTCGTCTCGTTGTTCACTCCCCGCGCATTTCCCGCTGCCGACGCGACGCGCCATGCGTCGCGCCGGCACGGGTATTCCCTATCCCGATCGCGCCGCAACGATTGCCGATAGCGGACAAGGCGCGCGTTTTCATCGACATACAGTGAATGCGACGTCGAAGCCTGACGGTGGCAGGGGTAGTTGCCATCGCCCTCACCCGTTCGGCCCGACGATTCGCCCCTGGGAAACACGGAACACCATGATGAAAATTCAGAATCTGATCGACGGCAGGCATTGCGACGCAGCGGCCGGCCGTACCTTCGAAAAACTGGCGCCGGCGACCGGCGACTACGTGGCCGCCGTGCCCGCATCGACCGCCGAAGACGTCGATCGCGCGGTGCGTGCCGCGCACGCCGCGCTGCACGGCGACGCGTGGGCCCGAGCTGGCGGCCCGGCCCGCGCCCGCTGGCTGCTTCGGCTGGCGGACCTGGTAGAGCGCGACCGTGACGCGCTGGCGGAATGCCTGGCCGTCGAACAAGGGCGCCCGCTTGCCGAGATGCGGATGATGGACCTGCCGATGTGCATCGACACGCTGCGCTACTTCGCCGGCTGGGCCGACAAGCTCGAGGGCCGCACGATTCCGACCGACGGCTTCATGGGCCGCCCGACCCTCAGCTACACGCGGCGTGCGCCGGTGGGCGTCGCCGGTCAGATCATCCCGTGGAACGCGCCGTTGATGATCGCCGTGTGGAAGCTCGCGCCGGCGCTCGCGGCCGGCTGCCCGGTGGTCATCAAGCCGTCGGAGGACGCGCCGCTGGCCGTCGCCCGGCTCGGCGAGCTCGTCTGCGAAGCCGGCCTGCCCGCCGGGGTCGTCAACATCGTCCACGGCGTGGGCGCGGAAGTCGGCGCCGCGCTGGTCGCGCACCCGCTCGTGAACAAGATCAGCTTCACCGGCAGCACCGAAGTCGGCCGCGCGATCGCGGGCGTGGCAGCGAAGACCTTCAAGCGCGTCACGCTCGAACTCGGCGGCAAGGCCGCGCAGATCGTGTTCGCGGATACCGATCTCGACCGGGCGATTCCGTCGTTGATGGCCGGCATGTTCGCGAACCAGGGGCAGACGTGCGCGGCCGGCTCGCGCGTGCTCGCGCACCGCTCGATCGCGCACGCGCTCGAAGAACGGCTTGCCGACGCGGCCCGGGCGATGCGCGTCGGTCCGCCGTCGGAGCCCGGCGTGCAGATGGGCGCGCTGATCAACCCGCGCCACCTCGCGCGCGTCCGCGCGCTCGTCGACGGCGCGCTCGCCGAAGGCGCGGTGATGCTCGCCGGCGACGAACAGGTGCCGCCGCGCGGCTGCTTCATGCGCCCGACGATTCTGGGCGGGGTCCATCCGGGCATGCGGATCGCCCGCGACGAGGTGTTCGGCCCGGTCGGCATGGTGATGCCGTTCGAGACCGAGGACGACGCCGTTCGCGTCGCCAACGACACGCCGTTCGGCCTGTCGGCGTCGGTGTGGACGCAGGACGTCGGCACCGCGCACCGCGTCGCCGAGCGGCTCGACATCGGCGCGGTCGCGATCAATGCGTGGAGCCCGATCGACGCACGCCTGCCGTGGGGCGGCACCAAGCAAAGCGGGATCGGGCGCGACCTGTCGAAGGCCGCCCTCGATTCGTACCTCGAGGAAAAGATCATCACCGCAGCCCTGTGATCCGGCGGCGCACACCGCGCCGCCCCCTGTTCAAGCACTTCGTAAGAGAGACGAGAGACACCATGGACTATCAAAAGCGTCAAAAACGATTCTGGCACCCGATGAGCTCGGCGGCCGCCGGGCATACGACTCCCACCGTGATCATCGAGCGCGGCGACGGCAACTACGTGTACGACGTCGACGGCCACCGCATGCTCGACGGCGTCGGCGGACTGTGGAACGTCAACGTCGGCCACAACCGGCCGGAAGTGAAAAGCGCGATCGCGCGGCAGATGGACGAGCTGTCGTACTACCAGACCTTCGACGGCGTCGCCCATCCGCGCGTCTACGATCTGGCCGACCGCCTGTGCGCGATGTTCGCGCAGGAAGACATGCAGCGGGTGATGTTCGGCAGCGGCGGCTCCGACGCGATCGAGACCGCGCTCAAGATGGCGCGCCAGTACTGGGTCGCCGCGGGCGAGCCGTCGCGCACGAAATTCCTGTCGCTGCGCAACGGCTATCACGGCGTGCACATGGGCGGCACGTCGATCGGCGGCAACGGCGTCTACCATTACAATCATGGCCCGCTGCTGCCCGGCTGCGTGCTGCTCGACACGCCGTGGCTCTATCGCAATCCGTGGAATTGCGACGATCCGCACCAGCTCGTCGAGCACTGCATCCGGCAGCTCGAGGAAACGATCGCGTTCCACGGCCCGCAGACCATTGCCGCATTCGTCGCCGAACCGGTGCAGGGCGCCGGCGGCCTGATCGTCCCGCCGGCCGATTACTGGGCGCGCGTGCGGGCCGTGTGCGACCGCAACGGCATCCTGCTGATCGCCGACGAGGTGGTCACCGGCTTCGGCCGCACCGGCAGCCTGCTCGGCAGCCGCGGCTGGGGCGTCGCCGCCGACATCCTGTGCGTCGCCAAGGGCATCTCCGCCGGCTACGTGCCGCTCGGCGCGACGCTGTACAACGGGCGGATCGCCGACGCGATCGAACATGGCGCGGGCTTCTCGCACGTGGTCATGCACGGCTATACGTACAGCGGCCATCCGCTCGCGTGCGCCGCGTCGCTCGCGGTGCTCGACATCGTCGAGGCCGAGGATCTGCCGGGCAACGCGGCGCGGGTCGGACAGCGCCTGCTCGAGCAATTGCTGCCGCTGAAGGCCGACTTCGAGACGGTCGGCGACGTCCGCGGCAAGGGGCTGATGCTGGCGCTCGATCTGGTGACCGACAAGGCCAGCCGCACGCCGCTCGATCCGGGCCAGGGGTTCGCCGCCCGCGTGGCCGATGCCGCGCGTCGGCGCGGCGTGCTGGTGCGGGCGATCGCGAACAAGGTGGTGATCTCGCCGCCGCTCACGCTGCAGCCTGGCGAAGCCGACTTCATGGCCGTGACACTGCGCGAGGCGTTGCAGGAGTGCTGCGCGGATTCGCGCGCGATCGCCTGACCGCGCGAAACAGCCCGACGCACGGGCTTTTCGTCGAAGGTCCGTGCGTATCGCGATCCGGCCTCGGTTCGACGTAGATCGCCGCGGGACGCCGAAGTCGACGATCGGCATCCCGCCTGTCGCAATGTCGTTTCAAAGGAAGACAAGTCAAATGGACAACCAGGCCATTGCATTCCCCGCGGAGAAATACCCGCTCGCGCTTCGGTTGCTGCACTGGGTCAGGGCGATCCTGATCGGCGCGCAGCTGTGGACCGGCTGGACGATGGTCCGGCTCGACGACAACCTGCCGGCCAAGTTCGACTGGTACTACCCGACGCACAAGGAGTTCGGCGTGCTCACGCTGCTGGTGGTCGTCACGCAACTGGCGATTCGCGCGATGAAGCCGTTGCCGCCGCTGCCCTCCACGCTGCCGACGCTCGATCGCACGCTCGCGAAGATCGGCCATTACCTGCTGTATGCGCTCGCGATCATCGTGCCGCTGATGGGCTATTCGATGTCCAGCACGTATACGCAGAGCGACGGCGTGCCGTTCTTCTTTTTCCGCGTACCCGAGCTGCTGCCGAAGAACGACCATTGGTTCGAGGCGTTTCAGTGGCTGCACAAAACGCTCGCCTATACGTTGCTCGCGCTCATCGTGCTGCATGTGCTTGGCGCGCTGAAACACCGGTTCTTCGACCGCAACCCGGAAAACGACGTGCTGCGACGGATGCTGTAACGCCGCCGCCACGCGGAACCGCGCGCCCGGCGCGGTTCGTCATCCGGTCCGCCCGATCGCGGCGGGCCTCTTTTCTTCGTAATTCATATTTCGTTTTACTAACGACAAACGGACTCGCTGCACGCGTCCGGTGCTGACGTATGCCGTCGGAAACCGCACCGCGCCGCGTGGGCTGCCCACACCTGGAGATCGACGATGAAGAAGATGATGGCGGCCGTATCGGCCGCGAGCGCCATGGGATTCGGCCTGACGGCCCATGCGCAAAGCACCGTGACGCTGTACGGCCTGATCGACGAAGGCGTCAATTTCACGAGCAACGCGGGCGGCAGCAAGGCTTACCAGATGGTCAGCGGCGATACCGTCGGCAGCAACTGGGGGCTGAAAGGCACCGAGGATCTCGGCGGCGGGATCAGAGCGCTGTTCCAGCTCGAGAACGGCTTCAACGCGAGCACCGGCGCGCTCGGCGTGACGTCGCGGATGTTCGGCAGGCAAGCCTACGTCGGCCTCGATTCCGACCGGTTCGGCACGCTCACGTTCGGCCGCCAGTACGACCCCACGCTCGACATGTGGAGTACCTTCACCGCCACCGGCAACTGGCTCGGCGACTTCGGCGCGCACCCGTACGACAACGACAACGCCGATTGGGACTACCGCATCCAGAACAGCGTCAAGTACGTGTCGCCCTCCTACGCCGGCTTCAAGGGCGAAGTGCTCTACGGGCTCGCGAACCAGGCGGGGGGCTTCGCGCGGAACCGCGTCTATAGCGCCGCCGTGCAGTACCAGGCGGGCGCGTTCTCCGCCGCCGTCGCGTACCTGAAGGCCAACAACGGCGGCGCGACCGCGGGCGGTGCGTTGTCGAGCGACGATACGGTCTTCAGCGGCCGCGCGCAGCAGAACATCGATGCGGGCGCATCGTACAAGTTCAGCGACAAGCTGACGCTGTCCGCCGCGTATTCGCACGTCGACGTGACCAACCCCGAGTCGAATCTGTACTTCGCGAACCAGCCGGCGGCAGGCTCGCAGAACGCGTGGAAATTCGACAACTTCGAGGTCAACGGCCAGTATTTCTTCCGGCCGGACCTCTGGCTCGGCGCCGCCTATATCTACACGCATGCGCATGTCGCGACGGCGGCGGGCGATGCGTCGCCGAACTGGCACCAGGTGTCGATGATGCTCGACTACGATCTGAGCAAGCGAACCTCGACGTACATCCAGGGCGCGTACCAGCATGCAACCGGCCATACCGGCACCGATTTCGACTACGCGCACGTGCTCGGCACGGCCGGGCAGTCGTCGGGCCGCAACCAGCTGGCGTTGCGCGTCGGGATGATGCATCGGTTCTGAATCCGGCGGAAAAACACGGGCTCGCGCGCGGCGTACGCGGCAGCCCGTGTTTCTCGCGCATCGTCAGAACTGATGCCGCAGCCCGAGCCGGACCGCGGTCTGCGTCGAGCCGGACGCCGCCCCGCCGAGCGCCGCCTCGACCTGCGCGCCATACGCACTGTCGTGCCCGCGTGCGAATACCACGTAAAGGCCGGTACGCTTCGACAGCGAATAGTCGGCGCTCAACGTGACCTGGTTGGCCGAGCCGATGTCGCCGCCGCGCTGCTGGTACTGGAAGCCGCCGCCGAGCTGCAACGCCGGCGTGACCGCATAGGTCAAGCCGCCGTCATAGGTCGTGGCCCGCAGCGGCGCGGCGGCGCTGATCCGCACGTCCGACACCATGCCGAAGACGCGGAACTGCCCGACGTTGTAGCCTGCACCGCCCGAGAAATTGCGCAGATTGCCACCGGCAGTTACATCGTGCTGGCCGAAATAAGCGAGCGCGGCGCTGAACGCGCCTTGCGTGTAGGACAGCATCGCGCTTTGCACGCTGCTGCGCGCGACCGTGCCGGGCACGTTGCCGAAGCCCCACAGGCCGCCGAACGACAATCCGCCGAACGTCGGGCTCACGTACTTCACCGCATTGTTCACCTGGACGCCCCACACGCGGTTGTCGAGCGCACCGCCCGCCGACGCATTCGCCGGCAAGCCCCACGCGAGCAGGCCGGCCGGCGTGTTCGCGCCGATCGCGAAAGCCGGCATCAGATCGCCGACGAAATCGAACTGGCGCCCGAGCGTCACGGTCCCCCAGTCGCCGCCGAGCCCGACGTAGGCTTGCGAACTGAATGCGGAGCCGGGCACGGTCAGCGCGCCGTCGGAGGTCTGGAACTGGCTTTCGAGCCGAAAGACCGCATAGTTGGCGCCGCCGAGATCCTCCCTGCCCGTCAGGCCCCACACGTCGTTGCGCGACACGCCGGCCTGCAACGCGAGCTGGCGCCCGCCACGCGGGGCGGACGCCACGTCGCTCGTATAGGTCACGCCCGTGTCCAGCGAACCGTAGAGCGTCACGCTCGATTGCGCGAACGCCGGTGCGACGGCACCGCAGCCGCACCATGCCACCATCCGGAACCACCCTTTCATCTGCTTCTCCTCATCGAAATTTCTCGGCCGATGTGCGCGTGAACCGACCGGCGCGGCAGCAACATCGATCCAGTGCGATTTCATTTTCTAAAATAGGAATCCATATCAATAGATATCGAAACGAACCACCTCGACACGGCTGGCAAGCTTCCCGCGCATGCGTCGACGCGCTTCCGGTTGCCGCCGGCACGACTTAAGTTAGACTACGGCCTGTCGCCCGCGGCGCCGCATGCCGTGCCGCAGCGCGGCAACCCGAAACCGCCTTCGTCGTTCACGTTCCCTAGCCGCGAGCCGTCTGATCCCGGATTACGTCATGTCGAGCCTCACCAAAATGCTGTCCATCCTCGACGTCTTCTCTTCGTCCGCGACGTCGATGACGGCCGAGGAAATCGCCGAACACATGGGCTTTTCGCGCACCACGTGCTATCGCTACGTGAAGGAACTGGCCTCCGTCGGCCTGCTCGTCGGCACCAACGGCCGCTATACGCTGGGCCCGCGCATCATCCATCTCGACTACAACATGCGGCAGTCGGACCCGACGCTCACCGCCGCGAAGCCCGTGATCCAGAAGCTGGTTCAGGTCACCGGCGGCGACGCGCTCGTGTCGACGCTGTTCGACGAGCAGATCATCAACGTGATGCACGAAACCGGCGCCGAGAACCTGCAACTGGGCTTCGGCCGCGGCCGCATCATGCCGCTGTTTCAGGGCGCGTCGTCGAAAGTGATCGTCGCCGCGATGTCGCGCGCGCGGCTGAAGCGCCTGCACGAACGCCACAACGCCGAGCTGGGCGAGTTCGCGAGCGACTGGACGCAGTTCTGGCGCGCCTGCCAGCAGATCGTCGACGCGGGATACTGGATTTCGCGCGGCGAACTCGATGAAGGGTTCGTCGGCATCGCCGCACCGATTCGCACGGCCAGCAGCGGCGAGGTCAACAGCAGCCTGTCGCTGGTCTTTCGCGCCGAACACTTCGCGCTGTTCGACGAGCACGTGCTCGGCAAGCTGCTGATCGACGCGACCGCGCAGATCGGCGACGCGACCTGAGCATGCGGCCGTCGTCACGCGCGATGGTCGACCGACATTCGCTCAGTTCATCTGCGTGATGAATTTGGTGACCAGATAGCCGTCGAACGTCTCCGTACCGCCCTCGCTGCCGAAGCCGCTGTCCTTCACGCCGCCGAACGGGATCTCCGCCGGCCCCATCCCGAAGTGATTGATGTTGACCATGCCGGCTTCGAGCGCACGGCCGATTCGGTGCGCATCGCGCGCCGACGTCGTGAACGCGTACGACGCGAGGCCGAACGGCAAGCGGTTCGCTTCGTCCAGCGCATCGTCGAGCGCGTCGAACGGCACGATCCCGACGATCGGGCCGAACGGCTCCTCGTTCATCAGCCGCGTGTCGCGGGCCGGGCCCAGCACGACCGTCGGTGCGAAATAGTGCCCTGGCCCGGCCGCCGACAAGCGTGTCCCGCCTGCGGCAATCTCCGCCCCTTTAGCCTTCGCATCGGCGACAAACGCGTCGATCTCGGATACGCGCCGCGCGTGCGCAAGCGGCCCCATCGTGGTCGCCTCGTCCAACCCATGGCCGACACGAATCTTGCCGACCGCGTCGATATACGCGCCGACGAACCGGTCGAACACCGGGCGCTGCACGAAGAAACGCGTCGGCGACACGCAAACCTGCCCGGCATTGCGAAACTTGTACGCAGCCAGTATCGTCGCGGCACGCTCGATTTCTGCGTCCGCGCAGACCAGCACCGGCGCATGCCCGCCCAGCTCCATGGTCATGCGCTTCATGTGCGACGCGGCGAGCGCCGCCAGTTGCTTGCCGACCGGCACCGAACCCGTGAACGAGATCTTGCGCACGAGCGGCGACTCGATCAGCTGCGTGGACACGTCGGCCGGCACGCCCCAGACGACGTTCAGGCAGCCCGCGGGCAAGCCGGCATCGTGAAAGATGCGCGCGAGCGCGACGATCGCGCTCGGCGATTCCTCCGGTCCTTTCAGCACCAGCGTGCACCCAGACGCAAGCGCGGCCGCGATCTTGTGCATCGCCTGGCTGAACGGAAAATTCCACGGAGAGAACGCCGCGCACACGCCGATCGGTTCGCGCAACACTGTCTGCGCGACGTCCGGCGAGCGCGACGGCACGACGCGGCCGTAGGTGCGACGCCCCTCCTCCGCATGCCATTCGAGCTGCTCGGCGGACGACACGACCTCGGCGATCGCCTCGCGAAGCGGCTTGCCCTGGTCCATCGTGATGTGGCGGCCGATCGCCGGCGCACGCTCGCGCACCAGCGCAGCCGCGCGACGCAGGATGTCCGAGCGCGCGAGCGGCGACTCGCGTCGCCACGTCGCGAACGCACAATGCGCGGCGCGCACGGCGGCGTCGATATCGGCCGGCGTCGCATGCGGCAGGTCGCCGAGCACGCTGCCGGTTCCCGGATCGAGCACGGGCTGCGTGCGGCGGCCGTCGGCCTGAAGGAACCGGCCGTCGATATACAGATGGAGCGACGCGTAATCGCGTTGCGCATGAGGTGTCATGCGGGAAGTCAGCGGCGTAAACGGAATCAAGGCGGATACCTCGGTAGAGACTGCACGATGGGCCGACGTGGCGAACGCGTCATGCGGCTGGCGGCGGTGCACGCAACAGGCCGCCGATTTCCTGTCGGAGAATCTGGTTTTCCTGCCGGACGAGCAGATGCCGAACCTTGCCGCGAAACGTCCTGAACTCGGGATCGGCCATCAGCACGGCACGACGCCGGGCCCGATCGTCGAGCGAATCGAACGCCCACAGATAGACGAGCTGGTTCAGCGGTCCGATTTCCATCGCGAAACAGCCGACCATCGTGCCGAGCGCATGCTCCTGCGGCCCGCGGCCGCACTCCGCATAGAGCCGCAGATACTCTGCGACGCCGCCCGGCACGAGCGTGTAGGTGCGTTGTTCAACAAACATCCGCGGTCTCCCGTTGTCGCGGTGCAAAGGCCTGGAACGCCGCGGTCACGCCGGCCATTCCGGCGGCGTCCGTCTGCGCGGCCACGTAGCGATCGGGGCGCACGACCACGAGCGGCCCGCGATGCCGGTCGAACCATGCCGCCAGCGCGTTGTCGACATCCTCGACGCACACGCTGTCGTGGGCGCTCGTCACGCGCCGTGCGCGGCCCGTCCCGCTACGCGAGCGATTGACCTGAACGAAGGTCGCACCCAGCGCCGTCCAGTACGCGCGATCGTCGTCGCTCAGGCACGCCTGCGGATCGCATTGCCAGCCGACGATCGCGAACCACGGGCCGAGCACGTCGTCGAGCTTGCGGCGCACGCCGTCGGCCGTTTCGACGTCGGGCTGCGCGATCATCCTGCCCGTCGCGTCGCCCGGCGCGCCCGGCAGCACGACGCCCCGCGTATAGCTCGGCATCGGCTTGAAACGCATCTGCAGCACGTAGTCCTTCAGGCCGGGCGCATATCGCGCGAGCCCGAGGAACCGGTCGCGCAGAAACGCGACGAGCCGGTTGGTCGGCATCAGCATCGCGCCGAACGTGTCCGCGAGATCGATCATCGCCTTCGCGTGGTCGCGGCGTTCCGATTCGTAGGTGTGGATCACGCCGGGATCGAGCGTGCCGTTCACGACGCCTGCCAGTTTCCACGCGAGATTGCCGACGTCGCGCAAGCCCGCATTCAGGCCCTGGCCGATCCACGGCGGGCTCAGGTGGGCGGCGTCGCCGACGAGCGCCACGCGGCCCGCCACGAAGCGCTCGGCCACGCGAGAATGGTGCGTATAGGTCCGTGCGCGCACGATCTCGATGCGCTCGACGTCGTCGACGTACGGCGCGATCAGCGCGCGGATCGATTCGGGCCGGGCAATCGCCTCCGCGTCTTCATGCGGGAATACGAGAAACTCCCAGCGCCGGAAATTGAACGGCAGATAGATGCACACGTTCGGGCGGCGCGGGTCGCAGTTCAGCGCCGTGCACGGCTGGTCGAGCCCGGCGTTCTTCACGTCGACCACGACCCATTTGATCGGGTGCGTCGTGCCGGCCAGCTTGATGTCGAGCCAGTCGCGCATCGGGCTGCGCCCGCCGTCGGCCGCCACCACGTAGTCGGCATCGAGCGCATATTGCCGGCCGTCGGCACCGCGCACCTGCAACGTGACGCAGCGATCGTCCTGTTCGACGCCGACCACTTCCTCGCCGGTCCGCAGCGATACGTGCGGATAGCGCGCCAGCCCCGCGCGCAGCGTGTGTTCGGCCAGTTGCTGCATGAAGATGTTGCGCCGCCACCAGCCGAATTCGCGGTTTGACGGGCGGATATCGGCAAAGCATTCGCCATTCGCCTTGAACATGCGCAACGGCACGTTCTGGATGATGTCGCGGCTCAGTTCGTCAGCGAGCCCCGCGGTCTGAAACATCCGCAATGCTTCGTCGTCGATGCCGACCGCGCGCGGAAAATCGACGACGTCCGCTGCCTTCTCGATGATCACCGTCGCGACACCGTAAAGGCCGAGCAGGTTTGCCATCGCGACGCCGTTCGGGCCCGCGCCGACGATCGCGACCGACGTCCGGTTCAGGTTGTTCGCTTTCATTCGCCCGCGCCTCCGCTGCGCCATGCAGGATCATCGAGACGATCGAGCCACGACCGCAATGCGCGATTGAATGCATCGGGTTGATCGTCATGCACGTAATGCGTTGCCCCGGGAATGTCGATCCGCTCGATTTCCGCATTGGCGGCCGCCATTTCGGCCGCCACGTCCGCGGACAGGAAATCCGAGTCGCCGCCGCGCAGCAGCAACGTCGGCACGTGCAGGTTGAGGATCAGCGGCCACAAATGGACGAGCTGCTCCGGTGTCGCGGCGAGCCGTGCGGCCGCAATCCCTTGCGCGTCGTGCCGCCAGACGATCCTCCCCTGCTCGTCTTCTTTCAGCGAATGCGCGATGCGCGAATCGAGCGCGGATTCCGCGATGTTCGGCCGCTGGCGTCGCCAGAACGTGCGTGCGTCGTCCCACGACACGAACGCATCGGGCGTTTCCTTCAGCTCGCGCTTGATGCGCTCCGAACCCGGCGAGCCGGCCGACGCGCCGGGGCCCATGTCCTCGATCACGAGGCCCGCGAGCCGTACGGCGTGCCTTTCGGCGTGCCGTTCGGCGTACCGTTCCAGTTGCGCCGCCGCGTAGACGAATGCATTGGCGCCACCCATCGAGTGCCCGACCAGCACGAATCGTCGCAGGTCGAGCGCGCGCACCAATGCGTCGAGATCGCGCACGTAGGCGGCCGCGTAGTAGTCCCGTCGCGGATCCCAGTCGCTCAGCCCGCGCCCGCGCTGATCGAGCGCGACGACCCGGTAGCGGTCGACCAGCGCAGCGGCGACGGGCGCCCAGGTATGCGCGTAACTGCGCAAGCCGTGCAGCATCACCACGGTCGGCGCATCGTCGCGCCCCCAGCTCACGTAGTGCAGCCGCAATCCATCGTTGTCGACCCATCCCTCGTTGACGGACGCCGTGTTCATCATCTGCTCCTCGCCCGACATGCGCGCTCAGACCAGACCGTCGCGACCGACGATCTCGCTCGCCTTCAGGCCGCCGAGCCGTGCATGCAGCCGGCCGCGCGTCGCGAATGCGAAGATCACCAGCACTTCGTCGTCGTTCGGCGCATCCGGAAACAGGCACGTCACCGTGTCGTAGTGCGAGCGCACGTAGAGTGCATCCTTGTGCGCGAGCGGCACGTCGATCACTGTGTTGATCGGGCCGCGCTTGCCGCTCGACGGCACCCATGATTTGCCGCCGCCCAGCGCCGCGCGGATCGGCTCCGCGAAGATCGACGTGAGGAACGCGTTGCCGTGTTCGTATTCGCCGGCCGAACCGACCAGGCACGCCTTGCCGTAGCTCTCGATCGCGCGGCCGTCGGCGAGCGACGCGATGCGTCGCGCAAACTCCTTGCCGAGCGCGGGCGACGGACGCACGAGATCGTCGAGGTTTTCGCTGAATCGCCCTGCGTACGGGTTGTGAACTGCCGCGGCGATCACGATCTTGCGCAACGGCTCGCCGTCCGCGAGCTGACCGGTTTCGTTCGCGAGCGAATCCTCGATCTGCGTGTACCACTTGCGGATATGAAAACCTTCGAAATTGGCGGTCTTGCTCATTTGCATTCCTATATAAAACGTCGATGATGCGGATGGAAAGGCGGCGCCTCAGTCGAACAGCGGTTCGAGCTGGACGGGGTCGCTCGGCGCGTTGTATCGATGCAGCACGCGCTTGCCCTCTTCGTCGTCCATGACGGTCTCGCAGAAGAATTCGAGCCGGTTGCCGTCCGGGTCCGTGAAATACACGCCAATCCCGACCTTGTGATCGGTGATCTTGACGATCGGCACGTCGCGGCGAATCAGCATCCCGTACAGGCGGCGCAATTCGGTCAGCCCGCCGGCGATTTCGAGGCCGTAGTGCTGCAGGCCGATCGTGCCGAGCTCCGCATCGGATGCCGCGCGAATCAGCGCGATGTCGTGGTGCTTCTGGCCGAACGACATGAACACCCACTGCGCGTCGCGCGCGGTTTCCGTCATGCCGAGCACGTCGGCGTACCAGATGCTCGAGCGAACGGGATCGCGCACGAACAGCGACAGGTGAGTGCGCTGCACGCGCGGCGTCGGCAGCGGCAGGCCGCTCGCGTTCGCACGCTCGGCGTGTTGCCGGATATCGGACGGTGTCATCGTTCGCTCCGCTCAGTGGGTCGACTGCGCGTGGGCGGCCAGCGGCGCCTCGAACGGCGTCCACGCCACCGCCGTGATCTCGCTGAAATCGCGCCATTCCTTGGTCCAGTTCCGGCCGCCGTCGCGCGAGCGGAACAGGTGCCCGTACTTGGTGCCCGCATACACGAGCGCCGGTTGGGCCGCGTGCACGCCGAACGCCCAGAACGTGGAGTTCGGCGGCGTGTGCAGATCCGTCTCGTGCCACGCGTAACCGCGATCGGTCGAGCGGTAGATGCGGCTGCGGCTGCCCGGCGTGCCGTCGCCGATCGCCATCAGCAGGTCGCCTTCCGGCTCCGGCAGTTGCACGACGGTGCGCGTGTAGTACAGCCCGTCGAAGCGGTCGCGCGACAGCTTGCCGTCCCAGGTCAGGCCGTCGTCCTCGCTCACGTACACCGCGTTGACCGTCAGCAGCACCGTGGTCTCCGGCCGGCCTTGCTTGGCAGGCAGAATTGCGATCGCGTGAATGTCGCTGTTGCGGATCGCGGAGCCGGGGCCGTCCACGCGCGTCCAGCTCGCGCCGGCGTCGCGGCTGCGCCACGCGCCGCCCTCCTCCACGCCGTACCAGACGTTGCGGCTGTCGTCCGGGTCCACGCAGATCGTCAGCAGCCGCGGACGATTGACGCCCGAGCAAAACTCCGGAAACTCGGGCGCCGTTCGTTCCCAGGTCGCGCCCGCGTCGCTCGACTTGTAAAGCGCGGCGCGCGACGGCGCGCCGGTGCCCGCATAGAGCACTGCCGGGTTGGCCGGATCGATCGCGATCGACCAGACCGTCTGCCCGTTCAGCAGGTTCTCGGGCCGGAACCAGTGCGCGCCGCCATCGTCGCTGATGCACAGCCCCGAATCGGCCCCGGCATAGACGCGCGACGGCGTCGCGGGATCCACCGCGAGCGCGCGCACGATGCCGTCGAACTCGATCGGTTCGGCGAGGCCGAGACGATGCCAGGTCTTGCCGTCGTCGTTCGAGCGCAGGATGCCTTGCCCGGCGGTGGCGACCAGTACGGTTGCGGTCATGAAGTGCTCCTTGTGTCAGAGAAAAATGCCGCGCGTGAGCCCGCCGTCGCAGCCGATCGATTCGCCGGTGATCGAGCCGGACTTCGGCGACGCGAGAAACGCGACGATCCACCCCATTTCTTCCGGCTGCAGCACGCGGCGGATCGGTGTGACCTTCACGTAGTTGGCCTCGACTTCCGCGGCGGTGAGCCCCTGCTTTTGCGCTTCCTTCTCGTAGAGCTCGTGGATGTGCGGCGTTTCGACGACGCCCGGATGAATCGTGTTGACCGTGATGCCGAACGGGCCGAGCTGGTCGGACAGCGTCTTGGTCAGGTGCACGATCGCCACGTTGCGCATGCCGGACAGCTGCTTGCTGCCGCGGCCCGTCAGGCCGCCGATGTTGACGATCCGGCCGAAGCCGTTGGCCCGCATGTACGGTGCGGCCGCCTTCGCGCAACGCAGGTAGCCGACCACCTTGATGTCGATGTCCTGCAGCAGTCCCTGCGGATCCGCGTGTTCGAGTTCGGCGCGCACGAGCCCGCCCGGATGCGCGGCGCCGTTCAGCAGGATGTCGAGCCGGCCGAAGCGCTCGACGCCCGCGGCCATCGCCGCTTCGATCGATGCCATGTCGGTCGTATCCACCGTGACGGGCAGGATCGTGCCGGCTGCGTCGCCGAGCGGCGCGAGCGCCGTGCGAATCTCGGCGGCCGCCGCTTCCAGATGTTCGATGCGCCGCGCGGCGATCGCGACGTTGACGCCTTCGCGCGCCAGTTCGAGCGCGACCGCCTTGCCGATGCCCATGCTGCCGCCGGTGATGAACGCGGCTTTTCCGTGCAGTTGCAGATCCATGTCGATGAAAGGTGAGAGTCGGGATTGAAGAAAGGAGCCGGTGGCGCGATCAGGACAACTGCATTTCGATGAGCGTCGGCCCGTCGGTATGCGCGAGTGCGTCGTCGAGCGCTTGCGCCAGCACATGCACGTCGCTCACGCGCTGGGCCGGCACGCCGTAGCCGCGCGACAACGCGAGCCAGTCGATCGGCGGATCGTCCAGTTGCGTCAGGCGGCTCGCGTGCGGCGTGTCGGCCGGCAGGCCGCTGCGCGCGAGTTCGGTCTGCAGGATCCCGTAGCGCCGGTTCGATGCGATCAGCATCACGATCGGCAAACGCTCGCGCGCCATCGTCCAAAGCGACTGGATCGTGTACTGCGCGCTGCCGTCGGACTGCAGCGCGAACACGCGGCGCTCCGGGCACGCGACGGCGGCGCCGAGCGCCACCGGCAGGCCCTGGCCGATGGCACCGCCCGTGTTCGTCAAAATGGTGTGACGACGCGCGCGCGCCGATGCGGTCACGAACGGGTAGCCGCAGGTGCCGCCTTCGATCGACACGATCGCATCGTCGGGCAGCGCATTCGCGAGCACGCGGCCGACGGCCTGCGGCGTGAGCGGGCCGTCCTCCACGCGCCAGCGCTCGACGTGCACACCCACGTCGTTCCCCGCCGCGCCAATGCGATCGGCCAGCGCCTCCAGCGCGTCGTCCGCCGCGTCGCCGGGCGTTGCGAGCGTCACGATGTCCTCGGGCCGCGCGAGTTCGCCCGGAATGCCCTCGTAGCCGAAGTAGGTAACGGGCGCGAGCGCGCCGGCCAGCACCACGCGCCGGCCGGCCAGCGCCGCGAGCGCCGGCTCGGGGAAGTAAGGCAGGCGGTCGATGTCCGGCAGGCCGCCGCCGCGCTCCGCCCGTGCCGGAAAAGTCTCGCTGAAGCAGGTCGCGCCGGTGGCCGCCGCGATGCGCGCCGCCGCCCGCTGCCCGCGCGCCGACAGCGCGCGGGCGCCCATCAGCAGGACGGCGCGATGACCGCTGAGCAGCAGATCGGCGACCTGTTCGACCCGAGCGGCATCGAACGACACCGCGGCCGGGCGCACGACGGCGGGCCACGCCGCGCCGCGCACGCTGGCCGACTGAAGATCGACCGGCAGCACGAGGGTCGCGACGCCGCGTTGCGCGCCCATCGCGGCCGAAATCGCGTCGGCCGTATCGGTCGCGAGATCGGTGTCGCGCGCCACGCTGCGATACCACACCGACACCGGACGGGCGAGCGATTCGATGTCCGACGTCAGCGGGGCGTCGTACTTCAGATGCTCGCGCGTGTGATCGCCGACGATGTTCAGGATCGGCGTGCGGGCGCGGCGCGCGTTGTGCAGGTTGGCAATGCCGTTCGCGTGGCCGGGCCCGAGGTGCAGCAGCGTCATCGCGGGCTTGCCGGTCATGCGGCCATAGCCGTCGGCCGCGCCCGTGCACACGCCCTCGAACAGCCCGAGGATCGACCGCACGCCGGCCACGGTATCGAGCGCACCGACGAACGGCATCTCGGTCGTGCCGGGATTGGCGAAACAGACGTCGACGCCCGCGTCTCGCGCGGTGGTGAGCACGACGCTCGCCCCGCTTCTTGCTTCGGTATCGCTGTCCAACTGTGGGATGTTCATGCGGCTGCTCGACGGGTTTGGCTGAGATGTTTTTACTGTAATCCCGAATTACGGGATTTGTCAAACGGTCCATTTCACTTTCGCGATCCACGAAGGATCTCGTTTACCCGAAATTTCGCGACTATTTCGCGCGACAACGAGGTGACGACGTTATCCGATCGCCCTCGCGACGCGATTTGTTTCCCACCATTCGGAATTTCAATAAATTGCCCCGCCACATTGACCGCGCCCGCGCCGTGCACCGTTTCACCCCGCGCCTCCACGCTCAAAATTACGATTGCAAATGCCTCTCATTTGCATTAAATTGCCGCCCAAATGTACTGTTTGGAACACAGATGCCGGCGCAAGGCCGCCCGCCGTGCCCGAACGCGAACGACACAAAAAGGGAGGGGTATGAGCAGGAGAAATTGGGCGGCCGCACCGATGGCCATCGTCGTCGGCACGGCTGGCATGGGCGCCGCCGACGCGCAGGAGACGGCGCTGCCGACCATCGAGGTGTCCGCGCAACGCGCGACGGCGCCGTTTCGCACGCGCGAATCGACGAGCGCGACGCGCAGCGAGGCGGACGTGATGGAGATTCCGTTCGCGGTCAGCAGTGTCGATACGAAGCTGATCCAGACCGTGGCCGCCACGCGCGGCGACGATCTTTACGACTGGGTCGCGGGCGTGTCGCGCCAGAACAACTTCGGCGGCCTGTGGGACAACTACGCGGTGCGCGGCTTCGCCGGCGACGGCAACACGTCCGGCACCGACTACCTGGTCAACGGCTTTTCGTGGAATCGCGGAATGAGCGTGCCGCGCGACACCGTCAACCTCGAGCGCATGGAAGTGCTCAAGGGGCCGGCGTCCGCGCTGTATGGCCGCGGCGACCCGGGCGGGATCATCAGCTATACGACGAAGCAGCCGCAGTTCGCCCGCGCGAACACCATCGGCGTGTCGGCCGGCAGCTACGGCGCACTGCGCCAGACCCTCGATTCGACCGGCCCCGTCACGAAATCGCTCGCG
This sequence comes from Arapaima gigas, assembly GCA_900497675.1. Classification (NCBI taxonomy): domain Eukaryota; kingdom Metazoa; phylum Chordata; class Actinopteri; order Osteoglossiformes; family Osteoglossidae; genus Arapaima; species Arapaima gigas. The sequence goes on from UFQX01000455.1 coordinate 226,076, forward strand.
TACCGCTTCGTCGCGATGAACGAGAACAACGGCAGCTTCCGCGACACGGTATCGAGCAAACGCTACCTGTTCTCGCCGTCGTTCACGTGGGACATCGGCGCGGACACGACGCTCCACTACGAATTCGAGAGCGCGCGTCAGAGCGCCCCGCTCGATCGCGGCGTGCTGGCGGTCAACGGCCAGCTCGGCGTGATCCCCGCGTCGCGCTTCCTCGGCGAGCCGCGCGACGGCGACTACGACGTGCGCAACACGGGCCACCAGTTCACGCTCGAGCATCGCCTCGATTCCAGCTGGTCGATCAATGCCGGCGTCGCGCAACGCAACACCGACCTGTCGGGGCGCTCGTCCGAAGCATTCGCGTTGCAGCCGGACGGTCGCACGCTGTGGCGCCGCTACCGGCAAGTCGCGTTTCACTCGAACGACCTGCAAGGCCGCCTCGAAACCGCCGGCTCGTTCCGCACGGGCAGCATCGGCCATACGCTCGTGATGGGCGTCGATGCGTACCGCTTCAACTATGACCAGTTCGTCACGCGCTCCACGCCGAGCGCCGCGGCGCCGTATGCGATCGACATCTTCGATCCGGTCTACGGCCAGCCCGCGCCGACACCGCGCACCGCGACCAACCTGCTCGAACGCGATAACGGACAAGGCGTCTACGCGCAGGACACGCTCGCGTTCGGGCCGCACTGGAAGATCCTGGCCGGGCTGCGCTGGGATCGCTTCCACCAGTCGATCGACAACCGCCTGAAGAGCGTGACGACGAGCCAGCTGCAGACCGCGGTGAGCCCGCGTATCGGCGTCGTGTACGAAATGAGCCCCGCGTGGTCGTTCTATGCGAACACCGCGTACTCGTTTCGGCCGAACAACGGCGCCGACGTCGGCGGCAACGCGTTCGATCCCGAGAAAGGCCACGGCTACGAAGCCGGCGCGAAATGGGCCGGCGCGCGCTCGCTCACGACCGTCTCGGCGTTCTACGTGACCAAGCGCAACGTGCTCACCGCCGATCCGGCGAATGCCGGTTTCTCGCGCGCGGCCGGCGAAGTGCGCAGCCGCGGCATCGAGTTCGAATGGAGCGGCGACCTCGGTCACGGCCTGCGCGGCATCGCGAACTTCGCGTACGTCGACGCCGAGGTCACGCGCGATACCGTGCTCGCGCCCGGCTCTCGCCTCGTCGACGTACCGCGCCTGAGCGGCAGTGCGCTGCTGATGTACGAGACGACCCTGCCGTTCGCGGACAAGGCCGGCGCCGGCGCGGGCGTGATCTATGTCGGCCGCCGCGCCGGCAACACGGCCAACACGCAGGACGGTTTCGAACTGCCGGCCTACGCGACCGTCCAGCTCAACGGCTATCTTCAGGTCAACAAGCACCTGCGTGCGTCCGTAGTCCTGAACAACCTGTTCAATCGCACCACCTACGTCAGCTCGTACAACAGCCTGTGGGTCACGCCGGGCGCGCCGCGCAGCCTGTTCGCGTCGCTCGCGTACTCGTTCTAGGCCGGCCGGGGCGGCTGACGCGACGCGCTTCGCGCGTCAGCCGCCGACCACGAACCGCGCGCCCAGCGCGAGCAGCAACGCAGGCGCCATCACGCACGCGCCGACCGCGAGAAATTCGCGGAAACCGACCTGCAGCCCTTCGCGCCGGATCGCCGCCAGCCACAGAATCGTCGCGAGCGAGCCGGTGATCGACAGGTTCGGGCCAAGATCCACGCCGATCAGAATCGCGTCGACCACCGTTTGCGGGCTGTGCGCCGCGTGGATCGTCGAACTCGCGATCAGCCCGGCGGGCAGGTTGTTGACCGCATTCGACACCAGCGCGACCGCGACGCCGGCCACGGCCGCGGCGACGTGCTCGCCGCTTTGCATCAGCATGTGCAGCAGGCCCGCCAGCGCGCGCACCGCGCCGGTCCGGTCGAGCGTCTCGACGACGACGAACAGCCCAGCGACGAGCGGCAACACGCTCCATGAAATCTCGCGAACGATCGGCACGCACGCCGCGCGATCGCGCATCGCCACGCACGCGACCGTGACGACGCCCGCCAGCGCGGTCGGCAACCCGAGCGGGCGATCGGCGACCGACACCGCCATCAGCGCGACGGCCGTTGTGGCGATGCCCGCGAGCGCGATGCGCCCGCCGCGCGTCAGCGGCTGCACCGGCAGCGCGGACTCGCAATGGCCGGACAGCGCACGTCGCTGCACAATCCGCAGCATCACGAACGTGCAGACGATCGACGCGACGGACGGCGCCGCGAAGTGCGCGAGCCAGACGCCGAGCGCCGGCATGTGCGCACCGTACAGTACCAGGTTCGCCGGATTCGAAATCGGCAGCACGAAACTCGCGGCATTGGCGACGAGCGCGCAGCTGTACAACAGCGGCATCGGGTCGGCCTTCGCGCGGCGCGCGGCGGCCAGGACCGCGGGCGTCAGCACGACGGCGGTCGCGTCGTTAGACAGGAACACCGTGGTGACGACACCGACGCCGTAGATCAGCGCGAACAACCGCCGCGGCGAGCCCTGCGCGAGATTGACGACGTGCGTCGCGACCCAGTCGAACAGCCCCTCGCGACGGGCCGCCTCGGACAGCAGCATCATGCCCGTCAGGAAGAGGTACACGTCGCCGCCTTTTGCGACGGCGTCCAGCGCCTGGGCAGCAGGCAACAGGTTCAACACGACCAGCAGTAGCGCGCCGCTCACGGCCCACGTGGCTTCGGGCCAACCGAACGGACGTGTGATGACGCCCGCGGTGGCGAGCGCGGAAATCAGCCATGCAAGCGAAACAGGATTCATGGGCAAGTCGATAGAGGCATGAGAATCGACATCGCGTTCACGACGATGTCGCCGATAGATCGGCGGGCTTGCCGCACACGCTGCTCAGCGAGCGTGCATGACCGAGCCACAGCGCGAGCGAGCCCGTCGACACGGCGCCCAGCACGACGAACGCGGACGGATAGCCGAAGTGTTGCGCGAGCACGCCGCCCAGCACCGGGCTGAGCGCCGCGCCGATACCCTGCGCGGTCGCGACGGCGCCCTGCCCGGCATTCACGCGGCCGGAACCATGTAGCAGGTGAACGACGAGCGCGGGCACGACCACGCTTTGCAGCCCGGCGCCGATGCCGTCGAGCACCTGCACCGGCCACACGCCCGCTTCGCTCATCCACGCCGCGGCGACCAGCCCGCGCACCGGCAGCACGAGGTACGAGAACAGCAGCACGCGCCAGTAACCGTGCGAGCGAATCAGCCGGGGCGCGAGCCACGCCGCCGCGATCATCACGCACTGCGCGATGACGATCGTCTGTGCGGTGAACGCGCTCGCATTGCTGCGCTGCGTGACGACGACACCCATCCCGTAGAGCGGCAGCATCGCGGCGTTGCCGAGATGAAACAGCGCGAGCGACGCGCCGAGCAGCACCAGCGGCCGGTTCTCGGCGAGCGTGCTCAGGCCGCCGACGCGCGACGTCGACGCCGACACCGCGTCCGACGCATGCGGATGCGCAGCTTCCGTTCCCGGTGCGGCACCGGCAGGATCGAGACCCCGTGCGGACGCATGATCGATCGCGTGCCCGGGAATCGCCAGCGTGCTCACGACGGCGAGGACCGTAAACGCGCCGACCAGCGCGAACACCGCGTCGAATCCGACATGCCAGCCGAGCCACCCGGCGAGCGCCGCACCGGCGACGTTGCCGGCGTGGTTCGCCATCTGGTTGCGCCCGAACTGCCGGTCGAAACCCTGCCGGCGCACGATGCCGAGCGTTACGCCCGCGGCGGCCGGCGCGAGCACCGCGCCGCTGACCGCCGCCACGATCTGCGACGCCGCCACCGCCGGATAGCCGTGGACGAACATCATCGCCAGCGACGCAAGCGCCGTCACCGCGGTCGCCGCGACGATCAGCGCCCGCTTCGCGCGCACCGCGTCGACGAGCGCGCCGGCCAACGGCGTCGCGGCCATCGCGGCGAGCCCGGCCAGCGTCATGACCGAGCCGATCGCATCGGCGCCCCAGCCGCGCGACAGCAGGATGACGCCGATGAACGGGCCGATGCCGGCCTGCACGTCGGCCAGGAAGAAGTTGAGCGCTTCGAGCGCGCGCGCCGGTCTCATGGTCGTGTCACCGTCGCTCGCTCATTCGACATCCGCATCGACGAGCTCGGCGATCTCGCTCACGTCGAGCGTCGTGCCGTGCGGCGTGACGACGCCGTGCCCCCACGCCTGCACATGGACCCCGGGACGCAGATATTCGTGCAGCGCCTCAGCCGCATGCGGCGGCACCCGCAACGCGACGCCGCTCGTCAGCAACGCACCGTTCACCTCGCCTTTCGGGCCATGCAGCGCGAACGCGACTTCGCCGCTCGATTCCATCGGTTGTCGAGCGGGGTGCGTCGGCTTCGGCGGTGCAGCGTGCGCGGGCCCGTCGTCGACGATATCGACGCCGTCGCGGCCGGTCAGTTGCACGGCCGCGATGATCTCCGCGCGACGCGGCTTGACGCCCCGCACGCGGATGCGGTCGCCGACCGCGACGCGGCGTACCAGTTCGCGGCCCAGATGCGGCGGCACGTGCACCTGCAGGTCGCCGTTCAGGATCAGGCCGTCGATGTCTCCGTGCGGATTGAGCAGGAACTGGGTGACGCGGCCGCGCGTTTCGGGCAGGCAGGCGGGATCGATCCAATGCATGGCAGGACTCCTTTCGATGAGTTGCGGAATAGCGCCGCGCGATTAGCGCGCGACATCGTCATAGAGATTCACGACATGGCCCGGCGCGCCGAACGCCGTCGCCTGCAGCGCTTCGCCGTACGCGTTGCGCGTGCCGTAGCCGACCGCGGCCACGCGCTCGCCGGGGGCGAGCAGCGCACCGAATTGCTGGGCGGCCGGAACGGTCAGCTTGACGATCGCCCCGCTGTCGAGCATCACGCCGTCCGGCTCGCCGCGCGGCGCCCGCGTCACGCGGCGCACGACGCCGGACACGCTCAGGCGGGCGAGGTTGACGCCGCGCAGCATGGGCGCGACGGGCGCGCGCGGCTGATCGGACAGCGACGCGCCGCTGCCGTCATTGCGGACCACGCGGGCACGGATTTCATCGTCGACGCGTCGCTCGCCGGCTACCGTCACGCGGTCGCCCGTCTTCACGAGCGCCGTCAGTTGCGAACCGAGATGCGGCGGCAGGCGGACGAGCGTGCCGTCGGTGAGCACGAAGCCGTCGACGGTGCCTTCCGGATTGATCGTCAGGCGCGACAGCGTGCCCGACACCAGCGCATTCGATGCGGTGTCGTTTCCGGGTACGGCAGGCACAAGCGCGCGGGGCCGAGGAGGAGCAGGCGGCGGCATGGCGCCGGCCGGGTCGTCCGCGCGCGGCGCCGGCGGCACCTGCGCCAGGCTGACCGTTGCGACGGCAACGAGTGCGGCAGCGCAGAGCATGCGAGACGAGCGGCGCACGGCGGCACGGCACGGCGGCCGCGATCGAACGACAGGCAGGTACGACTTCATGACGGGCTCCGGCGACGGGTTGCGATGCCTCGATATCCGCAATACCCGTGCCAACCCGCAACGCCCCGCGTGGCCATGCGCCGAACGACGACGCGTGCGAAACATGTCGGATTTCCCGACACGTCGCGTCACCGGATGTCGGCATTCCCGACAGTCGAAATGGCGCGGCTAGCCGTCGCGCTCGATCCCGAGATTCGCCATGCGCGCATAGAGCGACTGGCGGCCGATGCCGAGCTGCCTCGCGGCTTCCGCGCGGTTGCCGTTCGCACGCTCGAGCGCGTGCAGGATGGCTGCGCGCTCGACCGTCGCCAGCGCATCGGTCAGCGGCATGTCGAGCAGGTGCGCCGGCACCGCATCGGCGCCCGGTTCGCGCGCCGGCACGGCGGCCAGGCCGAGATCGGCCGCGCTGACGGCCGGCCCGGGGGCGAGCGCGGCCGCCCGCTCCATCACGTTGCGCAGTTCCCGCACGTTGCCCGGCCAGCGGTGATCGAGCAGCGCGCGCTGCGCGTCGTTCGTCAGATGCAGCGCGCGCATGCCTGCCGCGTTGCGCAGGAAATGCGCGGCGAGCGGAAGGATGTCGGCCACACGCTCCGCGAGCGGCGGCAGGTGCAGCGGAATGACGTTCAGCCGATAGAAGAGATCTTCGCGGAACGTGCCGTTCGCGACGGCCGCAGCGAGGTCGCGGTGCGTCGCGGCCACGACGCGAATGTCGATTGCCGTGGCGCGATCCGCGCCGAGCGGCGTCACCTGGCGCTCCTGCAGCGCGCGCAGCAGCTTCGCCTGCATCGCGGCGGGCATGTCGCCGATCTCGTCGAGAAAGAGCGTGCCGCCGTCGGCCTCGACCAGGCGCCCCGCGCGATCGGCATGCGCGCCCGTGAACGCGCCGCGACGATGCCCGAACAACTCGCTTTCGAGCAGATCGGCCGGAATGGCCGCGCAGTTCACGGCGACGAACGGCCCCGCATGCCGGGCCGATGCCGCATGCAGCACGCGGGCGGCCACCTCCTTGCCCGTGCCCGTCTCGCCGGTCAGGAGCACGGTCGCGTCGCTCATCGCGGCGCGGCCGACCTGCTTTTGCACGTCGCGCATCGCGGCGCTCACGCCCAGCAGTCGCGGCCGGTCCGCCGACGGTTCGCCCGCGAAACCACCGTCGGGCGGCGCGGTCGCGAGCGCGGGCGGCTGATTCGCCGACACGACGCGTTCGAGCAGTTGCGCGATGTCGCGACGCCCGATCGGCTTCGTCAGGTGATCGAATGCGCCGAGCCGCATCGCTTCGATCGTGTTGTCGCTGGTCGCATGGGCCGTCAGCATGACGACCGGAATCGCGGCCAGCGCGGGATCGTCGCGCAGTTGCGCGAGCACGGCCAGCCCGTCCAGATCCGGCAGGCGGAAATCCAGGAAGATGCATTCGACGCCACCGCCGTCGCGCAGCGTGCCGAGCGCGGCGCGACCGGTTGCGGCCTCGACGGCCCGATGACCGAGATCGGCGAGCGTTTCGGCGAGGCCGTCGCGAAAGGCCGCGTCGTCGTCGACTATGAGGATGTTTGCCATGGAATTTCAATCACGAATGCGGCGGCCCCGTCGAGGCGCGCGTGCCCGCCGTGCGCCGCCGCCACTTCGCGGACGACGGCAAGACCGAGGCCCGTCCCATCCGCGCGACCCGTCACGAACGGTTCGAAAATCCGCTCGCGCTGCGCGGCCGGCACGCCGGGGCCGCTATCCGACACGGTGAGGCACAGCCAGTCGCGCCCGGCGAACGCGCGCCGCTCGGCGGCGAGCGTGACCGCGCCGCCGTCGCCCGCGTGGTGCAGCGCGTTGAGCAGCAGATTGTCGAGCGCGCGCCGCATCTGGTCGGGATCGAACGCGGGGAAATCCGACGGCCACGCAAGCCGCTCGCCCTGCCCCGCGAGCGACAGCGTCAGGTCGATCGCTTGCCGCTGTGCCAGCTCGCGGTGCGCGTCCACCACCTGCGCGAGCCACGCGTCGACGTCGACCCGTGTCGCATGCGGGCGCACCGGCTGCGTCAGCGCGAGCAGGCTCGACAATTGCGCATCGATGCGCTCGATCTGCGCGAGGATCACGCGCAGCGCGTCCTGCTGCCGCCGGCCATCGCCGGCCAGCGCGTTTTCCGCCTTCAGCCGCATCGCGCCCATCGGATTGCGAATCTCGTGCGCGACCTGCGCGGCAAGCTTCCCCAGCATGCCGAAGCGTTCGGCCTGCGCGAGGCGCGTGCGCAGTTCGTCGGCCTGCTGTTGCAGCAGGTCCGCGCGCCGCGCCCGCTCGTTGAACGCATCGATGACGCGGTCGAGATCGGGCTCGCCGACATACGGCAGGTGATGCTCGCGACCGTCGGGCCCCAGCCCGCTCTCGATCCGCGCGAGATTGCGCTTCCATCGGCGCAGCGCCACGGCCAGCGCCGCCGCGATCGCCAGAATCACGGCAAGCACGGCCGCGAGGCCCGTGGCCAGCAGTTCGCCGTGCCGGCCCAGCGGCGGGCGCGCACGTGTGAGCATCCACACGTACAGCCCCGAGCCGCCGCGTACCGGGCAAGCCGCCGCGACCACGGCATCCTGCGCGCCTTCGACGACGTTCGCCGTCGCGGCATGCGTCGCGGCCGCGGCGCGCAGCGTGCGGAGGATCAGCGGCGTTTCCGCTTCCGGAACGTCGCGTTTGACGCCGCTGCCCTGGTAGGTGGGAAAGGAATACGCGAGAAAGCCGCTTGCCGCCGGGGCGGCGCCGGGCATCCAGAACCCGCCTTCCATGTCGGGCGCACGGGAGAGCACGATGTCGAGGATCGCGTGCATCAGGTCCGGGGCGGGCCCGGCGCCTGGCGACGCTGAAGACGCGCTGTAACGCGACGCGACCGCCTCGCATGCCGATGCGCCGGCGGCCTTCGCGCCGGCGACCTGCTGGCTCTCGGCGGAACTCGCCGTGACCCAGACGACCGCGACCAGCGTCGCGCACAGCGCGGCGACGAGTGCCCAGAGCATGACAAGTTGGGTGGAAAACGACGGACGCTTCATCGGATCGGGCTGGCGGGTGAGTACGACAGAATAACGTATTGCATGTCATGCGAAGCCGCCGCGATCGCCATGCGTCGCACGGGTGGCCCGCCGGGCCGGCGGCACCGGCTCACCCCGGAAAGCCGGGCGAAAGCCTCGGGCGCTAGACTGCCTTCGGTCCAGCGTCCACCCCGAAACATCACCGTCGAGCCCCCCATGCGCGCCCGTTCCGTTCGAATCTTGTCCGCTGTCCTGTTCGCCGTCGGTACGCTCGTCGGCACGGCCTCCGCCAGCCACGCATGCGAAGTGCCTGCTCCCGTGCGGACGATCGACCCGCCCGGCTACTACGACGACCCCACCGGTTATGCGCGCGACGTGAAGCCGATGCGCGACTTCGTCGCGAAGCTGAACACGGCGGCGGATCATGGCGACTGGTCGTGCGCGTTGACGCTGCTCGACAGCTGGGCGCAATCGGATGCGTTGATGGGCGCGATCTCCGGTTATCAGGGCTACTACGAGCGCTCGTGGGCCGGCACCGATTTCGCGATGGTGATCCTGCGCATGCCGCGCGGGTTGCGCGAAGCGAACCGCGGGAAATTCAACGCGATCGACCCATGGCTCGAACGCATCGCGATCGCGACCCGCAATGCGGAAGCGATCAACCACCTGCACAACAATCTTGTGTACTGGGCCGGGCTCAACCTGATCGCGATCGGCACCGTCACTGATAATGCCAGCCTGATCGATTCCGGCTTGCTGCGGGTGCGCGAAGGCATTCGCGACATCCGCCCGGACGGCTCGCTCGAGCGCGAGGTCAAGCGCGGCGACCGCGCGCTCCACTATCACACCTTTGCGCTGCTGCCGCTCGTGTTCGCGGCCGAACTCGTTCAGCGGCGCAACATCGATCTCTACCGCGAAAACGACGGTGCGATCGGCCGCCTCGCGAACCTCGTGATCGACGCGGTGGAAGACCCCGCGAGTTTCACGAAGATCACGCCGGTCAAGCAGGACCTGTTTCCGTGGACGTTCCGCGACGAACTGAGCTGGGTCGAGCCGTACTACGCGCGCTTTCACGATCGCCGCCTGCCGGCGATCATCGCGCCGCGCCGCCCGTTCAGCGAATGGCGGCTCGGCGGCGACGTGACGGCGGCATGGGGCGCGCCGCTGCCATGACGCGCGGCGCATTCGATCAGAAGCGGTGGCGAATGCCGACGATCGCAAGCTCCTGGGTCGCCTTGCCGCCGTCGATGTAGGCGTCCGCAATCACCGCCTGCGCCGGGCCCGCGCCGTTGCTGCCCGACGCGTGCCCGTAGCTCACCGTCGCGTAGAGATCGGTGCGCTTGCTGAGCGCGTAGTCGGCCGCGAGCGTGACCTGCTGGTACGTGGCCGATGAATCGCCGTGCGATTTCAGGTAGTTGTAACCCGTCTCGAACAGCAGCGCGGGCGAAGCCTGCCACGCGACGAACACCGAGCCGTTGTTGTAGCGCTCGGCCGTCCCGAACGTCGAATTCCCGTCGCGCAGGTATTCGGCATAACTGTAGTGGCCGCCCACCGTGAATGCGCCGAGCACGTAGCTCACGCCGGCGCGCGCGATATTCACCGCGCTGGCCGTCGCGTACGCGTTATTGACCGGCGACAGGAAGATCGTATCGGCACTGCTTGCGCCGCGCGTCGACAGCACCGCGTTCCCGTTGTCCAGATGCGCGTAGCCGGCCGCGACGGTCAACGGCCCGGCCGTATACGACATCGCCGCGTTGTACGCCTGCCCCGAGCCGACCGAGCCGGCCACGCCGCCGAACCCGTACATCGCGGCCACCTGCAGGCCGCCCCACGACGGGCTCACCCATTTGACCGCATTGCTGTTGCGAACCGAGCCGTCGGCATTGTCGACGTCGCCGGGCGCCGTGAAGTACTCGAGGAAATTGTTGCCCTGCACCGTCAACACCAGATCCTGCAACGTATCCTGCTGACGGCCGGCCGTCACCGTGCCGAACCCGCCCGCCAGCCCGACGAACGCCTTGCGCCCGAACAGCAGGCCGCCGCTCATCTTGCCGCTGTTCACGTTGAAGCCGTTCTGCAGGTTGAACAGCGCGCTCAGGCCGCCGCCGAGATCCTCGGTGCCTTTCAGCCCCCACTGGCTGACGGACATCTGCCCCGACTGCAGCTTGACCTGGTTGCTCGCGCCGCCGGTGTTGTGCGTGTACTGAATCGATTCGTCGATGACGCCGTAAAGCGTGACCGAGCTTTGTGCGAATGCGTTGCCGCATATGCCGGCCGCGCATGCGAGGGTGGTCGATGCGATCCATTTCATTGCCTTTCTCTCCTGTCGTTGCGGGGTTGATCCATCTGATTGACGTGCTTCAGACATCATTCGTCATTTGATTTGGATAACGAATTGATGAAGGCGATACCGGTCGCTGCGTTTCGGCGGAACGCGACGGCGACACGTAGCGCCGGCGCGCCCCGAGGCTCTACCTGTGCCGTGCCGCGCGAGCGCGATGCCTGAACAGGCAGATCAGCTCGCTCGCCACGTGCGCGGCGACCAGCGCGGTAATGTCCGCATGATCGTAGGCGGGTGCGACCTCGACCACGTCCGCGCCGACCAGGTCGACCGACGTGAGCCCGCGGATGATCGACAGAGCCTGCGCGCTCGACAGGCCGCCCGGCACGGGCGTGCCGGTGCCGGGCGCGAAGGCCGGATCGAGCCCGTCGACGTCGAAGGTGAAATAAGCCGGCCGCGCGCCCACGATCTCGACGATGCGCGCGATGGTCGCGTTCACGCCGTGCTCATGCACCCAAGCCGCATCGAGCACCGACACGCCCATGAAATCGTCGTTCCACGTGCGGATGCCGACCTGCACCGAGTGGGCGGGATCGATCAGCCCGTCCTTGATCGCCTTGTAGAACATCGACCCATGATTGAGGCTGTCCGGTTGATCGTCGGGCCAGGTATCGCAGTGCGCATCGAAATGGATCAATGAAAGCGGCCTGCCGTACTTTTCCGCATGAGCCACGAGTAGCGGGTAGCTGATGTAGTGATCACCGCCGAGCGTCAGCATCCGAGCACCGGCATCGAGAATCGTGCGCGCATGCGTGACGATCGTCTCCTTGACGGTCGACGGATTGTGCACGTCGAGCCAGCAGTCGCCGTAGTCGATCACCGCATAGTCGTCAAACGGATTGATCCCCCATGGATACGGCAGCAGCACGCCGAGCTGGCTGCTCGCCGCACGGATCGCGCGTGGGCCGAGCCGTGCGCCCGGACGGTTGGTCGTCGCGATATCGAGCGGCACACCGGTCACCGCGAGATCGACGCCTGCCAGTTCCTTCGTATACAGGCGCCGCATGAACGACACCACGCCCGCATAGGTGTTCTCCTTCGACGAACCATAGGGCGATTCGCGACGGATCGCGCCGTCACCGCGCACGACTGGCTGCTTCTGCATGATGCGTTACCCCTGTTTCGTGTGCCGATAACGCGCACTCCGGTATCAGATGCCCAGCGCGCAGCCGTCCTTGCGATGGTCGGACGCGCCGATCAGCGTGCCGGCCTCCCAGTCGATCCGGATCGCCTGCGCGCCGCCGATCGCCCAGCTCGGCGCGACGACGTTGAAGCCGCGACGCGCGAGCGCTTCGCGCACTCCCGCGGGCATCGTGCATTCGACCTCGACCTGATCGGTGCCCGGCCGCGGAAAGATGCGCGGCAGGTCGATCGCCGTTTGCAGGTCCAGGCCGTAGTCGAGCACCTTCGACAGGAAGTGCGCATGCCCCATCGCCTGATAGTGGCCGCCCATCACGCCGAACGTGATCTGCACCTTGCCGTCGCGGGTCACCATGCCGGGAATGATCGTGTGCATCGGCCTCGCGCGCGGCGCGATCGCGTTCGGGTGGCCGGCTTCGAGCGTGAAACTCTGGCCCCGGTTGTGCAGCATCACGCCCGTTTGAGCGGACATGATGCCGCTGCCGAACGGATGAAACAGCGAATTGATGAAGCTCGCGCAGTTGCGATCCTTGTCGACCACGCAGATGTACACCGTATCCTTGTGCTCCACCGTCGCCGCGACCGGCGCGCCGAGCGCGTGAAGCGCCGCGATGCGCGTACGCAGCGATTCGACGGATGCCTCCGACAACAGCGTCTCGACGTCCATCGGCCGCCGGCGCGGATCCGCCAGCAGCACGTCGCGCAGCGCATACGCGACCCGTGCGGCATCGATCTCGCGGTGCAGGCGCTCGGCGCCGAGCGGATCGTCGTTCGCGTCGAAGCCTTCGAGCAGCTTCAGCATCAGCAGCGCGATGACGCCCTGCCCGTTCGGCGGACACTCGTGCACGTCGTAGCCGCGAAAGCGCGCGGTGATCGGCGTCACGTATTCGCCATGGAACGCCGCGAAATCGTCCATCGTATGCAAGCCGCCCATGCTGCGCAGGCGCGCCACGATGTCCTCCGCGACCCCGCCTTCGTAGAACACGCGCGGGCCCCCTTGCGCGATCGCCTCGAGCGTGCGTGCGAGCAGCGGCTGCCGATGCACGCTGCCTGCCCGCGGCGCGTGGCCGGCCACCAGCATCTGCGCGCGGCTCGTCGCGTCCAGCGACAGCAGTTGCGCCTGATGCGCCCAGTCCGCCGCCGCGCGCGGCGCGACCGCATAGCCGTCACGGGCGAACCGGATTGCCGGCGCGAGCAACGCGGAAAGCGGCAGCGAGCCGTGGTCGCGCGCGAGCGTCGCCCATGCGTCGACCGCACCGGGCACCGTCACCGCGTGCGGCGAGTGGCGCTCGATCGACGTGACACCGAGCGCGCTCAGCCGCTCGACGCTGGCGGCGGCCGGCGCCCAGCCCGACCCGTTGAAGCCGACGATGTCGTCGCCGCCGCCGCGCGAATAGAGCGCGAAGCAGTCGCCGCCGATGCCGGTCGAGCCCGGCTCGACGACGCATTGCACCGCGCACGCGGCAATCGCGGCGTCCATTGCGTTGCCGCCCGCTTCCAGGATCCGGACGGCAGCCAGCGTCGACGCGGGATGCGACGTCGCGGCCATCGCGCCGGTCGACATCACGAGCGAGCGGCCCGGTTGTTCGAAATTCCTCATGGTGTGCTCCCGATTCAGCGGGCGGCCAGCGACCGGCGCCACGCGAGCGTGTCGTCGAGCGCGCGTTTCGACGCATCGAACAACTGGTCGATTTCGTCGTGCGTGATGATCAGCGGCGGGCAGAAATTGAATGCATCGCCGAGCGCGCGCGTGATCACGCCGTACGCGAGCGCCCGCTCGCCGGCATGGGCGGCCACGCCTTCGGACGGCGGAAACGGCGTTTTCGTCGCCTTGTCGGCGACCAGCTCGACCGCCGCGAGCAGCCCGGCCCCGCGTGCTTCGCCCACGAGCGGATGCTCGGCGAGATCGGCCACGCGCTGCTGGAAGTGCGGGATCACGCTGCGCACGTGGTCGAGCACGCCGTCTTCGTCGTAGATGCGCAGCGTCTCGAGCGCGACGGCCGCGCAAACCGGATGGCCGCTATACGTGAAGCCGTGGCCGAAGGTGCCGATCTTCTCGCTTTCGGCCACGAGAGCGCGATAGATCGCATCGTTGACCATCAGCGCCGAGATCGGCAGGTAGCCGGCCGACAGCTGCTTGGCGACGACGATCATGTCGGGCTGCATGCCGAAAGTTTCCGAGCCGAACATGTTGCCGGTGCGACCGAACCCGCAGATGACCTCGTCGGCCACGAGCAGGATGTCGTACCGCTTCAGCACGCGCTGGATCTTCTCCATATAGGTGGCCGGCGGGACGATCACGCCGCCCGACGCCATGATCGGCTCGGCAAAGAACGCGGCGATCGTGTCGGGCCCTTCGCGCAGGATCAGTTGCTCGAGCGACTCGGCGCAGCGCGTCGCGAACTGCTCCTCCGATTCGCCCGGCAGCGCATGGCGGTAGTAGTGCGGGCAATCCGTATGCAGGATGCGATCGATCGGCAGGTCGAAGTCGCGATGGTTGTTCGGCAGGCCGGTCAGGCTCGCGGACGCGATCGTCACGCCGTGGTACGCCCGCGTGCGTGCGATGATCTTTTTCTTCAGCGGCCGCCCGAGCGCGTTGTTGTAATACCAGATCAGCTTCATCGCGGTATCGTTGGCTTCGGAGCCCGAGTTCGCGAAGAACACCTTCGACATCGGCACGGGCGCCATCGCGATCAGTTTCTCGGCCAGCAGGATCGACGGTTCGGACGACTTATGACCGAACGCGTGATAAAACGGCAGTTTGCGCATTTGCCGGTCCGCCGCGTCGGCGAGCCGCGATTCGCTGAACCCCAGCGACGCGCAGAACAGGCCGCTCAGCGCCTCGATATAGCGGTTGCCTTCCGTGTCGTACACGTAGACGCCCTCGCCGCGCTCGATCACCATCGGCCCGACATCGCGATGGCGGCTCAGGTTCGTGTACGGATGAAGGACGTGATCGATGTCGTTCTGCTTCAGAGTGTGCATGAGTACCTTCCTGGTTTCGTCTCTTCCATGGTCGTGTCCTGCGTGTACGGCACCGGCCTGAACAGGCCGCCCGTTCCCGCTATTTGAGCCCGCCGGACAGGAACTTCTGCAATCGCCCGCTTTTCGGCGTCTTCAATATGTCGCGCGGATGGCCTTCCTCCTCCACGATGCCCTCGTGCAGGAACATCACGTGGTTCGACACTTCGCGCGCGAAGCCCATCTCGTGCGTGACGACGATCATCGTGCGGCCTTCGCGCGCGAGATCGCGCATCACCTTGAGCACGTCGCCGACCAGCTCCGGATCGAGCGCCGACGTCGGCTCGTCGAACAGCAGCGCGTCGGGCTCCATCGCGAGCGCGCGGGCGATCGCGACACGCTGCTGCTGACCGCCGGACAGGTGCGCCGGATACGCATCGGCGAAACGCGTCATGCCCACCTGCTCGAGATAGCGCGCCGCCCGCTCGCGCGCCTCCGCGCGGCCGAGCTTCAGTACGCGCAGCGGCGCCTCGACGACGTTCTGCAGCACCGTCATGTGCGCCCACAGATTGAAATGCTGGAACACCATCGCGAGCCGCGTGCGCATCCGGCGCAACTGGACGGGATCCGAGATCCTGATCTGGCCGCTGCGGTCGACCGACGTCCTGACCTCGCCGCCGCCGAGCGAGACGCGGCCCGACGAAGGCGATTCCAGGAAATTGATGCATCGAAGCAGCGTGCTCTTGCCGGACCCCGACGAACCGATCACGCTGATCACGTCGCCCGGGTTGGCGGCCAGCGAGACGCCTTTCAGCACCTCGTTGTCGCCGTAGCGCTTGTGAAGATTTTCGACGGACAGTGCATTCATGTGGCGTGGCTCCGCGATTGGGCGAGCGGGGAAAGCGGCAGCGGCCGCAAGTGAACGAGCAGCCGGCGCTCGGTTGCGCGGATCAGCAGCGCGACGAGCCCGGTCAACGCGAAATAGACGGTGCCGACCGAAATGAACGCCTCGAACGGCGCGTAATAGTTCGCGTAGAAATCGCGCGCCGCGCCCGTCAGGTCGATCAGCGTGATCGCGCTGACGAGCGACGTGCCGTGCAGCATCAGGATGACTTCGTTGCTGTACGCGGGCAGGAACCGGCGCAGTGCCGACGGCAACACGATGCGGCGCCAGGCGGTCGCACGCGACATCCCGTACGCCTGCGCCGCTTCGATTTCGCCGTATGCGGTCGCGCGGATCGCGCCGGCCAGGATTTCGACGGTGTACGCGCAGGTGTTCGCCGTCAGCGCGATCATCGCGCAGCCGAACGGATCGCGCAGCAGCAACAGCAGCGGATTGCCGCGCTGCCACGCGTCCTGCACCCACTGGAACTGGCCGAAGCCGTAATACACGATCATCAGTTGCGCGAGCAACGGCGTGCCGCGCATGAACCACGTATAGACCGCCACCGGGCCGTGCACGAAGCGGTTCGGCGACACGCGCAGCACGGCGAGCGGAATCGCGAGCAGCAGCCCGAGAGCAAGCGAACCCACGGTCAGCTGCACCGTCACCCACAGCCCGCCTGCGTACGCACCGAGCAGCGACATCCATTGTTCATGGCTCATCCGTGCAGCCTCCCCTCGCGCATGCCGCGGTTCAGGCGCACGCGGGCACGCGCCGCGCACGCCGTCGATCCCGACGTCACCAGCAGATACACCGCGCAGGCCGCGAGATAGAACGTCATCGGCGCCTGGGTCGTGCGGCCGGCCTGGTCGGAGATGAACATCACGTCGTGCAGGCCGATCAGCGACGCGATCGCCGTGGTCTTGAGCAGCACCAGCCAGTTGTTCAGGGCGGCGGGCAACGCGAGCCGCGCCATCTGCGGCAACAGGATGCGGCGAAACGCGAGCCAGCCCGAGAATCCGTATGCGCGCGCCGCCTCCATCTGGCCGCGCGGCACACCGAGGATCGCGCCACGGAACGTCTCCGTGTAGTACGCGCCGAATATGAAACCGATCGTCAGCACCGCGGTGGCGAACGCGTCGACGTCGGGCGCACGCAAGCCGAACGCGGCCGACAGACGGTTCAGCACGATCTGGCCGCCATAGAACACCAGCAACATCATCACGAACTCCGGCACGCCGCGAATCAGCGTGGTATACGCGGTGGCGGCAGACACCAGCACGCGCGAGCCCGACAGCTTGGCCATCGCGCCCGCGATGCCGATGCACACGGCGAGCGCGACGGACAGCAAGGCGAGCACGATCGTCACCTGGGCGCCGCGCAACAGGGCCGGCAGGTATTGCTGTAATGCGGACATGACGCTCCTTTCCCGCGCTGTCGGGGTTCGGCCCGGCCGCACCGGCGCATCCCTGCGCGCCGGCGCGATGCCGATCGCCCGACGATCAGTAGATGTCGAAATCGAAGTACTTCTTCTCGATGGACTGATACACGCCGTTCGCGCGAATGGCCGTGATCGCCTGGTTCAGCTGCTGCCGGAGATCGTCGTCGGTCTTGCGCACCGGAATGCCGTAGCCCTCGCCCAGCAGCGTCTTCTGCTCGGGCGTCGTCCCGACGATCGGCGTGCCGACGAACTTGAAGTTCGCGCCTTCCGGTTTCGTCAGGAACGCGGAATAGGCGGCGGTCGCGTCCTGCAACGCGGCATCGATGCGGCCCGAACGCAGATCGAGATAGACCTCGTCCTGGGTCGGATAGCGCACCAGCTGCACGCCGTTCTGCACCCAGTACGCGCTCGCGTACTTGTCGGCCAGCGTGCCGCGCTGGACGCCGACGCGCTTGCCCTTGAGTTCCGCCGGCGTCGCGTCCTTGATCGGGCTGTTCTTCGCGACGACCAGCCGGCGCGGCGTGTTGTAGTACTTGTCGGTGAACGCGACCTTCTGCTTGCGCTCGGCGGTGATCGCGACCGACGCGACGATCGCGTCGACCTTGTCGGCCATCAGCGCGGGGAGCAGGCCGTCCCAGCCGATCTGAACCAGCGTGCAATTGGCGTGCATCTGGGCGCACAGTGCATGGATGACGTCGATGTCGAAGCCCACCGGCGTGCCGTCGGGCTGCATCGACGAAAACGGCGGGTACGCGCCTTCATAGCCGATCCGGATGTCCTTCCACTCTTTCGCCTGGGCCTGCGCGGCCGCCAGCAGGACGGCGACGAGCAGCAGGAATCTCATCATGGGTCGTTTCATATCGACACTCCGTAACGTGTTTCGTGGGAAATGATTGCGTGATCGTGTTGCAGGTTGTTTGTCCGACAATTCGTTCGGATGACTTATCGACAGGCACGAGGCGACAGCCGTCGCCTCGTCCTGTTTCCGTCAGTGCCCGCCCGTCATCCAGTCGCGCAAGGCCGGGACGGTCGCTTCGATGTGCTCGCGCACCGCGGCCTCGAGCGCGGCAGGATCGCGGCCCCGGATCGCGTCGATCAGCCCCATGTGGTCGTCGCGCGACGTCTTCGGCTTGTAGGCCAGTTCGAGCCACAGACGCATGTGCGGCTCCACCACCGTGTGCAGCCCGGCAATCTGCGTGATCAGGCGCTGGCGGCCGCACAGCCGGCACAGATATTCGTGAAAGCTGCGGTGCGCGGTGACCCATTGCTGGCCGTCGGCTTCCGCGCGCTCCATCGCATCGATCAGGCGCGTCAATTCGTCGACATGCTGCGGCGTGATGTTCGGCAGCGCCATGCGCGCCGCCAGCCCTTCGAGTACGCCGCGCATGCCGAACACCACCTCCATCTCGTCGACGTCGAGCCCCCGCACGATCGCGCCGCGATTCGGACGGATCGCGACCAGCCCTTCGCTGGCGAGCCGACGGAACGCCTCCCTCACCGGCATGCGGCTCGTATTGATCTCGGCGGCGATGTCCTCGGGAATCAGGCGATCGCCGGCCTTGTACGTTCCCATCCGGATGCGGTAGAGCACGTGTGCGTAGGCCTCTTCCTCGGCCGTGGCGGGAAATTGCGGATGCAGCGGCGGCGTACGTGTGTCCATGTTCATGCAATGACCTCTTTCGCGGAACGTCGGCATCGCCGCGCAATGCCCGCACGCGCAGGCGCGTGGCAGGCTCGCGAACTTCCGTTCGATCCCGAATGAAAGGATTGTGTAATAGTGGATATTTGTATCTACGGCTGCACTATACGACGCCAGAAATAATGTCGAATATGGGTTAACCCTTGGGATCGGCGAGGCACTGACGCGCCCTCACCCGCCAACAAAAAACGCCCGACGCCGGGAATCCGGCGTCGGGCGTATCAACCCATTGCAGCGTGCGCCTCGATGCGCCGCGTTGAGCACACGGCATGCGTGGCGTTTTTTTAGCCTGCGGCCCGCGCGTCGGCCGCCTGGCCTGTCAGCGCGCGTCCGCGGGCACGGCAGCGCGCTTCGACACGCCGTCCCGCTCGATCCGTTCGACGATACGAGCGAGCCGAATGATGTCGGTCAGCGCGAAATCGGCCGCATCGGGCCGGGGCCGGCCGCACTGGTCGGCCATGCGCATCGCGAACGCGAGCGCTTCGGAACGCTCGCGCAGCAGCGCGCGCAGCGCATCCGCGATCACCTGCCGGTCGCGCGGGTCATCCAGGCCCAGCACGGAACCGGCATCCGGCATCGCAAACGGCCCGGCCGGCCGCACGGCAACATCCGGCACGCGCATCGTGTTTCGTTCCATGGTCTTCCTCTTTATCGACTCGCGACCGACCGACACCGACCGGCACGTCACCGCCGGTTCGACCGCGACACCACGTCGATCCACACCGCCAGCACCAGCACGGCGCCCTTGACGATCATCTGCCAATACGCGTCGACGTCGAGCATCGACATCCCGTTGTCGAGGCTGGCCATCACGAGCGCGCCGATCAGCGCGCCGTAGACGGTGCCCGACCCGCCGCGCATCGACGTGCCGCCGATGAAGCACGCGGCGATCGCATCGAGCTCGCCCATCGTGCCGGCGGACGGCGACCCGGCCGCGAGCCGCGCCGTGTTGACGAGGCCGGCAAACGCGCACATCAGCCCCATCAGCGCGAAGATCACGAGCTTCACGCGATCGGTATCGACACCCGACAGCCGCGTCGCCTCCAGGTTCGACCCCACCGCGTAGATGCGCCGGCCGAATACCGTCTGCGTCGCGATCCACGAGAACACGCCGAGCAGCACGAGCAGCAGCAGCACGGGCACCGGAATGCCGCCGTAACGGTCGAGCGTCGCGACGAACGCGAACAGCACGGCGCCCGCGCCGACGATCTTCGCGACGTCCTGCCACAACGGCGCGACCGTGAGCCGGTAGCGCCGCCGCGTGCCGCGCTGCCGTACCACCAGCAGCGTCGCGACCACGAACAGCAGCACCGCGAGGCCATCGCCGGCGATGCGCGGCAGATAGCCCTGCCCGATGAACACGAAGCCGTCCGACACGGGCGCGATCGTCGAGCCGCCCGTCACGCCGAGCAGGATGCCGCGAAACGCGAGCATCCCGCCGAGCCCGACGATGAACGACGGCACGCGCCGGTAGGTCGACCACCAGCCGTTGAAGAGCCCGATCAGCACGCCGAGCGCGAGCACGACCGGCACCGTGGCCGCGACCGGCCAGTGGCGGTTGACGTCGAGGATCGCGGCGACGCCGCCGAGCAGCCCGAGCAGCGAGCCGACCGACAGGTCGATCTCGCCCGCGATGATGACGAACACCATCCCGCACGCGAGCATGCCGGTGATCGACATCTGCCGCAGCAGGTTCGATACGTTGCGCGGCGTGACGAACGCGCCGTCGGTCAGCACCGAGAAGAACGCCCAGATCGCGACGACCGCGAACAGCAGTGCAAGCAGCTTGTAGCGCGTGAAGATATGACGCAACGCCAGCCGCGGCGCACGCCCGTCGGGACGACGCGCATCGGTATCCGGCGTCGCCGGGGTCGAGGAAGAAAGTTCGGAATTCATGATGCACTCGCTGCGGTGGGTTCGGCGGGCAGCCGCGCGGGCTTCAGCGCGGCGCCGAGAATCTGTTCCTGCGTGAGGCCCTGGTTGACGAAATCGCCGCGCAGTTCGCCTTCACCGATCACCAGCACGCGATCGGCGAGACCGAGCACCTCCGGCAGTTCCGACGACACGACGATCAGCGCGACGCCGCGCTTCGCAAGCGCGAAGATCAGCCGGTAGATCTCCACCTTCGCGCCCACGTCGACGCCGCGGGTCGGTTCGTCGAGGATCAGCACCTGCGGCTCGGTCAGCAGCATCTTCGCGAGCACCGCCTTCTGCTGATTGCCGCCCGACAGGCTCGCGATCGACAGGAACGGATGCGCGGCGCGCACCGACAACCGCTGCATCTCGGTGCGGATCGCATCGAGCTCGGCGGCCGCGTCGATCCGCCCGCGCGCCGCGAAGCGCCGCAGCACCGCCAGCGTGATGTTGTGGCCCACGCCGAGCTGCGGCACGATGCCGTGGCGCTTGCGGTCCTCCGGCACCATCGCGATGCCGGCGCGGATCGCGTCGGCCGGCGAGCGGATCGACAGCGGCCGGCCGTTCATCGTCACGCTCGCCGTGCACGCGCCCGGATACGCGCCGAAGATCGCCTGCATCAGCTCGGTGCGGCCCGCGCCGACGAGCCCGGCGACGCCGAGAATCTCGCCGCGCCGCACGCTGAACGACACGTCGTCGACCCGCTTGCGGCGCGCGTTCGTCACGTCGCGACAGGTCACGTTGCGCGCTTCCAGCACGACCTCGCCGATCTCGTGCGGCTCCCGCGGATACAGGTCGCGGATCTCGCGGCCGACCATCATCGCGATGATCCGGTCGGTGGTCAGCGCGGCCATCGGCTCGGTCGCGACATGACGGCCGTCGCGGATCACGGTGACCGTGTCGCAGACGGCCGCGACCTCGTCGAGCTTGTGCGAGATGTACACGCACGCCACGCCGCGCCGCTTCAGGTCGCGCACGATGTCGAGCAGGATGCGCGTTTCGGCGGCGCTCAGCGACGACGACGGTTCGTCGAGGATCAGCAGCTTCGCGTCCTTGTTCAACGCCTTCGCGATCTCGATCAACTGCTGGTGGCCGCCGCCGTAGTTCATGACCGGCTGCGCGACGTTGATCGAGTCGATCCGCAACTCGCGCAGCAGCTCCTCGGCGCGCTGGACCATCGCGGAGAAGTTCATGCGCCCGCCCGGCAGCGTGATCTCGTTGCCGAGGAAGATGTTCTCGGCCACCGACAGTTCGGGCACGAGCATCAGCTCCTGGTGGATGATCACGATGCCCGCCCGCTCCGTGTCGCGCACGCCGGATGCCTCGAGCGGCGCGCCTTCCCAGCGGATTTCACCGTCCCACGTGCCGTGCGGATAGACGCCCGACAGCACCTTCATCAGCGTCGATTTGCCCGCGCCGTTCTCGCCGCACAGCCCGACGCATTCGCCGGGCCGCACGGTGAGGTCGATACCGTCGAGCGCTTTCACGCCGTCGAATGCCTTGACGATGCCGCGCATCGTCAGCAAGGGTTCCGTCATTCGTTCGTTGCCTCGCAGTAAGCGCGGCCGCCGTCGCGGCGGCTGCGCGTCGCGTCCGTCGTCCGCTTACTGGCTCGCCAGCTGCGCCTGGGTATAGAAGCCGTCCTTCACGACGACGTCGACGTTACGCTTGGTCAGCAGCGTCGGCTGCAGCAGCACCGTGTCGACCTTCTTCCGGCCGTTGTCGTACTGCGCGTTGAACGCGGGCTTCGTGCCCTTCGCGAGATCGACGGCAAGCTTCGCGGCCTCGCTCGCGATCAGCTTCAGCGGCTTGTAGACGGTCATCGTCTGCGTGCCGGCGATCACGCGCTTGACCGCCGCGAGATCCGCGTCCTGCCCGGATACCGGCACCTTGCCGGCCAGATGCTGCGCGGCGAGCGCCTGGATCGCGCCGCCGGCCGTGCCGTCGTTCGACGCGACGATCGCATCGATCTTGTTGTTGTTCGCGGTCAGCGCATCCTCGACGATCCGCAGCGCGGTCGACGCGCTCCATTCGGGCACCCACTGCTGGCCGACGACCTTGATGTCGCCGCGATCGATCGCGGGCTTCAGCACCTTCAGTTGTCCTTCGCGCAGCATCTTCGCGTTGTTGTCGGTCGGCGCGCCGCCGAGCAGGAAGTAGTTGCCCTTCGGCTTCGCATCGAACACGCCCTGCGCCTGCAGCTCGCCGACCTTCTCGTTGTCGAACGAGATGTAAGCGTCGACATCCGCGTCGAGGATCAGCCGGTCGTACGATACGACCTTGATGCCGGCCTTCTTCGCTTCGGCGACGACGTTGCCGAGCGTCTTCGAATTGAACGGCACGATCACGATCACGTCCACGCCGCGCGAGATCAGGTTCTCGATCTGCGAAATCTGCCGCTCCTCGCTCGCATCGGCCGACTGCACCGACACCTTCGCGCCGAGCTTCGTCGCGGCCGCGACGAAATAGTCGCGATCGCGCGACCAGCGCTCGACGCGCAGGTCGTCGATGCAGAAGCCGATTTCGGGTTTGTCCTTGCTCGCATGCGCGAGCGGTGCGCCCAGCGCGAACAGCGCCAGCGCGGCGGCGCCGGCAAGCGAACTCAATACGGTACGACGCGTCACGGTTTTCATGTCTCCAAACTCCTTGTTATGGAACCACCTCACGAACCGCGGGCGGCCGCCGGAATGCGCCGCCCGCATCGAGTCACTGCAATGCGCGTCAAGCGCCCGTCGCGAACACCGGTTCGAGCGCGCGGTACAGCGCGCGAAACGTCGGCCGGCGCACGTCGCGATACCACGCGTGGCGCTCGGGATCGGGCTCGCGCACCGCGACGACGGGCGGCTGCGGGCACACGTCGCCGAGCCGCGCATGCGGTTCGACTGCGAGATGCGCGAGCCGCGCGGCGCCGAGCGCCGGCCCCACTTCGCCGCCCGCGCGCAGCGTCAGCGCGCGGCCGCTCAGGTCGGCGAGCATCTGCGTCCAGTACGCGCTGCGCGAGCCGCCGCCGATTACCGTGATGCCGTCGGGTGCGAGCCCGGCCGCATGCAGCGCGTCGATGCCGTCGAGCAGCGCGAAGCCGACGCCTTCGAGCGTCGCGTTCGCGAGATCGGCGCGTTGCGTGTCGGGCGTGAGCCCGTAGAACACGCCCTTCGCGTTCACGTCGTTGTGCGGCGTGCGCTCGCCGCTCAGGTACGGCAGGAACCACGGGCGGCTCGCGCGTGCATGCGTCTGCGCATCGTCGAGCAGCGCCGCCACGCCGTCGTAACCGGCCAGTTGCGCGGTGAAGTCGATACAGCCGGCCGCGTTCAGCATCACCGACATCAGGTGCCACGTATCCGGCAGTGCATGACAGAAGCTGTGCACCGCCGATTCGGGATTCGCACGAAACCCGTCCGACACCGCGAAATACACGCCCGACGTGCCGAGCGACAGCAACGCATCGCCGGGCCGCACGATGCCGACGCCCACCGCGCCGGCCGCGTTGTCGCCGCCGCCGGCCACCACCGGGATCTCGCGCAGGCCGAGCGCCCGTGCGACGGCCGGCAGCAGCGTGCCGGTAACGCGGTTGCCTTCGAACACGGCCGGCATCTGCTCGCGCGACAGGCCGCACGCGGCGAGCAGCGTGTCGTCGTAATCGCGCTTCGCGACGTCGAGCCACAGCGTGCCGGCGGCATCCGACGGATCGGTCGCGAATGCGCCGGTCAGCCGGTAACGCAGGTAGTCCTTCGGCAGCAGCACATGGGCGATGCGCGCGAACACGTCGGGCTCGTGACGACGCACCCACAGCAGCTTCGGTGCGGTGAAGCCCGGCATCGCGATGTTGCCGGCCACCGCGCGCAGCGCGGGCGCGAGCCGTTCGAGTTCGTCGCACTCGGCGTCGGCCCGGCCGTCGTTCCACAGAATCGCGGGGCGCAACACGTCGCCGTGCGCATCGAGCAGCGTCGCGCCGTGCATCTGGCCGGTCAACCCGAGTGCGTCGATGTCGCGCGGATCGATACCGCCCGAGCGCGCGTCCGACACGAGGGCGGCGAGCGCGCCGCAGGCGGCGTCCCACCAGTCGCGCGGCGCCTGCTCGGACCAGCGCGGCTGCGGCCGGCTCACCGTGAGCGGGCGGCTCGCGCTCGCGCGCACCGCCCCGTCGCGGTCGAGCAGCACCGCCTTCACGCCCGACGTGCCGAGATCGAGTCCGATGTACATGGCGTCAGCGCAGCCCGTAGATCGCCTGGTTCACGATGTTCTCCAGCCGCTCCTGCGCGCCGCTCACGTGCCGCGGGTTCACGCCGCGCGCGAGCGCATCGGCCGCGAGCGACTCCAGCGTATAGCCGCCCGACAGGATCTGGCGGCCGAATGCGTCGTCCCACTGCGCATAGCGTTGCCGGCGCAGCGCGTCGAGCCGGTCGTTCTCGACCAGCACCGCCGCGCGTTCGAGCGCGAGCGCAAGCACGTCGATCGCGCCGACGTGGCCGTAGAACAGGTCTTCCGGATCGATGCTCTGGCGGCGCACCTTCGCGTCGAAGTTCATCCCGCCGGTCGTGAAGCCGCCGTGGCGCAGGATCTCGTAGAACGCGAGCGTCAGCTCCTCGACGCTGTTCGGGAACTGGTCGGTGTCCCAGCCGTTCTGCGGATCGCCGCGGTTCGCGTCGACGCTGCCGAACACGCCGAGCGCGAACGCATTCGCGATCTCGTGATGGAACGAATGGCCGGCGAGCGTCGCGTGATTCGCCTCGATGTTCACGCGGATCTCGTTCTGCAATCCGTACTGCACGAGGAAGCCATGCACGGTCGCGACGTCGTAGTCGTACTGGTGCTTGGTCGGCTCCTGCGGCTTCGGCTCGATCAGCAGCGCGCCCTTGAAGCCGATCCGGTGCTTGTGCTCGACGACCATCGACAGGAAGCGGGCGAACTGGTCGCGCTCGCGCTTCAGGTCGGTATTGAGCAGCGTCTCGTAGCCTTCGCGGCCGCCCCACAGCACGTAGTTTTCGCCGCCGAGCCGGTGGGTCGCGTCGAGCGCGTGGCACACCTGGGTCGCGGCCCACGCGAACACGTCGGGGTTCGGGTTCGTCGCGGCGCCGGCCGCGAAGCGCGGGTGCGAGAACAGGTTCGCCGTACCCCACAGGAGCCGCACGCCGCTTGCCTGCTGGCGCTCGCCGAGATAGTCGACCATCCGCGCGAAATTCGCCGCGTATTCGCGCAGGCTGTCGCCTTCCGGCGCGACGTCGGTGTCATGGAACGTATAGAAAGGCGTGCCGAGCTTCGTGAAGAATTCGAATGCGGCATCGGCCTTCATCCGTGCGCGTTCGAGCGCGTCGCCCGGCTGCTGCCACGGCCGCTGGAATGCGGCCTGCCCGAAGATGTCGTGGCCCGGCCAGACGAACGTGTGCCAATAGCAGACGGCGATCCGCAGATGCTCGGCAAGCGTCTTGCCGAGCACGCGCTTCTCGGGGTCGTAATGGTGATACGCAAGCGGGTTGTCCGATTGCGGGCCTTCGTAGCGAATCGCGGGAATGTGTTCGAAATACGACATGGCGTCTCCGTGCAGGTTCTTGTTGCAGCGCAACGCGCGTCGTGGTGGCGCACGCGGCCGAATTCGGTAGGCTGGATCGTGCCCGCGCCCCTGCCGGGCGGCAATTGCGAAATTGCGCAGCACGCTTAATGTTTCTTGCCAGCCGCTGCGCGCGGCGCACGTTCCGCCCTACAATCGCCGAACACCAGACATCGCGCGCCGCCGACCCGGGCGCGCCCCGGAGACAACGGCACGCGCCCCCCGACGCGCGTGCCCCGAGATCGAGATGACACGCGTCCCTTCCGCCCAGACACCGCATCGCATCGCGCTGCTGTTCAACGCGAACAAGGTCTACGACCGCGAGATCATCAGCGGCATCGGCCAGTACCTGCACACGACGCGCGTCGTGTGGGACCTGTTCCTCGAAGACGACTTCCGCTGCCGGCTCACCGGCATCGAGCGCTTCGACGGCGACGGCATCATCGCGGACTTCGACGATCCGGCCGTCGCCGACGCGCTCGCCGGCTCGCCGCTGCCGATCGTCGCGGTCGGCTCGTCGTACGAAGATCCGGCCCAGTATCCCGACGATGTCCCATATATTGCGACGGACAACCCGAAGCTGGTGTCGCTCGCGTACACGCACCTGATCGGGGCGGGACTCGCGCATTTCGCGATGTACAGCCTGCCGATCGCGCAGGAGAACCGCTGGGCGCAGCAGCGCGAGCTCGCGTTCGACCGGCTCGCGCGCGCGGACGGGCTCGATGCGCCGATCTACCGCGGGCTGTCGACGAGCGCATCGGGCTGGAATCACGCGATCGAACAGTTGATCGACTGGCTGCATGCACTGCCGAAGCCCGTCGGCGTGATCGCCGTGACCGATGCGCGTGCGCGGCACCTGCTGCAGGCGTGCCTGATCGCCGGGATCGCGGTGCCGGAACAGGTGGCGATCATCGGCATCGACAACGACCCGCTCACGCGCACGCTGACGCGCATTCCGCTGTCGTCGGTGATCCAGGGCACCGAGGAAATGGGCCGCACCGCCGCGCACCTGCTGCACCGGATGCTGCGCGGCGCGCGCTTTCCCGGGCAGCGCATTCTCGTGCCGCCGGTCGGCATCAACGTACTTGAATCGACGCGCCACCAGCCGCTGGCGAGCCCGCACGTGATGCGTGCGCGGCATTTCATTCGCCAGTACGCATGCCAGGGGATCAAGACCGAACAGGTTGCCGACTACGTCGGCGTGTCGCGTTCGCTGCTCGAGGAGCACTTCCGGCGCGAACTGCAGCGCACCGTGCACCAGGAAATCCTGCGTCACAAGCTCGAAGCCGCGCAGGCGCTGCTCGCCGGCCGGCAGGCGTCGAGCGCGGAGGTCGCGATCCGTTGCGGGTTCACGTCGCTTCAATACATGTACGCGGTGTTCCGGCGCGAACTCGGCTGCACGCCGCGTGAATACCAGGAACGTGCGGCCGCCACGAACTGACGCCCGCCGCCCATTCGACATCCACTCATGCACATCGATACCGAATCCTCCCATCTGACACCCGGCGCGCCACGCGTGCTTGCCGAGCCGTGGGGCGCACTGCCCGACGGCGAGCCCGTGCGGCGCTATACGCTGCGCAACGCGCACGGGATGCGCGTCGTCGTCAGCGACCTCGGCGCGACCGTCGTGTCGTGGCTCGCGCCCGACCGCACGGGGCGCTTTGCCGATATCGTGCTCGCGCACGACACGCCGGCCGAGTACCTCGAATCCGGTGCCTACCTCGGCGCGACGATCGGCCGCTGGGCGAACCGGATCGCCGGCGCGCGCTTCGAGCTCGACGGCATCGGCTACCCGCTCGACCGCAACGAGAACGGCAACCTGCTGCACGGCGGGGCGAACGGCTTTCATCGCGCGCGCTGGGACGTGATCGACGATTGCGGCGGGCTGACGCTTCGACTCGCTTCGCCGGAAGGCGACGGGGGGTTTCCGGGTAACGTGACCGTGCAGGTTCGCTACACGCTCGACGACGACGGCACGCTGACGATCGACTATTCCGGGTGGACCGATGCGCCGACGCCGCTGAACCTGACGAATCACAGCTACTTCAACCTGAACGGGCGCCCGGGCAGCGACGTGCGCGGCCATCTGCTGCAGATCGACGCCGACGCGTTCCTCGAAGTGGACGATGCGCTGATCCCGACCGGCACGGCCGACGTGACAGGTACCGCGTTCGATTTCCGGCACAGCGCGCCGCTCGGCGCGCGCCTCGACTGGCCGCACGCGCAACTGGCTCGTGCACGCGGCTTCGATCATTGCTTCGTGCTGGGCGACGGCGCGCACGAGGCCCGGCCCGTCGCACGCGTCTACGATCCGGAAAGCGGCCGCGAGCTGGTCGTGTCGACCGATCAGCGCGGCCTGCAACTCTATACCGGCAACTATCTCGATGGCCTGCGCGTGAGCGGCGGCACACGTTGCACGCAACACGCGGCGCTGTGCCTGGAGGCGGGCGGCTTTCCGGACCAGGTCAACATGCCCGGCCTGAGCGGCGACGTGATCCTTTATCCGGACGCCGTCTATAGACAGACCACCCGGTATCGGGTGGCCGTTCATGCGTAGCGTGCGCGGGCGGACGAGCGGCAAGCCGGCTCCCGAAGCCGCTGGACCGCGTTGAAAATCCGCCCGACCGCATGGCCCGACACATCGCGCCCCATCGGGGCAAAAACTGCACCCGGCGGCAAAACGTCCCCTGAAACAGCTCGGTAAAGTGGCCGGCGGCCCTGCGTCATGCATCACGGCCGCGCCAAAAATCCGATTCAGGAGACAAGCAATGCAACGCATCACGAGATCAGCCATTCGCCGATCGGCACGGGCCGCATCCGGCACCGCGCTCACGCTGGGGCTGTTTGCCTGCGGCGGCGTCGACTCCTCTGCCCCGCCTGTCACGCAGCAGGACTTCGGCTACACCACGTTGAACCTGATCACCCGGGACGGCCTGAAGTTCAAGGACATGGACAAGAGCGGTCAGATCGAACCGTACGAAGACTGGCGGCTGAGTGCCGAAGTGCGTGCGCGGGACCTGGTCGGCCGCCTCACGCTGGCCGAGAAAGCCGGCCTGATGATGCACGGCACCGCGCCGGTGCTGAACGACACGACCGGTGCGGGCACCGGCTCCGCGTACGACCTGGCGGCGCTCAAGACGCTCATCAATCAGCGGGGCGTCAACACCTATATCACGCGCATGAGTGCCGATGCGCGCACCATGGCCGACCAGGCGAACCAGATTCAGACGCTGGCGGAGCAGTCGCGGCTCGGCATCCCGGTGTCGATCAGCTCCGATCCGCGCAATCATTTCCAGTACACGCTTGGCGCAAGCGCGGGCAGCAGCGGTTTCTCGCAGTGGCCGGAAACGCTCGGCTTCGCCGCGATCGGCGATACGGCGCTCACGCGAAAATTCGGCGACATCGCGCGCCAGGAGTATCGCGCCGTCGGCATCACCGTGGCGCTTTCACCGCAAGCCGATCTGGCAACCGAACCGCGCTGGGCACGCATCAACGGCACCTTCGGCGAAGACGCCGATCTCGCCCGCACGCAGG
This sequence comes from Arapaima gigas, assembly GCA_900497675.1. Classification (NCBI taxonomy): domain Eukaryota; kingdom Metazoa; phylum Chordata; class Actinopteri; order Osteoglossiformes; family Osteoglossidae; genus Arapaima; species Arapaima gigas. Next base: position 256,009 of record UFQX01000455.1, read on the forward strand.
TCCAGGCCTATATCGAAGGCTTCCAGGGCGGCAGCAACGGCATCCAAGCCAATAGCGTCATCGCGGTCGTCAAGCACTGGGCCGGATATGGCGCGCAGAAACTCGGGTTCGACAGCCACAATTACTACGGCCGCTATGCGACCTATCCGGGCAACAATTTCGCCTACCACCTGAAGCCGTTCGAAGGCGCCTTCGCCGCCAACGTAGGCTCGGTCATGCCGACCTATTCCGAACCGGACATGACGGTGACGGTCGACGGCATCACGCTGGAGCCGGTGGGCGGCGCCTACGACAAGGCGTTGCTGACCGACCTGCTGCGCGGGAAATACGGCTTCAACGGCGTGATCGTGTCCGACTGGCTGATCGCCGACGACTGCGACGCGAACTGCATCAACGGTGTGTCGTCGGGCGCGCCGTCGTTCGTCGGGCTGGGCATGCCCTGGGGGATGGAAGGCGCGACCCGCGTGCAGCGCTTCACCCGCGCGGTCAACGCCGGCATCGACCAGTTCGGCGGAGACGACGATCCGAGCGACCTCATCGACGCCGTCAATCGCGGGCAGTTGTCGGAAGCGCGCCTGTCGGAGTCGGCCTATCGCGTGCTGCTGCAGAAATTCCAGCAAGGCCTGTTCGACCATCCGTATGTCGATGCGGACGCGGCCGGCAAGATCGTCGGAAACGCCGACTTCCAGGCCCAGGCGCTCGATGCGCAGCGCCGCTCGATGGTGCTGCTGCAGAACGACGGCAAGCTGCTGCCGATGACGGCGTCGGGCAAGAAAGTCTGGCTGTACGGCATCGATCCCGCCGTCGCGCGGCAATATGGCTATCAGGTCGTCGATACGCCGCAGGCCGCGGACGTCGCGATTCTCCGCGTGAGCACGCCCTATCAGACGCTGCACCCGAACTACATGTTCGGCTCGATGCAGCATGAAGGCAGTCTCGCGTTCGTCGACGGCAGTGCCGACTACGAGGCCATCAAGCAGGCCGCGCTTGCGCCGAAGTCGATCGTCTCGGTGTACATGGATCGTCCCGCGATCCTGACCAACGTGCAGGACAAGGCCACCGCGATCCTCGCGAATTTCGGCGTGACCGATGCCGCGCTGTTCGACGTGCTGACCGGGAAAGGCCAACCGCAAGGGAAGCTGCCGTTCGAGCTGCCGTCGTCGATGGCGGAAGTCGCGGCGCAGCGGGAAGACGTGCCGCACGATACCGCGCATCCGTTGTATCCGTTCGGCTTCGGCCTCTCGTATTGACGCGTTGTCGATGCCGGCCCGCTGACCGGGGCCGGCATCGGCTAGGGCCGCCGGCTCGCGCCTTGCCGCTCGCTCGACGCGACGCGGTCGACCCAGCCCCGGTAGAACGCGCGGTACTTGAGCACGAGCTTGTCGTACTTGCTGTACGCGCCGCCGCCGTCCGGCTTCATCCCGTTCCAGATCTTGACGTCGTATCCCGCGGCCTGCCTGGTCTGCAGTCCGAACAGCACGTAGTCGATCGCGCGGCGCACGGGCCCGCCCGCCTTCCTGATCGAGATGAGCATGTGCATGACGTTCCTGCCGTCGCTCACCGGCGTCACACACTGGAGCAGCTTGTATTTGGCGTCTCCGTCCAGCGCGACGGTCATCACGCACCCGCCGGGGTAGCCGTCGAAGTGCAGGTTCATCTGCGACATGCTCAGGCCGAGCGCACGCGACAGCATGCCGAGGGGCCCGAAATACCGGTTCACGGTGAAGTCGATCCCGGCGCCGAACCACGCGCCCGCCCGGGCCAGCGGCTCGACCTCCGGCCACGGGCGCCAGTCGTCGCAGAGCTTGAGCTCGAACGCCGAGATCGGCAGCGCGTGGACCGGGTGCGCGTGCTGCGCGTCGTAGAAGTTCTCGACGATCCGCAAGACCGCCGTCGTCGTCTCGAACGCGAAGTGCAGGTGCATGAAGTCGCCGTTGTCGACGTCGGCCGCGGCGATGTCGGGCAACGGGTGCAGCGGCTGCGGCGAGCCGTACCAGACCCACACGTAGCCGTACCGCTCGGTGGTGACCAGCGTCGGCTGGCGCGCGCCGCGCGGCACGGGCTCCAGCCGGTGCACCGCCTCGCTGTGGCCGGGAATGTGTACGCACTGGCCCTGCTCGTCGTACCGCCAGTGATGAAACGGGCACTGGATGCACCCGTCCTTGACCTGCCCGTCGGCCAGGTTCGCGCCGAGGTGCGAGCAGTGGCGGTCCATCACCACGGCCCGCCCCATCGCGCCGCGCCACGCCACGCACGGCCGCCCGAACAGCGTCAGCTCCAGCGGCTTGTCCTTGAGGTCGTCCGAGCGCATCGCGACGTACCAGCTCGCGGCCACGCGCGTGGTCGCGTCGTACGCCCCCGACGGTTGCTCCCGGGCATCCGCTTGATGCAATTGAAATTGAACGTCGTCCATGGTCTCGTGGCAGTGTCGGCCGACTACTTCAGCGCCAGGCCGATGCGGGTGGTGACGTACGCCCTGAGCAGCGCGAACATCGGGTTGTAGTCGAAGTACTTCTTCACCTCGGCCGGCGCGCTGGTCTGCGTCCAGTGCAGCAGCTTCATCGCCGGCAGCAGGCTGTACTTCGAATTGTTGAGCTGCGGTTTGGCCCCGGTGATGCAGTACCCGAAGCCGAACATCGGCTTCGCGAATTCCCGTTCGTTGATGAGGACGTGAATCCGCGCGGCGGCCTCCCCGGCCGTCTTGCGCCCGGCGCTCACCGCTTCGACCTCGGCCTTGGCGTCGTTGAACAACTGGTAGTACCCCTCCATGTCCGCGCACAGGAAGCCGAGATACGGCGCGTTGTCGTCGAGGTGATCGAGGTCACGCTCGTTGCGCGATGCGCGGAACCTCGCGTGGGCCTGCACGAGCCGGAACTGCCCGAGGATCGTGCCGACCGCCCACAACCGGTGGAACGCGTCCCACAGCCGGAAGTCCGAGAACGCCGTGTAACAGCAGCTGACGAAGTCGTCGTTGTGATCCAGCAGCTTCTGCTGCAGGCGCTCGATGTACTCGAAGCGCTCGGGGGAGAAATCGTCGTCGCGCAGCGCCTTGATGAGGCGCGCCGCGAGCGCGTGAATGGTCACCGCGGTGTTCTCGAGCCCGCGGGAGAAGAGCGGGTCGATGAACCCGTTCGCGTGCAGCATCAGGCAGTAGCGGTCGCCCACGCACGCGCGCGACGAGAACTGCAGGCGATCGGTCTTGACCCAGTCGCGCACCGGCACGGCATCGCGGAACTGCGCGCCGATGCTCGGGAACCGCGCGAGGAATTCGTCGAACTCCTGCTGCGCGGGGATATCCGTTTTCGGGTAGACGCGCGGGTCGAGCTGCAGGCCGACGCTCACCAGGTTGTTGGTCGACCGCGCGTGGTTGTTGAACGGAATCACCCAGAGCCAGCCGCCCTCGAACATGTGGTGCAAGGTCCCTTCGTGCCAGCGCCAGCGCTGCCCCTTGACCTTGAAGATGTCGTCGAACGGCTTGACCCCGAGCATGTGCGTGTAGAGGCTGCGCGAGTGCGTCTTGAAACGGCACGGTTCTTCGCGGAGGTTGAACTTGGTCGCGAGCGGCGCGCGGGGCCCCCCGCAGTCGATCATGTACCGGCCCGTGAACCGTTCGCCCTGGGCGGTGGCTACCGCGACGCCGTCCTTGTCGGCGTGGTAGTCGGTCACGCTCGTCTTCTGGCGGACCGTGCAGCCGTATTTGATGGCGGCCTGCAGCAGGTAGGCGTCGACGTCCTGCCGGTAATAATGGCTCTCCGGTCCCCACGGCAGCTCCGGAATGACGCACTGGGTGAACTCCTTCGGATCGTGCTCCTCGCCGGGCTTGTGGAACACGAAGCCGAAGTTGCGCTTGATGCCCGTGCTCGACGCGACGTAACGCTGCGTCGCATAGAACGACGTGATGTGGTCCAGCTCCGGAATGCCGTAGCGATCGGCGATGATGCGGTTCATCAGCGAGGTCTCGGGGATCGACGATTCCCCGATCGTGAACCGTGGGTGCGACGACTCCTCGATGATCAGGACACGAAACTTTTGTTTGGCCAGGATGGCCCCCATCTGGGTGCCGGACATGCCCGAACCGAGGATGATCACGTCGAAGTGGTGGTTATCGCGCTCGTTTGCAGTGCTCTTCTGAGTCATGGGGGCAAGCTCTCCTGGTGAGATGGAACACACGGCCAAGCACGTCAGGCATCTGGTATCAGGTTTCGGCGAGCGCGGCGTGGAGGCGGGACCGTGCGTCGCGCGTGAGCGTGAGCAGATCGCCGAGCATGCTGGGCGCGTACCCGCCGCTGCCGATCGTGGGGCCGGTTTGCCCGGCTGCGTACGTGCGCTCCGCCAATTTGAGATGAGGCGCCCGGAAGTGCAGCAGGATCTCGAAGATCCGCTCGAGGGCCGCCAGCCCGGCCCCGACGGGCTCGCCCCGCTCGCGGGCCGCTTGCGCCTCGCCGAGCACACGGTCGACGAGCGCCTGCCTTCCGGCGAACCGGGCGTAGATCGCCCTGAACGCGGGAAGCACGTAGGGCAGGTACGTCTCCTTGAATTCCAGATAAGCCGGGTGGTCCGATTGCGATCCCCACAACACGTGCTCCAGCACGAAGAGGGGCATTTCCACGGCGCCGGGGCCAAGGTAGCTCCGGCCCCCGACACGAATCGGTTCGTAGAACGGGCGAAGCTCGTCGTAGAAGACTTGCGGCGAGATGAAGCGGTACGCGTAGACGATCGATTCGACCATTTTCTGCAGATGGGCCGCCAGCTCGACGCACCCTTCCTCGAACGCGGGCGAGCGCAGCGGCACGTCGTATAGCTCGACGGTCAGCGCGATGGCCGCCTCGAGGGACGCCATCGAGATGCGCACGCTCTCGAGCAGGTGCGCTTCGTCGCCGAGCCCGGTGTAGCTCCGCTGCGCGTCGGCCGTCGCCGGGTTCCAGACCGTCACATGCAGGAGCGTCTCGCGCGGCGGCAGGTCGGTAACACGCGCGAGGTCGAGCAGCACCGGCTCGAGCCCGGGCACTGCGTCCACGGGCTCGTGTCCATGCCGCTTCAGCGACCCCAGGAAGAACCCAATGTCGCGCATCGCGGCGGCGGCTTCGACGAAGCCCCAGCCGGACGGCACGCCGCGCGCCGGAAGAAACTCGCGCAGCAGGCCGACGATGCCGGGCACGTCGTTCCTGCGATTCAGGGCCGGCAGCTGCAGCACGAGCGCCCGCGCGCGCAGCGGATCGCACGCCGCCACCGCGGCGTGCGTGGCCGCGAATGCGCGTGCCCGCCCCAGGGCGCGCTCCACTACAGCGTCTCCGGCGCCGCGACCGGCCCGGGCTGGCTGCGGACCCGCCCTGCCTCGCCGTCACGCAGCGACCGCAGGTAGTCGTAGTTCGTCGGCAGGCTCGCGCGCAGACGCTCGGCCTCGCGCCGGATGCGGGCGAACATCGCCTCGGCCTTGTCGACCGACGCCGGCCGGTGCTGCAGCAGCGGCAGCGACCGGTCGGGCAGCAGCCCCAGGCCGGCAAAGATGCAGTAGTAGTTGCCGTTCAACCAGAAGTTCTTGAATTCGTAGTCGAACGTTTCGTAGTACGTGGCGTCGTCGAACGACGTGGTGGTGAGCGGCAGCCCCGCCTTGTAGCGTTCGACCTTGTCCTTGATGGCGTCCGAGAGCCGCAGGTCGTGCCGGTTCGCGAGCCAGAACGGCGTGTCGTCGCGCGACGCGGTGAAATAGTGCGCCTGAACGAAATCCCGGCAGTCGTCGAACATGTAGACGATCTCGGCGTTGAACGCGTCTCTCAACCGCGGATCGAACCCGGTGTCGGGGAAGTGCTTCACGAGCTGGTAAAGCGCCGCGTAGATGAAGTAGATCCCCGTCGATTCCAGCGGCTCCAGAAAGCACGACGACAACCCGATCGCGACGCAGTTGTTGACCCACGCCCGTCCGTTGCGCCCGACCCGGAACTTGATCTGGTTGAGCGGCTGCTTGTCCGAGAGGCCCCAGAGGTTGAGGAAGTCGGCGGTGGCCTGGTCGCGCGACGTGAACTTGCTCGAGAACACGTAGCCGCTGCCGAACCGGCCCAGCATCGGAATCTTCCAGGTCCACCCCGAGTTCATCGCGATCGCGGACGTGTACGGCTCGATCCCCACGCGCGCGTCGTCGTTGGGCACCGCGCTGGCGACCGCGCTGTCGCACAGCAGGTAGTCGGACATGTCGATGAAGGGCTCTTTCAGGGCCTGGTTGATCAGGAGCCCCCGCATGCCGGAGCAGTCGATGAACAGGTCCGCCTCCAGCGTCCGACCTTCCTTGGTGGACAGGCTGGCGATATCGCCGCGCTCGTTCAGGTGAACCTCCACGACCTCGTCGACCACGCGTTTCACCCCGCGCGCGACGGCCCAGCGCTTCAGGAAATCGGCCACCAGGTGCGCGTCGAAGTGCCATGCGTGGGGCATCTGGCGGGTGCCGTCGAGCAGGCACGGGGCCAGCCTGGCGTCGAGCGCCTCGGGCTGCGGGTAGCACGCGTACTCCATCGGCTGCTGGAAGCCCTGCTCGCGCTTGCGCAGCCAGTAATGGGTCAGCGGCACGCCGTCGCAGTTCGGCACGCTGCCGAACAGATGGTAGAAGTGATCGTCGCGCGAGCGGTCGGGCGACTTCCTCCAGTTCACGAACTTGATGGCGGACTTGAACGCGCCGTTCACCTGGGGCATCCACTCCCGCTCCGGTATCCCGAGGAAGTCGAAGAACACCTTCTGCAGATTCGGGATCGTCGCCTCGCCCACGCCGATCCGCGGGATCGCCTCGGACTCGATGAGCGTGATGTTCGCCTGCTGCTGGAGTGCCCGGACGAGGTACGAGGCGGACATCCAGCCCGCGGTGCCGCCGCCCACGATGACGATATTCTTGATCGGATGGCTCATGACGCGCTTCCCATAGGATTTGAAACCCGAATGGACATCTGCGAGGGTGCTCAATTGATCCGCGTTTAGAATAGGCCGTCGATTAATTAAATCAAACTGGCATGTTTGACAGGATTTTTATTTGTTTTACCCGGGATTCCATCTCGCGATCCAGATACTGAATACGATGCGCATCGACAATAAATCACCTCATATTGAAAACAATATTTGTCAGCAATTTGATGGTTAGTGCATGACCATTGAATTATCCCCGTTTTTCGCCTCCCTGCCAGGCACATCGGCGTGCCGACATCACGTTATCGAATATGACCCCGCAAAAATTGCGCGCTTGAAATACGAATAAATTTATTTCGGCAAATTCGACCTGGAACCTTAAAATATCTGGATCAATATCAGAGACAATTTCAGATTCCCGGGTTTTAATTTTGAGCGGGATAATTCATGTCATCGACTCACATATCGTGATAATCGGATGAAGCGATCGCTCGCGGAGTTTCACTATCTCAAACGCGAGGAACAAAAGTTGTCACTGACACTTTCCGCGACTTATGATGATCCGCACCAAACCAATCGCTGGAAAAACGAGGTTCACCCATGTTGACGTTGAGCCCCATGCTGAAGATGTCGTTCTACGCCGCAATCGTGCTGCTGGTACCCGGGCCGACAAACACGCTGCTGCTGTCCGCCGGGCTCAAGCTGAATCTGCGAGGTGCGTGCAGGCTGGTCGCGGCGGAGGCGTCAGGCTATGTGATCGCCATCACCGTATGGGGCTTTTTTCTCTGGTCGCTGGCGACGCAATATCCGTGGATCGTCAGCGTCGTCAAGCTGATCAGCGCCACATTCATCTTCTACCTCGCAGTGAAGATGTGGTTCAAGGGCGCCGACTTCGACACCACCGACTCGCCGCCGCTGGGGTTCCGAGGGCTTTTCCTCGCGACCTTGATGAATCCGAAGGCCTTGCTGTTTTCAAGCGCAATTTTCCCGGAGGCAGCGTTCAGGTCGCTCGAGATTTTCCTGACGTCGACAGGTGTATTTCTGATCACGCTGGTACCGATCGGATTGCTGTGGTCCCGGTCGGGCCGGCTGCTGGTCATGAATCGTACGGAGGGCCGACTGGCCTCCATCGTGTTGCGGTGCTCCTCGCTCGTATTGCTGACGTTCGCAGCAACGCTGGCCAGTTCCGTGCTCAATCGATGAGGCGGTCGCGGTGCACCTTTCCGCGTTGCATTGCCTTCGTCAAAACGAACGGCAAAAATCGCGGTGCGTTCTCGTGGCACCCATCGGCATGGATGCCGGGATCACCTTGCAGCGCGTTCACCAAATGCCTGACAGCGTTGCCCCGCGTTCGTCCTCGCTACGGCCGGCGTTGCGCCAAGGCTAAACGGAGGCCCACAACGGATCAGGCACGACCGCTACGGGCTTTGCGCATGCTTTCCGCTGCGACCTTGGACTCGTTCAGCAGCATCTCCGCCGCCTGCCATGCCCTTGCGGCAGCGCGCGGATCCCCGATCGCGCGTGCATCCGCGGTCGCCCCGCTCAGCAACATCACGTACACGCCTGCCAGCTGACGGGCCCGGCGACGCGGAACGATCTCGGCGAGCAGTTGCTCCATGAGGGCCAGCAAGTCATCCCGATAGCGCACCGCCACGTCGGTCACCTTGGGGCAGGTCGCACCAAACTCGGCCAGCGCACGCTCGAACAGGCAGCCCGCGAACTCCGGGCTGCTGAACCAGGTGCCGTACCAGTCGAATATTCCCTTCAGGCGCGCAGCGGCGTGCGGCATGGGGCCGAGCTTCGCGGCGATGCTCTCCATGATGAAGGTGTAGCGCTGTTCCAGCACGGCCTTGATCAGGTCGTCCTTGCTCGCGAAGTGATGGTAGAGCGTCATGCGGGCAACGTCCGCTTCGGCGATGATCCGGTCGATGCCGACCGGATGAAAACCATGGAGGGAAAACAACTCACCTGCCTTGTCGACCACCTGCTGGCGTTTGCTCGCGCGCATTCATGCATCTCCTGACGACAGGGCGGCATCTTAGCACCGCCGCCCGCACCGCTCCTTTCAGCCTGTCGGGCACGTCTGCCCCTTGCCGGATACCGGGTTGACCAGGATGCGCAACCGATCGCCGTCGGCGAACAGCGTCACCCGGGCAGGCAAGTATGGGGTTTGAAGCAGAAGGCCCTACGTGGGGAATGGATGCCGCAATGACCGCCGCGCGAAGCGGTTTCAGCAAGGCACCCGGCCGCCGCCCATCATGCACCATCGTTGCGTCTCCTGTGGCGGGGGCGCATACGGCAGTCCGGTCCTCGGATCGAGGTTGTCATACTGCCCCATCGGGTGCCGAGCCCTCCAGGCGGCCTGCTCGGCATACTGTTGCTCGATCGCGGCGTGCTCTCGTGCCAGATCCGCCTTCTGCGCATCGTCCACTTTCTTCGTCATGGTCACGAGCCGGGCGAACTTGGGATCGCGAACACCCTGCAGCGGCGGAAACGGCGGCAAAGGCGGCATGACGAGCACCGGGCCGGTGTATTTCGGTATCGGCAATTTCGACGGCCGGCCAAAGTTCGCCGCCATATCCATCTCCCACAACGCAGCGCTCATTCCGAGCACGTGTTCGTAGTCGCGATTGACGACCGCCAGCGTGACCGGCCCCGACGGCGCCGGCAATGGCTGCAGCGAAGGGGGAAGCGCCTGTCGAGCCTCGGGGTAGATGATGCGGGCATACACGATGGCAGCGACGGAGTACTGCTGGAGGACCGCCTCGTATGCGTCCAGTATCTGCGCTCGACCATAGCCGCCAGGATTCTCGAACATCGGCTTGTATGCCAATACCTTCCGGCTATACAACGCATTCGCATTCCGCTGCTCTGCGACAGCCTGTTGTTGAGGATCGGCCGGCGCGGACGCCGATAGCGGCGCACACCCCGAAAACACGCTGGCGACGAGCAATAACCCGACTGTCGCGCAAACAGCCGCCGGGCGTTGACGCGACCTGTCAGCGGTCGCCCGGTTGACCCGGGCGAACAAAATAGTAGCTTTCTTGATGGCTTTTGTCTGCATGGCAGGGCGTCCGGAACGCGTGGTCATCTCGAGCTGGGTACTGATCGTGACTGCGAACGCGATGCTTCGCAGTCGAAACGAAAGCGGCACACAGCCGCGATTGGAGTTGAACATCAACCGGGCGCACATCGCACGAGGATGCCCCGAACGACGAACGACGTCAGCAACCCCGTATACGTAGGGCATGCGCCGGTCGCATGGTGTGCGAGCACATCGTCGATTTCGGCCCCGTCGTTGCGCACGCATTCGTACTGCCGCGCAGTGGATGGATGCATCGACGCAAACGCGCCGCACAAATGCACGAACGCAACGACTTCCTCGAACATTCTCGAATTGATCTCGAGGGCGACCATCATTTCGGCGCTATATCCGCATTCCGAATCCACCTTGGCTGCATAGGCCCGCATGTCGTAGGCGGGCAGCCAAGGGGGCTCCAACCCGTTCAGGCTACGGGCAATCTCATTGATACTGTCTGTCAGCGTCATGGTGAAATTCCTGCGTATACCGAACTGGACGCCCCTGCACCGCTCGGCATCCGGTCCACACCTTGACGACGCCAGAAGAACGATATGATGAATGTATACTAGTCGATCTACTTTGACTAGAATCGCGATCAGCAAGACCGAGGCAATCGGCGCACGCACGACGGCCGCCGTGTTTCTACTTCTCGATATATTTTCCGATCCTAATATTTGGGAAATGAACACGTTTCACAAAAATGCTATTCGGCGGTTAATACACGCCCGCAATGCCGGCAATCTGACGTTGATCACCGTCGGCGAGGGGGACTTCCCGTCTGTCACGGATTACGACGTCAAATGCCGCTGATCGCCTGTCACTGGCTGCGTCACCCGCGCCGCCGCGCAAACCAGGAGCGCGTCACGCAACGTCTGCCCATGCGATTCCCGCCCCCCATGGGGCGTGCGCTATCCGCCGGCGTCCTGCTGATCGGCCTGGGCGCGTGCCAGCGCGCCACGCCGCCCGCCAGCCCGACGGCGGCCCCCGCCTCCGCGGTGTCGTTGTCGGCTGCCCAGATATCGGAAACGGCCCCTGCATCGCCGTTGCAAACACTGTTGGGCGTATTCGGCGGGGCGAAGCCGGCAGCCTGGCCGGCGTTCGACAACCTGCCCGGCATGCAATGGAGCGACGCGAAGCCGCTCCGCAATCCGGACAGCCATTCCCCCGTGGCCACGCACTACCGTGGCGGCAGCACGCTGCTCGCCGGCTTCGGCGACGTGGATGTGCCGGACGGCAAGGTCGGCGAGGACGCCGGCGTCAAGACGGACAACGAAGGCCACGTCGGCGTCGTCCTCAATGGCAATGCGACCGCGGTCCTGTCGATCGCGCTGCGCAAGTTCTACCCGAGCGACGACACGCAGGACATCCTGCTGCGCCAGCTCGGCAGCCGCGCTACGGTCAGGCGCATCGCCGGCCGATGCGCGCTCGACTACGGCACCACTGCGCCGAACACGCAAAACAACGTGTTCTTCCGGGTCACCATCGCCAACGCCGCCGTGCCGGTGTTTGCGGAAACGTACGTCGAAGAAGAAGGCGGCAATCAGGGCCCGGGCGCAACGAACTTCGTGTTCTACCGCTCCCGGCCGGACCAACGTATCGCAAGCATGAAATGCAAGGGCGCCGACGCCTGAGCTGGAGCACGCGGGCGTCAGGGCATGCGCCCGAGCCGGGCATGCCAGCACCTGCCCGGCGCCGCAAATGCGGCCGCGCAGCGAGTTTCGAGTGCGTCGCCGCCCATCCGGACTGCTGATCGAATGGAAGACATCGGCTTGAAGCCATCACTACACGGGGGAAGCACCATCATGAATTCCGCACGCCTGCGCCTGACATTCCTTGGGCTCATGCTGGGTCTCGGCTGGCACCACGCCGCGGCTGCGGCCGGCTGCGAAGCCAATTTCAAGCGTGAAGCCGACACCGGTGCCGGCACACGCTTCTCGACGTTCGCCACAGTTCCGGGCCTGGACGCACGCAACGCCATCGCGCAACTCAAGCAGATTGCCGCGGGCGACGGCTTCCTGATCGGCGACGAGAACTACACCGGTTCGGCCGGCCAGCTGACGATCCAGCAACAGCAAAGTGACCGCGCCCGCGGATTCGCCATTACGCTGACGGCCAATCAGGACACGAAAACCCTTTCCGTGGCGACGACGTTGCCCCCAGGCATGCAGGCAGCCCCCGAAACCATCCGGGGCGGCATGTGCGGCATGCTCGGCCGCGTCGACATGAGCCGCAACGCAGTGAGCACCGCCGTGTCGGCTACGGCGCCCGCGTCGCCCGGCGACGCCTTCCCGGGCGCGCCCGCCTTTACCACCTGCACCTACAACTTCCGCCCCGCTCTGGATGGCGTCACCGGCCGCCACTACACCACCTGGCTGCCGATCAAGGCGCTGAACCCGGCCGACGCGGCTGCCCGGCTGACACAAGCGGCCACCGCAGCCAAGCTGGGCGTGACGTCGAACGAACGGCACGGCACGCTGACCGAAGTCACGCTCGTCCAGCCGCTCCCGGACCAGGGCGAGAAGCGCGCGTTCCCGATTCGCTTCATGCTGGAGGAGTCGCTGGGCGTGATCTCCGTGGTCGCCCGACTCAACCCGAAGCAGGAGATGGACGACGAAACACTGCGCAAGGAAATCTGCTCGCTCGTCGCGGCCGCCACCGCGGCGGCGCCGGGCGAATCGAAAGAGCCGCCGGCGCTGCCCCGCGAGCGTAAGCTGGAACGCTGGCACGCCGGCATCGACTGGCTGATCAACCGCGCCGTGGTGGCCGGCAAGTCCCTCGTGATCGTGCCCGCCATCAACCTCGACAGAAAGTACACCGGCGACGAAGCCGTCAACGAGAAGAAATGGGCATTCCGTACCGACGTGACCGCCACCACCATCTGGCAAAACAAGGCCAACGCCCGTGACGTGATACGCGTGGGGCCGGACGAACCCTTCACCGAAGTGGGGCTGCACGGTTATGTCTCGACCTTCGTGGCGGGCAACACGCAGTACTTCGTCTACATCGTCAATCCGGGTACCTACACGGTCGCCGGCAATACCTACGAGACGACCGCCGACACGATGTCGCAGCTCGGCACCCAGCAGAAGCCGGGGCGTTCGCCGCTGGGGCAGATCGCGTTGCTGCCGAAGAAGAACACCGACTTCATCCAGTCGCAGGAATGGTTCAACGCACAGTTTCGGGACCGGGAGGTCACGGATACGTACTGCTCGTCGGTCTTCGTCCAGAGCGGCGGCTGCGCATTCTGGGCGACGGAGAAGAGAACGGTGTCGGAGATGACCGAGCCCGCGGGATGGAAGACCGTCACCCGGGAGAAGTCCGTCGACGGGCTGGCGGTCTCGACCCGGCTCAAGCGCGAGTTTGCTTCGTTCAGCGTCGCGGCGGGCGAAGCCGTCGTGATTGACGGGCTGTACCCCACGCCGCCCAACGCGGACTACGACAAGCAGGCCTGCGAGATCGTCAGCGGCCAGATCCAGTGCGACCTGACGCGCTATACCCTCACCCGTATCCCGGCCGACATGGCGCACGTACAGGGGCTCGCATCCGACCCGGGGTTCTACCCGCGCGCCACGCGCATCCTGTCCAACGCCAGGTATCGCCCGCTCAAGCTCCTGGGCAAGCCGGGTGAACTTCGCTCGGTGTACGGTCAGGACTATTCGCTCGGCGTGCGTTGAGCGCACGCCCCAACCATCGTCATGGCCGCCAGGACTTGAAGCGCGGCCTGACCCAGGCCCTGAACAACCGGATCGGTACGGAAACCAGCATGAAACCCATCATCCAGCACGTCGCCTGCTTCGCCCTGCTCTTCACCGCAGCTTCCGCACATGCAATCGACTGCAAGAAGGCCAGCAACCGCGTCGAGCACACGATCTGTGCCGATGAACAGCTCAAGGCCGCCGATGCGGAAATGGGCAAAACCTATACGGCCGTCATGCAGCAGGCGGGCAACGATAGCGAATTGCGCGCGATGCTGGTACGCAGTCAGAAGCGCTGGCTCGCGGCGCGTGACAAGCGTTTCGCGGATCCGGTCGATTTTCCCGGCGCACCGAATGCCAAGGCCCTGCGTGCGAGCCTGCTCCAGGCGATCCGCCAGCGCACCGAGACCTTGAGCGAACGCGGCAAGGCCGCGCCGCGCCTGCTTGAAACGGCCCTTGCGCAGCGCACGTTTCTGACGCAATTCACGGGCGGCCCGTTCGCCGGATTCGAGACCCGATGCGACTTCCTGCCCCACGATGGTCAACTGAGCTATGGATGCTTCAGCGAACGCCGCTATCAGAACCACGACAGGATCTGCACGCTGCAGGACGATTGGGCGAGCGGCGGTTACTACGAGACGCGCCTGGTCGGCAACGTCGTCCAGGGCAGGCTGGAAACCGTTGCAGCATGCGGCGACGGCGCCGAGGGCGGCAGCCCGTGCCCGGATCCGGATGCGGATGAGCCGCGCAAGTCGGCCGCCGGCTGGAATCTCCATCCGGGCCGCCCGCCGTTGACGCCAACGGCCCTGCCCAAGCTGGACGCCGAAGCCGAACTGGGCACGGAAGACACGGGCTGGCTACGCGCCTGCCTGACCGACAGCCGCTACCCTCGCGCGGTACGCTGAGAACCGCGCGCATCGGGTGCGTCAGCGATGTTCATTCCCACGCGGAATCATGACATGCACCATTCCGCCGATGCGAAGCATTCGCTCCTACATGAACTGCCTATGTCCGCTCCTGTTGGCCATCGGGAGTGCGAAGCGCTCTCTTTACCTGTCGTCACCCGCCACAAGGATTCAGCATGATGCCGCCCCGAAGCAGCATTCCGGAATTTTCAGTCCGGCGCACCGGCAGCATGTCCGTCACGCGGGGGATCGTCGTGGCGGCATTGAGTGTATGCATCCCGTTTGGCAGCGTGCACGGACAGCCTGCTGACGCGACCACGCCGGACCCCGCCGGCAATTCGCCTACCGAATCCCGGACGCCGGCCAACCTGAGCGCGACGCAAGCGCTACAGCGCATGCTGGCGCTGATTCAGGCAAGCGGGCAGGTTACCGACATCACGCCCGAAACGGTACACCGCATCTTCGGCGTGCAGACCACGGCGATCGGCAAGGATCAGTTCGGCTATGGTCAACGCTTGCCGGGCAACTGGGCATTCAGTCTCCAGCGGGTGACGGTCGGTGATACCGGGCCGCGTGTGGACCTGATATTTGATCCGATTCCCGGTACGCAGGCCTCTCCGTTGACGGCATGTGAGCCCACTTTCGCTCAATTCACGCACGCACTGGAGTCCATGGGGTTCAGTCGCCACACCCATTACGGCGAACACGGCCGGTGGGTCTTCGATTCTTTCGAGCGGCCACGCATGGATATCAGGGTCTATCCGCTCAGGGCGTTCTCCGACAACGGCGAGCCGCTGGGTCCGGCCTGCGTGAAGGCGGTATTGGTGCGATAGGGCAAGCCGCGAGCGAACCGGCGCGCACTGTCAATTCGATGCTCGGTGATAAGTCGCGATATATCGTGCCTGTCCCAGGATGTTTCCATGCATCTGATAGGCAACGACCGCCGGACTCGACGTCGATTTCACGTCGACATGCGGAATGGACAATGCGGATACCGTCACGATATATCGATGAGACTCACCTTGCGGCGGGCATGGCCCACCGTACCGGGATTCGCCAAAATCGGTCAGCGTCTCGAGCGCGCCCACCGGCATGAGGCGCGCATCTCCCGATGCCCCTTTCCGAATCGACGTTTCCGAAGGCGGGATATTGACGACTTCCCAATGCGTCCAGCCGAGCCCGCCGGTCGGGGCATCAGGATCGTACAGGGTGACGACGATGCTTCTGGTTCCCGGCGGAACGTGTGCCCACGAGACGCGAGGCGAGACGTTGTCGCCGCGGCATCCGAATCCGTTGTACACCTGAGCATTCGTGAACTGACCGTCATGGTCGAGATGGTCGACCGTTACGGTAAGCGGATCAGCAAAAGCAACTGCGGGCACGATTGCAAAAAGTACCGTGGAGCAGATACCCGATCGCAGAAAAATATCAAATCTCATGGCGCGATCCCAAGCCAGGTTCGGTGTGATGTTTCGTACGACCAGATTGACACCCGAGATGCAGTGCATGCAACGATCGTCGACGCGGATTCCGCGCTCGCACTTCAAACATGAGTCGCACCGATGACGTGCTCACCCTGGTGCCTGTGCGAGAGCCTGCGCGACACATCCTAGGGTCATCGTGAATTCGGCAGTAGGTCGGCAGACAACATCAGCCTGGTGCGTGAAACAGAACAATCCGCGAACGCATGCCGGAACGGCTCGTCGCGCTGGCGGCACGCCATGGGCGCGCACCCGATCCGCAAGATCGATGCCCCCAACCGGGCAGGCGGATTGCTCCTTGCATCGATTCCCGACAATCGCCCCGGAGACAACGATGCCGACCGACCTCAACCCCCCGCCGCCCCAGCGCCATCGGCTCGGCGAATGGATGGCCCGCGAAGAAGCGCATATGGCCGCGTTCCGCGAAAAAGTCGCGGCGGAGGCCCGCGCGCAAGCCGGCGACCGGCTGCGTACGCCGGCCGTGCAGGAACTCGCGCGGCTGTTCGACGACCACGCGGTGCTGCGCATGAGCCTGGTCCGCGCGATCGATGAAGCGGTCGAATCGGGCCGCCGGCTCGGCTATGCGTCGATCGGCGAGCTGATGACCGTCCTGGATCACCTGATGACCTACACGCCGCCGTTCAGCGACGCGAGCCTGATCGTGTGCCCGATCAATGCGTTTCTCGACTGGCCGATGTGCATGCCGTCGGGCCATGCGGTGTTTCGCGACGCCACCGTCAACGCGCATCTGCAGAACGTGCTGAACGTGTGGTGCGGCTTCCTTGGCGGCCCGCATTCGCGCACGCATCTCGACACGTCGGCGCCCGACGGCTGGTTCTGCGACGCGGCGCGCAAGCGCATCGGGCTGTCGCAGTTCCAGTATCGCGACGACCAGCCGCACGGCGGCTTCACTTCGTGGAACGACTTCTTCACGCGGCGCTTTCGCGAGGGCGAGCGCCCCGTCGCGGCGCCCGACGATCCGCACGTGATCGTCAGCGCATGCGAGGCCGCGCCGTACCACGTCGAATCGAACGTGAAGCTGCGCGACCGGTTCTGGATCAAGGCGCAACCGTATTCGCTGCGCGACATCTTCACGCCGGCCCGGCTGTCGCTCGCCGAGCGCTTCGTCGGCGGCGACCTGTACCAGGCGTATCTGAGCGCATACAACTACCATCGCTGGCACGCACCGGTGCGCGGTGTCGTCACGCATGCGTACCGCGTGCACGGCACCTACTACTCCGTCGTCGAGGCGGAAGGCCCCGACCCTGCCGGACTGAACGACTCCCAGGGGTACATGACGGCGGTCGCCACGCGCGCCGTGGTCGCGATTGCCTGCGACGATCCCGGCATCGGCACCGTTGCCGCCGTGTTCGTCGGCATGGGCGACGTATCATCCTGCGTGATCGACGTCGTGCCGGGCCAGCGCGTCGACAAGGGCGACGAGATCGGTTATTTCCAGTTCGGCGGCTCGACCTGCTGCCTGCTGTTCGAAGCCGGCGTGATCGACCGGTTCGTGCCTGCGCCGCCGTTCGGCCACGACACCGCCGTCGTCAACGTCAATTCACCGGTGGCGATCGCTCGGTGAGTCGCACGTGCGTCGGGCGCGCATGCTCGACGCACGCCGGCCATCGGTGCAATGTTTTCAACGCTTTGTAATGCCGCAGAACGTCGATGGAACGCCGGCCGGGGCGACACGACGGATGGCGTCGCCCGCCACGGCTCACGCCCGCTGCGGCGCCAGCGAATCGATCAGCGCGCCGTTGAAGGCGGGCAGGTCGTCCGGCTTGCGGCTGGTGATGAACGGGCCGTCACGCACGACCTCCTGGTCGACCCACTTGCCCCCCGCATGACGGATATCGTCCTGAAGGCTCGGCCAGCTCGTCATCGTGCGGCCTTCCACGAGACCGGCGGACACGAGCAGCCAGCCGCCGTGGCAGATCGCCGCGATCGGCTTGCCGGCGCCGACGGCCGCCGTCACGAACTCGCGCGCGGCCGGCACCATCCGGATCGCGTCGCCGTTCACGACGCCGCCGGGCAGCACGACCGCGTCGTAATCGCCTTCGCGCGCATCGTCGAACGTGCGGTCGACCTTCACGCGCTTGCCCTTGTCGACGTGCCTGAAGCCCTGGATTTCGCCGGGCTTCTGCGAAATCACGTCGACCTGTGCGCCTTCGGCCGCAAGCGCACGCTGCGGTTCGACGAGTTCGGCTTCCTCGAAACCGTCGACGGCAAGAATCGCCACCTTGCAATGAACCAGCCTTCCGCTCATGAAGCCCTCCGTCAGTGACGCGGCACACGTCGTGCCGCGCCGGTCTTGCAGCAAGCGGCGTGCCGTTTCCGCCCACGGGGCGCACCCGCCGTCCGGGAACGATGTCGCGCGCCGGGCACGCGGATTTCCTGCATGCCAGGCCCGACGCCGTCCGGCCGGCGACCGCCGCAGGCGAGCCGTCAGACGGCCCTGCCCGCACGGCTACTGCAGGTGGCTCGCCGCATCCAGCATCGCGTCGGTCACTTCGATCGTGAGCGTCAGGCGCTCGTCCGTGTCGGGCAGACGGTCGAGCATCGCCTGCACCGTGTCGTGCAAGATCGCATGCACGCGCATCCGCGTGCCGTCGTCGAGCGCCGCATAGCGCTCCATCGTGTCGCTGTCGAGCGCAAGTTCGACCGCATGCCCCGCGTATGCGGGCGGCGCATCGGGTGCGAGCGCCCAGGTCGAATGGAACTTGATCCTGCCCGTCGCGACGTCGACATGCACCGTCGTATCGAGATCGTCCACCTCGATCGTGTCGCCGTCGATCTCGTCGATGTCGTCGTTCTCCAGCCTGTTCCGGGAATTGGATTGCATGATGTCCTCCTGTGTCGTGGCGGCGTGCCCGTCCCGCGAAACCTCGCCGCCTTCGTCGGCACGGCGCCGTCAATAACCGCTGGAACCCGCGCTGCCCGCCCCGCCGGCGCCGCCGCCGCCCGTGCCCGTCGACCCGGGCGAGCTGCCGTTGCCGGCGCCGGTGCCATTCCCAGGGCCATTGCCGGCGCCGCTGCCGCCCGCACCCGCGCCGTTGGGGCCGCCGCCCGGCTTCACATGGCCGGCCGATCCGCTGTGCGAGCGGGTGCCTTGTGTCGCACCGTGCTGCTGCATGCGCGCGGGCGGCGGCGGCGCGGCCGTGTTGCCGTTGGTGCCCGGCGTCGACATGTCCATCGACGGATTCGGCGCGCCGGTGCCCTCGTCCGGGCGCTGCGAGTTCTGCGCCCATGCCGCAGGCGCGGCCGCGATGATCGCGACAGCCGCGCACGCCAGCACGCGCGGCGCGACATACTTCGATTCGGATGCGGATTTCATGAAGTTTTCTCCCTGATAGAGACCACGTGACGGAAATTCCTGCCCTTTCCTTTCAGCAAGGCCCATGCCGCCACCGGTACGCGTGCCGGCCGTCGTGTCGACATCCGTGATCGCACACGGGATTTCCGCGAATCCGCCGATAACCGGGCACCACCGTCCGCAGTTTCCGCGCCGACACATTCACGTTTCAGCGCCCAGCCGGGCGCGCATCGACGCGGTGATGCGCTGCCGTGCGTGCGCATAGCCCTCCCACGGATCACGCTTCAACGCATCGAGGCGTTCGCGCAACGTGTCGATCGTCCATTGCGCACCGCCCGTCGTGTCGGGCACCTCGTCCCAGTCGAGCGGCACCGATACGCCCATGCCGGGCCGCGCGCGCACCGAATACGCGGCGATCGTGCTCGCGCCGCGGCCGTTGCGCAGGTAGTCGACGAAGATCTTGCCGCGCCGATGGCGCGGCCCCATCGTCGCCGTGAAACGGTCGGGCAGCGCACCCGCGACGTGCTGCGCCACCGCACGCGAGAAATTCTTCACGTCGTCCCAGCCCGCATGCCGCGTGAGCGGCACGACGACGTGCAGCCCCTTGCCGCCGCTCGTCTTGCAGAACGAGACGAGCCCCAGCTCGTCGAGCAGCCCGCGCACGAGCTGCGCGGCGTCGATCATCGCGCGCCACGGCAGCGCCGGATCGGGATCGAGGTCGAATACGATGCGGTCAGGCCGCTCGATGTTCGACGCGTGCGCGTTCCACGTGTGCAGCTCGATCGTGCCCATCTGCGCGGCGCCGAGCAGCGCATCGACGCTGTCGATCGACAGCAGCGGCCCGTGGCCGGGATCGAGCCCTTCGTGCTGCGTGACGAACGGGATCTCGCGGCGCTCGGCATGCTTCTGGAAGAACAGTTCGCCGGCGATGTCGCCCGGTGCGCGCACGAGCGACACGGGCCGGCCCTTCAGGTCCGGCAGCAGCCACGGCGCGACCCATTGCCAGTAGTGCGCGAGGTCGATCTTGCGCGTGCCGCTTTGCGGATCGAGCACCCGATCGGGATGCGTGATGCGCACGCGGCCGACACGATCGGCGGCCGCACCCTGCGTGTCGCCGGAAGACGCGGACGATCGCGCGCCGCGCGTGCGACCGTGCGCCGTATCGGTATGCGGGGCACGCGGGGATGCGTCGTGCGCCGCGCGGGATTCGTTCATCGTCACCTCCGTTTCGGTTGGCCGTGGCACTTCGCGGACGATCTGCCGCGCCGGCTTGTCTTCGCGCAGCGCGATGAACGCCGCCTGCCGCACGATGCCGTCGCTCGTCCATTCCGCGAATTCGCATTCGGCGACGAGCGTCGGCTCGACCCAGTGGACACGCGTGCGGGACCGTTCGCGCGGCGGAGGATCGAACGGCGTCGTGCTGCGTTCGTGCTGGCGCAGCGTCGCCGCGAGCCGGTCGAGCAGACGCGTATCGAACCCGGTGCCGACCCGGCCGACATAGCGCAACGGCGGGGCGGCATGAGACCGCCTCGGCCGCTTGCCGCCCGCGGCCGGTTCGTACACGCCGAGCAGCAGCGCGCCGAAGCCGTGCCGGCTGCCCGACGGCTCGGTATAGCCGCCGATCACGAACTCCTGGCGCCGCCGGCATTTAAGCTTGATCCACGCGGACGAGCGGCCGCCGCGATAGCGTGACTCCGCGCGCTTGCCGATCAACCCTTCGAGCCCGGTATCGCACGCGCTCGCGATCAGCGACGCGACGTCGTCGCCGAGATCGGGCGAGTATCGCAGCCGCGCGGGATCGCTGCCGGCGAGCAACGGTTCGAGTAGCGCGCGCCGCGCGGTGAGCGGCGCATCGCGCAGGTCGTATCCGTCGAGAAACGGCAGGTCGAACACGAACAGCGTCACCGCGTCCGAACGGCCCGCGCCGAGCGCGTTCTGCAGCGCCTGGAAATCGGGCAGCCCATGCTCGCCCAGGACGACGGCCTCGCCGTCGAGCCACGCGTTGTCGACGTCGAGGGCCGCAAGCGCGTCGCGCTGCACGCGCAGTTTCGGCGTCCAGTCGCGACCTTCGCGCGTCATCAGCGTGACATGCCGCCGCGCACCGCGACCTGCAATCCGCGCAAGAATCCGGTAACCGTCGAATTTCACTTCGTAGCGCCAGTCGTCGTGGGCAGGCGGTGCATCGACGAGCGTCGCGAGTTGCGGCGTCACGCGATCGGGCAATGCAGCGCGCACCGCGCCTTCCACCTGCGACGGATCGATCGCCGTCGTGCGCGCCCCGCCGTCATGCGGCGGGTGGGCAGGCGCCGTGTGCGACGCCCGTGTCCGGCCGTCATGCACGCTGCCCGGCTGCTGCGCGACGACATCGAAGCTGGCCGCATCGCGCGCGTCGTCGTCGCGCTCCTTGATCAGCAGCCATTGCTCCTGGCGCCCCTGCTGCCGCCCGCTGCGCACCAGCGCCCAGCCGCCGTGCAGCTTCGTGCCGTCGAGCCGGAACGTCAGCTTGCCCGCGCGGTAGCCGTCGCGCGCCCGGGCAATGCCGCCGTCGGGCGTCCACGTGCCCTCGTCCCACACGGCGACGGAGCCCGCGCCGTAATGGCCGGCCGGGATCTCGCCTTCGAACGACGCATATTCGAGCGGATGATCCTCGACGTGCACGGCCAGCCGTTTCACCGACGGGTCGACGCTTGGCCCTTTCGGCACCGCCCATGACTTCAGCGTGCCGTCGAGTTCGAGACGGAAATCGTAGTGCAGCCGCCGCGCGTGATGCTCCTGGATCACGAAGCGCAGCGGCCTGGCCGTGCGCGTGGAGGATCGCGCCTGATGCGCGTCGTGCGCGCTCGCATCGGCATCCTTACGCGCGCGCCGCCGTCCGTGCGCCCCCGCGGGTTCCGGCGTCGCATCGAAGCGGCGCTTGCGGCGATAGGGTTCGAGCTTGCCGGCCATCGCGTCACCCTCCTTCCCGTGCCGTCACGCGGCGTGCTTGCGGCGCACGGCGGCCTTCTTCGCCGCGTGCGTGCCGGTCGCGCCGTGCTTCGCGGCCGCGCGCTTCGCCGGGGCATTCGCCGGCGTCTTCGCCGTGCGTTTCGCAGATGTCTTCGCCGCAGGCTTGCGCCGCGCGGCCGTCGCATGCGAAGGCGCGCGGGCATCCTCGTCGTCGTCCGTGCGTGCGGCACGTGCACCGCCGCCGCCCTTCAGGCTGCGCTTGAGCAGCTCGGTGAGATCGACCACGTTGGTCGCCGTGCGCGCCGTCTGCGCGGGCCGGTCCTCGATTTCCTCGACGCGGCCCGCGCGCACCTTGCGCTCGACCAGCTCGAGGATGTCGTCGCGGAACGTGTCGTGATACTCGTCGGGTGTCCACGAGCCCGACATGTCGTCGATCAGCTTCTTCGCCATCGCGAGCTCGCGCGCACTGACGCCCGCGCGCTTCGCGTCGACGGCCGGCACCGACAGTTCGTCGAGCGGCCGCAGTTCCTCCTGCCAGCGCAGCGTATCGAGCGCGAGCAGCGGCCCGACCGGAATCAGCGCGCCGAGATGCTGGCGGTCGCGCATCACGACGTGCGCGATGCCGATCTTGCCGCTGTCCTTCAGCGCGTCGCGCAGCAGCGTATAGACCTTCTCGCCCTTGCGGTCCGGCACGAGGTAGTACGGCGTGTCGAGATACAGGAACGACACGGCGTCCTCGTCGACGAACGTGACGATGTCGACGGTCTGCGTCGACTCGGGGTTCGCCGCGCGGATCTCGTCGTCGGTCAGCACGACATAGCGCTCCTTCTCGTACTCGTAGCCGCGCACGATGTCCTCGCGCGTGACTTCCTTGCCGGTGCGCTTGTTGATCTGCCGATAGCCGACCGGGTCCATCGAGCGCTTGTCGAGCAGCCGGAACGACGGCTTCACGGTGCGCGTGGCCGGGAACAGCTGCACGGGCACGTGAACGAGCCCGAAGCTGATCGCGCCCTTCCAGATCATGCGTGTCATCGATGTTCTCCTTGCGGCATCCGCCGCACGCGGCCGTCACGGCTTTCGGCAACGGCTGCGCCGCACGATGCTGACGTGGCCGTTACGCTCCAGGATCGCCGCGTCGACGTCCGACAGGTCGTCCGCGCCGAGCGCCTGACGCACGCTTTCACGGATGTCCGTCGGCGTGATCAGGGCCGCGCGCATCTGCGCGTCGTCGAAGCGGCCATTGCGGTACACCTCGCGCTCCGCGCCGACCAGCAGCCGCTCGAGGCGGCGCGAGCGCACGCAGGCCCAGCCGATCACGCGATGCAGCAGCGCGATCGCGAGCGACGCGGCCACCGTCGCGACGAACGGCGACGCACCGACCACCGCGCGGCTCAGGATCGCGCCGAGCAGGATGCCGACCACGTGGTCGAACGGCGAACGCTGGCCGAACGCGCGCCGCCCGGCGATGCGGATCAGCACCAGCGCGACCACGAACACGACGATCGCCCGCAGCACCATCTGCCCGGGGCCGAGCATCCGGCCCTGTCCGAACAGCGCGACGACGACGTCCATGATCGCGCGGCGCTAGGCCGGCAACTCGGCGGCCTGCTGCTCGCGTGCCCAGACGCGATGACGGCCGAGGTGGTCGGACAGGTCGTTCAGGACTGCGTCGAGATCGACGGCCTCCCCGACGCACACGCCTTCGGCCGGATCCGGCAGGTGCGCGGCGCTCAGCAATTGCCGCCCCGCCCCGACGGCCGCGATCGGCTTCAGGTGCTTGAACGCTTCGCGCACGAAATGCCGCGCGTCGGCGCTGTGCGCAAGGTCGCGGCCGTCGCCGTCGCCGCCGCACACGAACACCGCGTCGAACATCACCGACGGCATGCCGGCCAGCGTCGCCTGCGGCACGATGCTGCCGATCGGCGCCAGCGTCGGCGCGACGATCGTCGGCACCGCGTGCGCGGCCTGCAGCGCATCGCGCACTTGCTGGACGAGCGTCTCGCTCGTCCCGGCGGTCGCGATCAGCGCGATCTTGCGCGACCGGATGCCGGGCTTCGAGCGGCCGATCAGGCTCAGCGCGGGCGAACGCTGCGCGACCGCCGGCGTCGCGCCTCCGTGTGGTGCCGGCAGCCCGAGCCGTTCGGCCACCTGCGCGGCCAGCCCCGCGTCGAAGCGGGCGATCATGTCGTTGACCACCCGCTCGCGAATGTGCGGCTGCGTCACCTTGCCGAGCTCGAAGCAGTATGCGTCGCGGATATGCCGCTGCTCGATGTCGGTCATGCTCTGGTAGAACAGCGCGGGCTGCGAGAAATGATCGGCGAACGATTCGCTGCGCACGCGCACCTTGTCGCCTTCGAGCGGCTCGTGCACGGTCTCGAAGCCGCCGCCGGCCGGCGCGGGCGGCGTCTCGCGCGGCCAGCCGCCACTCGTCGAATTCGGTTCGTACGACGCTTGCCCGACGTTGATCGTCTGCCGGTGCATCGCGTCGCGCTGGTTGTTCGCGAACGGGCACACCGGCCGGTTGATCGGGATCTCGTGGAAGTTCGGGCCGCCGAGCCGGCTCAATTGCGTGTCGGTGTACGAGAACAGGCGCCCCTGCAGCAGCGGATCGTTCGTGAAGTCGATGCCGGGCACCACGTGCCCCGGATGAAACGCGACCTGCTCGGTTTCCGCGAAGAAGTTGTCGGGATTGCGGTTCAACGTCATCCGGCCGATGGGACGCACCGGCACGAGTTCTTCCGGCACCAGCTTGGTCGCGTCGAGCAGGTCGAAGTCGAACTTGTCGGCATCGGCCGGATCGATCATCTGCACGCCGAGTTCGAACTCCGGATAGTCGCCGCGCTCGATCGCCATCCACAGGTCGCGCCGGTTGAAATCCGGGTCATGGCCGGCAATCCGCTGCGCCTCGTCCCACAGCAGCGAATACGCGCCGCTCACGGGCCGCCAGTGGAACTTCACGAAACGCACGGCGCCGGCGGCGTTCACGAAGCGGAACGTGTGCACGCCGAAGCCGTCCATCGCGCGGTAGCTCGCGGGCAGCGCGCGGTCGGACATCAGCCACAGCACCGTGTGGGTGGTTTCCGGCACCAGCGACACGAAATCCCAGAACGTGTCGTGCGCGGACGCGCCGGTCGGCATCTCGTTCGGCGCCTCGGGCTTCACTGCGTGCACGAAATCGGGAAACTTGATCGCATCCTGGATGAAGAACACCGGCATGTTGTTGCCGACGAGGTCGTAGTTGCCCTCTTCGGTATAGAACTTCACCGCGAAGCCCCGCACGTCGCGCACGGTGTCGGACGAGCCGCGCGGCCCCTGGACCGTCGAGAAGCGCACGTACACCGGTGTTTCCGCGGCCGGATCCTGCAGGAACGCGGCCTTCGTGTAGTCGGCCATCGGCTCGTACACGCGGAACACGCCGTGCGCGGCCGAGCCGCGCGCGTGCACCACGCGCTCCGGAATGCGCTCGTGATCGAAATGCGTGATCTTCTCGCGCATGATGAAGTCTTCGAGCAGCGACGGGCCGCGCGTGCCGCCACGCAACGTGTTCTGGTTGTCGGCGATCCGCACGCCCTGGTTGGTGCGCAGTGCCTCGTGGTCGGGCCGCGAACGGTGCTCGTCGAGCTGGCGCGATTTCGCGCTGTCCTGCGGCTGGACGGGCGGCGTCGTTCCGGATGAGGGGGAATGGGTCATCGATCAGGTCCTCGTGGCATTCGAAGGGGTATCCGCCATGCGCGCGCCGCGTTGCCGCGACCCGCACGGGCGGACAGCAGGAAAACCGGCGCGGCCGGGCGCGACCGCACCCGCCGGCCGGCGGTGGCGTCAGGGCGCGCGCAACGCTGCGTCGAGTTCGGCGCGCGTCACGTCGAGCGCCACGTTGCACTCGATCGCCGCATCCTCGACGCGCGGCTTGCGCGCATCCACCGCGCGCCGCGCGCTATCGCACAAACGGGTGCGCACGCGCAGCCGGCCGGCTGCGTCGAGCGATGCGTAGCGCGTGATCACGTCCGGATCGAACCGCAGGTCGACCGCGCAACGCCAGTCGCGCGCGCTTGCGTCGGCCGGCACACGCACCCACGACACCTGGATCGTCAGCTGCCCGGACGCGTCGTCCGCGTGCACGACAACGGTCGATTCGGACGGGAAACCGTTCGCAAGCGCGTGCTCGAGTTCCGCGATGCGCTGCGACCGGTCGGGCGTGACGCTCATCGTCGGACGACGCCCAGCAGCAGCGTGACCAGGAAGATCACCACGAAGATGTAGAACAGGATCTTCGCGATCTCCGCCGCGCCGGCTGCGATGCCGCCGAACCCGAACACGGCCGCGATGATCGCGATGATGAAGAAGATGATGGCGTATCGAAGCATGGAACCCTCCTGGATGACAGCGGTCGCCGGCGCGCGTCGGCGTCGATCAGGCGTCGTGCTTGTGTTTCGGTTTGCCGTGGGCCGGCGTGGAGGCCATTTTCTCGAGCTCCTTCTCGCTCATCGATTTGGCCATCGACTTCGAAGGCGGTTTGAGGTCCTTCATTTTCGTCTCGCCGCGCTTGGCCGACAGGGCGGCCCCGGCGGCGCGTTGCTGGGCCTGAGATTTTGCTGGCATGGTCGTGCTCCTCCTCTCGTGAATGCGCGCATCGCGGCAAGCGATGGTGCGCACGCGGTTGAACGCGGTGAACGCGGTTGAATCGCCCGGCCGCCTGGCCGCGTCGCCGCACCGCGGGCCGGCCGGCGGCATCGTCATCGCCCGGCGATCCTTCGTCACGGTGCAACGCGCAAGAACGATGCCTCGGCCGCGAGGCGCCCGGCGAATCCGGCCTCGAAAGCCGTCAGGCGATTCGATTCACGGTTGACCGTCTGCATCCCTCATGCATTGAGCGTGCCAGGTCGTCGAAGCGCGTCGGCTGTGGGTGCGCCCCACGTGTCGCAGCAGGTGGGAACCGCTTATTTACAAGCCGGCGGAAAGTTTTGGACACGCATTTCCGTAAGCCGGAAAGCATGTCGGATCGTGACCAGTCATCGCTTCGCATCGATGCGATCGGACGGCGCGCCGCACGGCGCACGCGATCCCGCGCGCATGCCGTGGGTGATGTTGCGGTGCCGGGTCAGTACTGCATCAGCGGCGGCGTGCCCGGCAGCGGCCGGTCGCCCTGCACATCGTTCGAGCCGGTCGACGGCCCGTCGGCCGCTTCGCCGCCGGCCGCGCCCTGCGGCATCACGGCGCCCGGCGAAGGCCGCGTGGCGTCACGCGCATGCGCGTCGGGCATCGTCGTGGTCGACTGTGCGCCACGGCTGTCGGCTGGCGCCCCGCGGGTGCCGTAGGGGCCGTTCGCCGGTTGCGTGCATGCGCCCAGCGCGCACGCGGCGGCACACGCCAGGATGCCCGTGCGTATCGTCTGGATCGGGTTCATCGAAATCCTCCCTGTGCCCGGCGTCTCATAGCCGGTTGAAATGGAAATCGCCCGCATAGGCGGTCGGGGTGCGACGCGCCATCATCGCGTCGAATTCCACCGCCACGCGCGTGAGCGCGCGACGCTGCGATTCGATGCCGGCCTGCTCGAGCGCGGCGAACGCGTCGGCGTCGAACGCCACGGTCAGCGACGCAGGATGGCCGTCGACGCGAAAGCCGATATGCAACGCGCCGACCGGCGCTTCCTCGATATGGAACGGCATCGCGCGCGCCTCGAAATGGCGGCCGAGCGTTTCGGCGATGTCGCGCAACACGCCGGGTTTCACGCGGATGCTCATGGCAATGCCTCTTTGCGCGTTCCCGATACCGCGCTCATCGGCGGCGTATGCACGGGCGGCTCGCGCTCGGGCGGCGCATGCCCCGGTGGATCGCCCTCGGGTTGCCGGTAAGGTTCAGGCAGGTCGGGGGGCACGTCGTCGGGATCGGGCGGTTCCGGATCCGGCCCGATGTCGGGCAGCGGCGGTTCGGGCCGCTGCAACCACTGCGCTGGGTCAGGTGTCATCGGCGCTCCTTCATGGCGGGGTCCGCGGGTCGGTAGCGGACGCGACCTTCGCCTGCCGAGGGCGCGCAAGCCGCATGCCGTCCTTCACGTCATCCGAAGGTCCGCCGCGACGCACACGCGGGCGACGCGAACGGCCTGCCGTGCCTTCGCTACACCGTTCGCTGCAAATCTTGCAACGGCGCGGCTACGCGTCGTAGGCAGCCATCACGAGCCACAGCTCGCGGCCGTCGTCGTGCACCTGCGCGGCGAGCGCATACGGGTCAGACGGCTCGCACGCGCGCTGCAGCGCGAACCGCGCCGGCTCGGTCGAGCCGAACGCATCGCCGCCGAGCGGCCGCACGTCGGCCTTGCCTTCGAACATCCGGCGCTCGGGCCGGTAGATCAGCGGTTCATGCTTCCATCCGTTGAAATGGTTCTTCAGCGAATCGAATCCGCCGCCGCATACATTGACCTCGTAGCGCACGCCAGGTCGTCGTTTCGGAATCGTCATCGTGCCTCCCGCTCGAAGTGTGCGGGGCGGGCACCTTCCGTACCACGCGCCGCGGTCATCGCCTTCGTGGCAAGTTGCGTGCCGCCGAAGTCCAGAGCGAACCCCGCGCGTACCGGGCACGGCCGTTGCGGCAGGAACACGCCATTGGCATCGACACGGAGGCTCGCGATGAAGGATTCGACCCGGACCGGCCACGACGCGCCGGCACACGAACGGCAACCCGATCCGTCGCCGCCGCTCAAGCACCGCGACCGCGCGCGTACGCATCATTCGGAACGCCATATCGACAAGCAGCTCGAGGACACGTTTCCCGCGAGCGATCCGCCCGCGACCGGCGGCGTCACGCGCATCGAGCCGGACACGCCGCCCGGCACGCACGACGACGGGCCGTGGCAGGACAAGCGCGAACGCGGCGACGCATGAGCGCCTGCGGCATGCGGCTTGCTGATTCCGTACCGCCCGTTTCGAACCATTGCACTACCGAACTCGAGAGGAGAAATTCATGCATCGCGTCAACGAAATCATGTCGCAGGACGTCGTGCACATCGCACCGACCGACTCGATCCGTCATGCCGCGCAACTGATGGAGCGCTACGACGTCGGCGCGCTGCCCGTGTGCGACAACAACCGGCTGATCGGGATGGTGACGGACCGCGACCTCGCGGTGCGCGCGATTTCAGCCGGCAAGCCGCCGGAGACGCGCATCCACGAAGTCGCGTCGGGGCCGATCGAATGGTGTTTCGACGACGATTCGCTGGACGAGATCCAGCACTACATGGCGGACGCGCAACTGCGCCGCCTGCCGGTCGTCGATCACGACAAGCGGCTGGTCGGCATGCTGTCGCTCGCGGATATCGCGACGCGCATGGCCGGCCCGGAGCGTGACGATCTCGCGAACACGCTCGAAGGCGTGTCGCAACCGAAGCAGACGTGACGGAGCGCTCGCCGCCCCGTCCCGACCACCCCGCGCGACCCGCAGGGCCCGCCCCGGGCACCGTCGCGCCACATGCAGCCTGGAGGAAACCATGCAGACTTCCGATCAAGGTCAGACCCGCATCATCGGCAAGGGCGCCGCAACGGCGGCCGGCCCTGGCCCCGACGTGATGGCGGCCGATACGCTCGAAGGTAACAAGGTCTATACGACCGATGGCGACGACGTCGGCAAGATCAAGGACATCATGCTCGACGTGCGCTCCGGCCGCGTCGCCTACGCGGTACTGTCGAGCGGCGGCATCCTCGGCATCGGCGACAAGCTGCACGCGATCCCGTGGAGCGCGCTCACGCTCGACACCGAGCGCAAATGCTTCCTGCTGTCGGTGTCGTCCGAGCGGATCCGCAACGCACCGGGGTTCGACAAGGACCACTGGCCGGCGATGGCCGACCCGCAATGGGCCGCGCCGCTGCACGAGTTCTACGGCAGCACGCCGTACTGGAGCGCCGGCGACGAACTCGGGCTGACCGACCCGACCGAGGAACTCAACGATCCGCGCGCACGCGACCGTCACTGATCGCGCCGCCACGCGGCGCCGGTTCGCCGGCGCAGCCGCGTCGAACGCCCCGCCCGCGCGGGGCGTTTTTTCTTGCCGGGCGTCGCGACGGCGGCCCCGACGCGACACGCGCTACGCGCGATGCCGCAGCGCGTCGATCACGACGGTGAACGCACGCGACGCCGGGCGGCGGCTCGGATAGTACGCGTGGTAGCCGGGAAAAACCGGGCACCAGTCCGGCATCACGATCCGCAGGCGGCCGCTGCGGACATGCTCCAGCACGATGTCCTCGGTGACGAACGCGATGCCGAAGCCGTCGAGCGCCGCCTGGACCATGTGCGGCTGCGTGTTGCAGGTGATCCGGCCGTTCACGCGCGCCAGCACGTCGTTCCTGCCCTTCTTCAGCTCCCACGCATAGATGCCCTTCGCCGTGGCGAGCCGCAACGTGACGCAATCGTGATCGAGCAGGTCCTGCGGCTTCTTCGGCGGCTTGCGGCCGTCGAGATAGGCCGGCGCCGCGACCATCGCCATCCGGACATCCGGGCTGATCCGCACGGCGATCATGTCCTTCGCCACCTGGTCGCCGTAGCGCACACCGATGTCGTAGCGCTCCTCGACGATGTTCGACAGCCCGTAATCGACCGACAGCTCGACGCGGATGTCCGGGTAGTCGGGCAGGACCTGCCTGAGTTTCGGCCAGATGACCGTATCGATCGGATGCTCGGTGGCCGTAATGCGCACCACGCCGGCCGGCTTGTCCCTGAAATCCGACAGCGCGGCCAGTTGCGCGGTGATCTCGTCGATGCGCGGGGCCACCGCCTGGAACAGCGCTTCGCCCGCGTCGGTCGTCGCCACGCTGCGCGTCGTGCGCGTCAGCAGCCGCACGCCGACCCGCGCTTCGAGATCGCGGATGGTATGGCTCAGCGCCGACTGCGACACGCCGAGCCGCGTGGCCGCGCGCGTGAAGCTGCGCTCGCGGGCCACCGCGAGAAAGACGAGCAGGTCGTTCAAATTTTCGCGCGCCATGTCGAAAAGCTCCGGTCGGGACGGACGCCAATCGTAGCACCGCCGGCGGCGATTCATCAGTTTGGCTCATGAGTCCAAGCGTGCCGCGCTACTTAATCGATCCGCGGCGGCTCGCTAGACTGCGAAGCCATCGACCCGATGCGCCTCGGCAAAGCCCCGGACGCTCGGACTACCCCGCATTCCGGAGCCCACCTCATGACTACCCGCTTTCTCGCCGCCGCTGCCGCCGCCGTCGCCGCGCTTGCCGCATCCGGCCCACTGTTCGCGCAATCCGCACCGGGCCTGACGCGTGAGCAGGTCCGCCAGGACATGCTGCGCTACGAGGCCGCCGGCTTCAATCCGGCGCGCATGAACCCGCGCAGCTGGGTCGACGACGCCCAGGCCGCCGCGGCCCGCGTGCAGGCCGGGCGCGCCGACGACGCGCGCACGCAGCTCGCCGTGCACGGCGCCACGACGCGTTGCGACTGAGCGCGCGACCCACACCTTGTTCCGATCCGGTTCCCGACATGCCCTCCGTCTCCACGCCCGATCGCGGCACCGCACCTGACGGTGCGGCC
Source organism: Arapaima gigas (assembly GCA_900497675.1). NCBI lineage: Eukaryota > Metazoa > Chordata > Actinopteri > Osteoglossiformes > Osteoglossidae > Arapaima > Arapaima gigas. The sequence goes on from UFQX01000455.1 coordinate 287,847, forward strand.
GCGTGGGGCGCCGTCCTCGCGATGTCGCTCGGCGCGTTCGCGCTGGTCGCCTCCGAGTTCATGCCGGTCAGCCTGCTCACGCCGATTGCAGGCGACCTGCACGTCAGCGAAGGCCAGGCCGGCCAGGCCATCTCCGTATCCGGCGCGTTCGCGCTGGTCACGAGCCTGTTCATCGCATCGCTCGCCGGCCGGCGCGATCGCAAGCCGTTGCTGCTGGTGTTGACACTGCTGACGATCGTGTCCGGCACGCTCGTCGCATTCGCGCCGAACTACGCGGCGTTCATCGCCGGCCGCGCCCTGATCGGCGTGGCGATCGGCGGCTTCTGGTCGATGTCGGCCGCCACCGCGATGCGCCTCGTGCCGGCAACGCACGTGCCGCGCGCGCTGGCGATCGTGAATGGTGGCAATGCGCTGGCGACCGTCGTCGCGGCTCCGCTCGGCAGCTTTCTGGGCGGGATCGTCGGGTGGCGCTGGGCGTTCTTCTGCGTCGTGCCGGTCGCCGCGATCGCATTCGGCTGGAAGCTTGTCAGCCTGCCGTCGATGCAGTCCGCGCCGCGCGGCACGTCGGCCAACGCGCTCAGGCTGCTGGCCCGGCCGCCGGTCGCGCTCGGCATGGCGGCGGTCAGCGTGTTCTTCATGGGCCAGTTCACGCTGTTCACCTACCTGCGCCCCTTCCTCGAAACCGTCACGCACGCAGGCACCGTCACACTGTCGCTGATCCTGCTCGTGATCGGCGTCGCGGGCTTCGCGGGAACGGTCCTGATCGGCGGCGTCCTGGAACACGGGCTCTACCGGACACTCGTGGCCACGCCGGCACTGATGGCCGCGATTGCGGTAGCGCTGACGCTCTTCGGCGGCTCCACGGCGGCAACCGCCTGCCTGCTCGGCGCATGGGGCCTGCTCGGCACCGCGGCGCCGGTCGGCTGGTGGACGTGGCTCGCCCGTACGCTGCCGCACGATGCGGAAGCCGGCGGCGGCCTGATGGTGGCGGTCGTGCAACTCGCGATCGGGCTCGGCGCGACGATCGGCGGCATGCTGTTCGACCTGCACGGCTACCGCGCGACCTTCGCGATGAGCGCGGCACTGCTCGCGTGCGCCGGCGGCCTGGCCGTCGTCGCGGGCAGGTCCGCCGCGCGCGCCGCCACGCGCACCGACGGTTGATGCCTGCGCCACCCCGCCCCGCCGGCGTTTTTACAAGCGCCGTGTAACCTCCCCGTCCCGCTGCGCGCGGCCGCTCGCCGCATCCAGGTAGCCGAGCAGCCGGTGCGGCGTCAGCGGCTTCGCACAGTGCGCGTCGAACCCGGCTTGCTTCGCCGCCTCGCAGTCGCGTCGCGACGCGAAGCCGCTGCACGCCACGAGCAGCATGTCGCCGGTGTGCGGATCGCCACGCAGCCGCGCCGCAAGCTGCAGCCCGTCGAGGCCCGGCATCGCGATATCGAGCACGACCGCGAACGGCTGCCAGTCGCGCGCGATCGCGCAGACGGCGAACGGATCGACGGCAACGCGGCATTCGAAGCCGCGCGCCTCGAGCAGCAGGCGCAGCGCATCGGCCGCGTCGCGATAGTCGTCGACGATCAGCACGCGATGCGACCGCGCCGGCACGCTGTCGGGTGCGCGCCATAGCAGCACGTCGTCCGCGGCCGGATCGTTGCCGGAATCGGGAAGCATCGCGTTTCTCCTGTCGTTGACCTCCGCCTCCACGCAAACCACGCGCCCGTCTCGGCCGATGCGGAACGGCGGTTGCTGCACAGGTCGAATCGTCGTACCGGAGCCATTCATGTGCGTGACGCTGCGCTTTCCTTTCCGTTCCGCCCCGCTTGCATGGGCGACCTGCCGCGCCACGTGCCGCACGGGCGTCGTCACATGACGCGCCGGACGCCGCCCGCTGCCGACGATGCACCGGCGACACTCGACGCGTGCCGCCGCTGCGCGCTGTGGGAGCATGCGACCCAGCCGGTGCCCGGCGCCGGCCCCGTCGACGCGACGATCATGCTGGTCGGCGAGCAGCCGGGCGACCAGGAGGACCGCAACGGATTGCCGTTCGTCGGCGCGGCCGGGCGCATGCTGGACCGTGCACTCGATGAAGCCGGGATCGAGCGCGCGCAGTGCTATCTGACGAACGCGGTCAAGCATTTCAAATGGGAGCCGCGCGGCAAGCGGCGGCTGCACAAGACGCCCGCGCAACGCGAGGTGGCCGCGTGCCGCTACTGGCTCGAGCGCGAGCTCGACGCGGTACGGCCACGCGTCATCGTCGCGCTCGGCGGCACCGCGTTGCGCGCGCTGCTGCAAGACAACGATGCGACGCTGGAGGCCGCGCGCGCACCGATTCGCACGGCGGAAGGCCGGCTCGTCGTCGCCACCTATCACCCGTCGTACGTGCTGCGCACGCGCGGCGCCGATTCGCGCGAGCACGCGTACCGGACGCTCGTCGACGCATTGCGCACCGCATCGGGCCTGGCCGGCGAACCCGACCGCGACCGCGATCGCGCCAGCCGGCACGGCGCAAGGGAAGACACCCGATGAACACGCCGGGCGACGACGCGCAGCCGGCCGCGGGCGCCGCGCCGCGCACCGCGACGCCGTGGTACCGGCGGCTCGGCCCCGGCCTGCTCGCGGGGGCGTCCGATGCCGATCCGGGCAACATCGCGGTCTACGCGCAGGCCGGTAGCCAGTTCGGCTTCAACATGCTGTGGATGATCGTCGTCACGCTGCCGATGATGGTCGCCGTGCAGCTCGCGTCGGCGTTCATCGGCCGCCGCAACCGCGCGGGCCTCGTCGCCGCCATCCGCGAGCACTTCTCCGACCGGCTCGCCAAGACGCTGATCGTGATGGTCGCGATCGTCAACGTCGTCAACGTCGGCGCCGATCTCGCGGCGATGGGCGACGCGACCGCGCTCGTCGCGGGCGGGCGCAGCTACTGGTATGCGCCGTTCTACGGGCTCGCGTCGCTCGCGCTGCAGATGACGCTGTCGTACGAGCGCTATGCGCGCTGGCTCAAATGGATGACGCTCGGCCTGATCGCCTATGTGCTCGAACTCGGCTTCGTGCAGATCGACTGGCGGGGCGTGATGCATGCGATCGTGCTGCCGCAGATCGAATTCACGCACGCGTATGCGACGACCACGGTGGCCGTGCTCGGCACGACGCTGAGCCCGTACCTGTTCGTGTGGCAGGCCGCGCTCGAAGTGGAGGAAACGGCATCCACGCAACGCGACACGCGCCGCGAGACCGAGCGGCGCGTTACCTTCGACACGTGGGTCGGCATGCTCGTCACGAACGCGGTGTCGTTCTGCATCATGGTGATCGGTGCCGCCGTGTTCTTCGCGCATGGCCGGCACGACATCGGCACCACCGCGCAAGCCGCCGAAGCGCTGCGGCCGATCGCCGGCGAAGCCGCGTTTCTCGTGTTCGCGTTCGGCATCGTCGGCTGCGGGCTGCTCGCGATTCCCGCGTTCGCGGGCAGCGCCGCATACGGCTGCGCGGAAGCGTGGCAGTTCCGCGAAGGGCTGAACGAGCCGGTGCGGCGTGCGCCCGCGTTCTATGCGGTGCTGGCGCTGTGCGTGATCGTCGGCATCGCGATCTGCGTGAGCCCCATCGATCCGATCAAGGCGCTGTACTGGAGCGCGGTGCTCAACGGTATCGCGGCGGTACCGATGCTCGTGCTCGTGATGCTGCTGTCGCACCGGCGCGAGGCGGCCGGCCAACCCGGCAGCGGCATCGTGTCGAAAACGTTCGGCTGGCTGGCGGTCGCGCTGATGGCGGCATCGGTCGTGACGATGGTCGTCGACCTGCTGACCTGAACCGCTGATCGCGCGTGCGACTTTCATGGAGCCGGGCCGACCGCATCGCGGCCATGCCCGGCTCGCCGCGATTACATCATCTTGCCGCGCGAACGTTCGGCGCGCGCCGCCTCGGCCGCCGATTCGACCTTCTTCACTTCTTCCGGCGGCGGCAGCACTGCCTTGAAGCCCATCGACGCGATCCACATCTCGCGCGCCCAGCCGCGCGTGTGATACAGGTGATGATCCTCGTCGGCCTCGACCTCGTCGTGCGCGTCCTTCAGCGTCTTCGCGGCGTCGCCCGACAACTGGTCTGCCGCATAGCCGATCAGCTCCCAGTTCAGGTGATCCTTGGTCTCGGCGAGCACCACGCACTCGGCCGCGACGACCTGCGCGACAGCCGGGTCGGCCTGCTTCCGGGCTTGCTCGATCGTATGCGCGAGCGCCTTCCCGATGGCCGCCACCCCGCTGCGGCCGGGTGTCTGCGTGTCGGGGTCCATGCCGAACGTCTCGAACACCTTGCGCAGCACCTCCTGGTGATGCAGCGTCTCGCGGTGGTACTTCTCCCATTCCTTGTGCAGATCCTCGTCGGTCGCGCATTGCAGCGCGGCTTCATAGATCTTCGCGCCGCCAAGCTCGGTTTCGTATGCCTGGCAGAGCAATTCGAGGATGCCTTCATGCTTCGGTTGCCGATGGGCCATGACTGACTCTCCAAAAAGACGGGCCGCACGCGCGGCCCGGGGTTGAACGGGCACGCGTCAGTGCGTGCCCACCTTGCGTTCGAGCGCCTGCGCCATGCTCAGGTGATGCCGCAGCGTCGGCAGCGTGGTGCTCGCGAACGCGCGCAATTGCGGATCCCGCCCGTTGCGCGCCTCGCCTTCGAACAGCGCGACGGCCTTGCGGTGCGCCTCCGGGCCGACCGCCGCGACGTACGCGACGTCGAAGTCCCGGCCCTGCTTGCCGCGCAGCGCCTCGACGTCGGGATCCTGGATCTGTTCGACCTGCGGCTTCATGCCCTGGCGCGCGGCGATCTCGTTCAAGCGCGCATTCGCCTTGCCGTGATCGGCCACCATGCGCTGCGCGAATGCGCGCACGTCCGGCGACTGCGCCTGCCTCAGCGCGAGCTGGCTTGCCTGCACCTCCGCCTTGCCGGCGATGGCGGCCTTGTCGACGAATTCCGCGTCGCCGCCTTGCGGCGCTTTCGCGATCATCGCGTCGCCCGCGCCCGACGACGGGTTGATCACGCCGCCCGGCACATGTGAATTCGATGCGGGCGGCTCGCTCGGCATCTGCGCGCGGGCGAACCCGCCGGCGGCGAGCACGGCCGCGGCGAACACCGCGATCGTCCAGTTGGGTCGTTTCATGGGCTTCCTCCTTGCATTTGGCGAGAGACGGCCATCAGCCGCCGACGATCGAGCCGCCGTTCGGATGCAGCGTCTGCCCGGTCATGTAGCTCGCGCCTTCCGACGCGAGCAGCACGTAGCAGCCGATCAGTTCGTCCGGCTGCCCCGGCCGCTTGAGCGGCACGTTCGCGCCGAACTTCGCGACCTGCTCGGCGGTGAACGTCGATGGAATCAGCGGCGTCCAGATCGGTCCGGGCGCGACCGCGTTGACGCGGATGTCGCGTTCGGCCAGCTCCGCCGACAGCGACCGCGTGAATGCGACGATCGCGCCCTTGGTCGCCGAGTAGTCCGGCAGTTTCGGATTGCCGTGATACGCGGTCACCGACGCGGTGTTGACGATGCGTCCGCCGTGCTTCATGTGCGGCAGCGCAGCCTGCGTGCAGAAGAACATCCCGTACACGTTCGTGCGGAACGTGCGTTCGAGCTGTTCCTCGGTCACGTCCTCGATGCCCGGGCGCGGATGCTGTTCGCCCGCGTTGTTCACGAGCACGTCGAGCCGCCCGAGCCGCTCGACCGTGCGCGCCACCGCGTCGTGCGCCTGCCGGCGGTCGCCGACGTCGCACCTGATCGCCTCGCAACGCCGGCCGGCCTGTTCGATCAGCTGCTTCGTATGCGCGGCGTCGTCCGACTCGTTCAGATAGACGATCGCGACGTCCGCCCCTTCCTTCGCGAAGCCGATCGCGACCGCGCGGCCGATCCCGCTGTCGCCGCCCGTCACGAGCGCGACCTTGCCGGCGAGCTTGCCGCTGCCGACGTAATCGGCCGCCAAGTCGCGCGGCTCCGGATGCATGTCGCGCTCGGTGCCCGGCTGGTGGTCCTGCTTCTGCGGCGGTGGTGTCTGTGCGGTAGTCATGGGTTCGTTCCTCCCTGAACGGTGTCGTCAATCGCTCGCAAGCGGCGTGCCGCGCACGGCGGCGCCGTCATCGCGCGTGCAACGCTGCGAACGGGCGTAAAAAATTCAGTGTTGATTGGCGCCCGATGCGGGCTCGCCGGGCCGGCGTACCGGATCGAAGTCACGCCACTCGCCGTCCTGCCAGTCGCCCTCGACCCGCTCGATCGACGACGCCCCGGTCGCGCGCAGCACGTCTTCCGCGGTAGTCGCGGTGTCGGGCGCCACGCGCACCGCGAGGATCACGCCGGTTTCGCTCTTCGCGAGCGTGCCTTTGCCCTCGGCCGGCTCGCCGCGCATGCGGCCCAGCGCGCCGCCGAATGCGCCTAGATACGCGCCGGCCAGCGCGGCGGCGGCCGGCACGAACCAGTAGCGCACGCCGATCGCATAGACGAGCAGCCCCACGACGATGCCGATCACCACCCCGCGGATCGCGCCGATCATCGCGCCGCGCCCGCCCGGCTTCGCCGCCGTATCGGCATAGACGTCGCCGCCGATCGGAAAGCGCGCATGCTGTCCGCCGGGATTCAGGAAGAAGATCGATACGTCATCCGAACCGAACGCGCGCTCGTACAGGTGACGCGCCCCACCTTCCGCTTCGTCGAACGTCGTGAAGCGGCCTGCGACGATCATCGCCATGGTCGTGCTCCTCGTGACGGGGGTGGCGCCGCGTGCAACCGCACGCGGCGCGACGGGGCGGCGCTCACATCAGCCGGCCGAGTTCCTTCGACACCGAGGCCGGCGTGCCGTATTCGCGATCGGGAATGCGGCGAAGCATGTCGATCACGCCGGGGTCCGCATGCGAGCGCTCCGCGCACTCGATGACCGCCGACTTGCTGGCCGGATAGTCCATGCCCTTCAGGGCCTTCTGCACGTCGATCGGGCTCGGCGCCTTGCCGTGGCCGCCCTGGTGGCCACCCTTGTCATGGTCCTGCTGCGTGCGCTCGCCTTCGTGCGCGCGCGAGTGGCTGTATTCGTGGCCCGTATGTTGTCGGGATGTCATGAAACCCTCCTTGGAGATGAACGAAATCACGTCGACGCGCGGCGCGCACGCGCCAGCGCGGCGACCACCAGCGCCGCCGCACCGAGGGCGACCGCCCCCGCCACCTTCGGCCGCTGAACCACCGTGTTGTACGCGCAACCGCGCAGCACGGGCCCGTCCATGCCTTCGCGCTCGTGCAGTGCGTGGCGCGGCTCGTACAGCGCGTTGTCGTCGCGCGGGCGGGCGGGGCGATCCGTGCGCTGGCTGCGCCAGAACAGCCGGGACGCAATGCGATCGAACAGGCGCGGCGCGTGATACGCGCTCGCCGACGTGAACTTCGCCGCGCCGCCAACGAACAGCGTGCGGCGCGGATGCGCGGCCGCGAACAGGATCGCGTCGGCCACCAGTTCCGGGTCGTAGATCGGCGGCGGCAGCTTCGCCTCGACGTTCATGTAGTTTTTCGCGTGCATCACGAACATCGTGTCGATCGCGGCCGGCTTGATCAACGTCACGGATACCGGCAGATGGTCACCCTCCATCTCGAGCCGCAGCGAATCCGTAAAACCCTTCACCGCATGCTTGGACGCCACATACGCGCTCTGCAACGGCACCGGCGCGTCGGACGCCTCGCTGCCCATGTTGATGATCGCGCCGCCGTGAAAGTCGTTCTTGCGCCGGAAGTGATCGGCCGCGACGAGCGAGCCGTGCACGACGCCCCAGTAGTTGGTGTCGAACAGCTTGCGCTGGTCGTCGAGCGGCACCGCGGAAGCGGGGCCGAAGATCGATACGCCGGCATTGTTGATCCACGTGTCGAAACCGCCGTAGGTTTCGACCGCCTTCGCGGCCGCGCGCTGCAGGTCTTCAAGATTGCCGACGTCGCCCGCGACCGCCACCGCGAGATCGCCATGCTGGCGAAGCTCCTCGCACAACGTATCGAGCGCGGCTTCATTCCGCGCGAACAGCACCAGCTTCGCGCCGCGGCGCGCGGCCTTGCGCGCGGTGACGAGACCGATGCCGCTCGTCGCGCCGGTGATCACGATCGTCTGCTCGCCGACCGGTTTGAGCATGCAGTTCATGACTGGACTCCTTGTGCGGCGCGGCCGCGGTCACTTGGCCCGGATCGTCAACTGGTCGCGCACGTCCTGTACGCCGTCGACCTGCTTCACGACGCTGACGGCCTGCGCGCGCTGCGCCTCCTCGGGCACACTGCCGGTGAGCGTCACGATGCCGCGGCGCGTCTTCACGTGGATGTCGCCGGACGACAGGCCGTTCGTCCCGACCAGCTCGGCCTTCGCCTTGGTCGTGATCGTCGCGTCGCGGATCTTCGTGCCGGTCGTCGAATGCGTCGACGCCGACGTCGACGCGGCACTGTCGTCGCCGGCGGCGAGCGCGTTCGGCGCAATCACCGCGCACGCCGTGGTGGCGGCGATCGCGATCGCCATGCCGGCGCGCATCGCGTTGCGACGACGGAACCCCAGGGAACGGGCTTGCAGCGGAAATGCCTTCATCGTGACCTCCTTTCGTCGAGCCGGGATTGCCGGCGGGTGAACGGGACAGCGCAAGTCGCGTGCCGCGCCGCCCGTGCGGCGCAGTCGCGGGTTCTCCCGATCAGACGCCCTTTCATCCAACCCGTTGTAATTTTTTCGGTATCCCGACCGGCGGCTTCGCGGGCAATGCACCGGGTACGCCGCTTGCCGAACCACCGGCAACGGTGGCCCATCCACGCGGCCCCGATACCGGGAGCAACACCATGCAAAGAATCGCGTTGATCAGTGAGCACGCATCGCCGCTGGGGGTGATCGGCGGCGTCGATGCCGGCGGGCAGAACATCTATGTCGCGAACGTCGCGAAGCAACTGGCCGAGCGCGGCCTCGACGTCGACGTCTACACGCGCTGCGACAATCCGCACCTGCCGGAAGTCGTGCCGATCGGCACGCGCATGCGCGTGATCCACGTACCGGCCGGACCACCGACCGACGTGCCCAAGGAGCGGCTGCTGCCGTACATGGTCGCGTTTGCGGACGGCATGGTCGCGCGCATGCGACGCGAACCCGACCCGGTCGACGTGATGCACGCGAATTTCTTCATGTCGGGCGACGCGGCATTGCGCGTGAAGCGGCAGCTCGGCATCCCGCTCGTCACGACCTTTCATGCGCTCGGCCGCGTGCGCCGGCTCCATCAGGGCGACGCCGACGGCTTCCCCGATGCGCGCTTCGCGATCGAGGACACGCTCGCGCGCCGCTCGGACCGCGTGATCGCCGAATGCCCGCAGGATGCGCTCGACCTGACGACGCACTATCGCGCCGACGCCGCGCGCATCGAGATCGTGCCGTGCGGTTTCGACGTGCAGGAACTCAGGCCGACGCCACGCATCGACGCGCGCGCACGGCTCGGCTGGCCGCAGGATGCGTTCGTCGTGCTGCAGCTCGGACGCCTCGTGCCGCGCAAAGGCATCGACACGGTGATCGACGCGCTGGCCCGCATGCCGCGCGACCCGCGACGGCCGACCCACCTTTATATCGTCGGCGGCAGCCAGGCCACGCCCGACCCGGCCCGCGACCCGGAACTCGCCCGCCTCGCCGGGCTGGCGCACGACCTCGGGATCGCCAATCGCGTGACCTTCGTCGGCCGGCGCGACCGCGACACGCTGCACCTGTACTACAGCGCGGCCGACGTGTTCGTCACGACCCCGTGGTACGAGCCGTTCGGCATCACGCCGGTCGAGGCCATGGCCTGTGCGACACCGGTGATCGGCAGCAACGTCGGCGGCATCCGCACGACGGTGGACGACGGCACGACCGGCTATCTCGTGCCCCCGCGCGATCCCGCCGCGCTGGCCGCGCGGCTCGTCCAGCTACGCGCGGAACCCGAGCTCTGCACGGCGCTGGGACGCGCCGGCTACCTGCGCGCGCATCGTTTCTATACATGGAAAGGCGTGGCCGACCGGCTCGTCGACATCTATCGCGACGTCGCCCGCCCACGACGCGCCGGCGCGTCGGCCGGCACCGGCCACCGCACGCCCGTCTCGATCACACAGGGCGCGCTCGCCCATCGCAAGGAGAACGCATGATGAAGGGCCATGATCGCAAACGCGTGCTCGTCGCCGGCGGCGCCGGCTTCCTCGGCTCGCATCTGTGCGAACGCCTCGTGTCGGACGGCCACGACGTGCTGTGCGTCGACAATTTCTACACGGGCGCGAAGGACAACATCGCGCACCTGCTCGACGCGCCGACCTTCGAGCTGATGCGGCACGACGTGACGTTTCCGCTCTACGTCGAAGTCGACGAGATCTACAACCTCGCGTGCCCCGCGTCGCCCGTCCACTACCAGCGCGACCCCGTCCAGACGACCAAGACGAGCGTGCATGGTGCAATCAACCTGCTCGGTCTTGCGAAGCGCGTGAAGGCGCGCATCCTGCAGGCGTCCACGAGCGAGGTGTACGGCGATCCCGACGTCCATCCGCAACACGAGCAATACTGCGGCCGCGTGAACCCGGTCGGCGTGCGCGCCTGTTACGACGAAGGCAAGCGCTGCGCGGAAACGCTGTTCATGGACTATCACCGCCAGTACGGCGTCGACGTGCGGATCGCCCGCATCTTCAACACGTACGGCCCGCGCATGCATCCGGCCGACGGCCGCGTCGTGTCGAACTTCATCACGCAGGCACTTGCCGACGCGCCGTTGACCGTCTACGGCGACGGCAGGCAGACGCGCTCGTTCTGTTACGTGGACGACATGGTCGACGCGCTGATCCGGCTGATGAACGAGCCGGGCGACGCGAGCGAGCCGGTCAATCTCGGCAGCGACGCCGAAATCGCGATGCTCGACATCGCGCGCGAAGTCGTGCGGATCGTCGGCGCGACGGTCGCGATCGAATTTCGGCCGCTGCCGTCCGACGATCCGCGCCAGCGGCGGCCGAACCTCGATGCCGCGCAGCGGCGTCTCGACTGGCGCGCGACCACGCCGCTCGCCACCGGGCTCGCGCGTACCGTGCGGTACTTCATTCATCGGCAGGCCGCGCATCACCCGCCCGGCGATCTCGTGCGCAGCACGCAAATCGCGTCGCACCTGCTCGCGCAGGTCGATATGCCGCGCCGCCCGGCACCGGCGCAGTGACGACGCCGGCGCATTCGGCGCGCGACGTCCGTCAGTCGTCGCGCTTCGTCACGTGCATGATCTTGTGCGCCAGTTCGCGCACGTCGACGGGCTTGCACAGATAGCCGTCGAAGCCGGCCTCGAGTGCACGGCGCTCGTCCGCCAGCCCCGCGTGCGCGGTGACGGCAAGCACGCGCAGGTTCCGCGTGTCGCCGTGGCCGTCGCCGTCGCCGGCGCCGTGCCGGAGCGCATCGAGCAACCAGAAGCCGTCTCCATCCGGCATCGCGAGATCGGACAGCACGACGGTGGGCTGCAGGGCGGCGGCCATCGCGAGCGCTTCGCGGCCCGACGACGCGACCGTGACGGCCGCGCCGAACGTCGTCAGCGCGGCCGTCAGGCTCGCGCGCGTCGTCGCATCGTCGTCGACGATCAGGATCCGCTGCATCGCGAGCCCGAGTGACGCGGGACGATCGCCCGCCTGCGCAAACCCCCACGCCATCGCGCCGGCCGGCTGCCAGTCGGCCGGCAGCCGCACCGTGAACGTCGAGCCGAGATTGCGGCCCGCGCTTTCGGCCGTCACGGTGCCGCCGTGCAGCTCCGCGATATGCCGCACGATCGACAGCCCCAGGCCGAGCCCGCGCTGCGACGACGCGGGCGAATCGTCCGCGCGACGGAACATGTCGAAAACGTACGGCACGAACTCGGGCGCGACCCCCTGCCCCGTATCGGCCACGGTCAACACCGCGTGCGTGTCGCTGCGCGCCAGCCCGACATGCACGCTGCCGCCGCCCGGCGTGAACTTGAGCGCGTTCGACACGAGGTTCGACAGCATCTGCCGCAACCGCTCGGCGTCGCCGGACACGACGAACGTGCTGGGCCCGCAAGCGAATTCGAGCATGACGCCGGCCGACGACGCAGCCGTCTGGAACGTGCCGACCGAGTCGGAGAACAGTCGCGCGATGTCGACCGGCGCCGCGTCGAGCCGCAGCTTGCCGGTCGCGAGCGACGACGCATCGAGAATGTCGCCGACCATCCGCGTGAGCGAGCGCGCGCTGCGGTCGATCGCGTCGATCGCCTGACGCTGCAGCGCGTGGTCGACCGAATTGCGCAGCACCTCGACCCAACCGTAGATCACGTTCAGCGGCGTGCGCAGTTCGTGCGACACCGTCGCCAGCAACTCGTCCTTCAACCGGTTCGACGTATCGGCCTGGTCGCGCGCATCGCACGCCCCCTGCAGCGACCGCTTCGCGCGCAGATCATGCCGGCGCCGCGCACCGGTCTCGTGCAGCGTCAGCGACAGTGCGAGGGTCGCGCGCGCGTCGCCGCGCAACCGGCGCGCCGACACGGTCGCACGAAACCGCCGGCCGTCGCGCCGCACGCACAGCAGTTCGAACGGCCCGACCGCGTCGCTCAGGTTGTCGAGAGATTCGGCGAATGGGCTGCGCCGCAGCCAGCGCATCGCGACCAGTGTTTCGAGCGAACGGCCGTGTGCGTCGTCTTCGTCGTAGCCGAAAATCCGCTGCGCGGCCGGGTTCCAGCTGACGATGCGGCCCTCGCCGTCGACGCCGACGATCGCGTCGGGCGAGGCGTCGACGACCGCTTGCTGAAGACGCGACGCATCGACCCGCGCGCGGTCCGCGCTGGCGTCGCGCACGATCAGCACCGCGCCGTCGATGATGCCGTGCGTATCGCCAAGCGGCGACGCGACCTCGACGACCGGTACCGGATCGCCGCCCTCCACCGTCTGCAGCCAGTGCCGGTCGGACGTCGCATGGGCGCCGCCGAGCGCGCGTTCGAGCGGGGTCGTCGGCACGCGGCGGCCCTCGTGGTCGACGATCCGCAGCACGTCGCGCGCGGGTCGCCCCGCCGCGTCTTCCGGCCGGCAGCCGACGAGCTCGGCCGCGGCCGCGTTGAGGTAGGTGAGCCGGCCGTTCGCGTCGGCCGCGATCACACCGTGCGGCAGTGCGTGCAACACGGCTTCGAGCCGCTGCCGCGCGGCCGCCTCGCGCCGGCGCGCACGATCGTTCGTGATCCGCGTATCGCGCAGCATCGCCGCGAGCGCGCACACCAGCCCGCCGACCAGCATGAACGTGCCGAGCTGGACGAGCCGGCCCGAGAGCGGCGCCGTATAGGCCGCCGGATCGGACAGGAACAACGTCCACACGAGGACGCCGCTGACCACGGTCGACACGATGCCGAACAGGAACGACGTCGCCCAGGCCGCGGCCGCGAGCAACGGGTAGTACAGCACGAACGGCAGGTTCACGCCGCCGAAGCGGATCGCGAGCGCCTGCAGCACGGTCGCGATCGCGACCAGCATCGTGGCCATGACGTAATTGCCGGCGCGCGGTCGGGCCATTTCAATCATCGGGCACGCTCCTGCGTCGAGCGTCCGGGCGCGCTCGGCAAACGCCGGCCGGGCACGATGCCTGCTGGCCCATGACGCCGCCCGGCTGGCCACTCACCCACGGAGATCACCTCATGACGCATGCGCCGACACGCTGGCTCGTCATCTCGCCGCATCTGGACGACGCCGTCTTCAGTTGCGGGCGCCTGCTCGCTGCAGCACCCGGTTCGATCGTCGTCACCGTATTCGCCGGCATTCCGCCGCGCGATACGCCCGCACCGCCGTGGGATCGGCGCGCGGGCTTCGATCGCGCCGACGAAGCCATGCACGCGCGCCGCGACGAGGACCGTCGCGCACTCGCCCGGCTCGACGCGCGGCCGGTCTGGCTCGACTTTCTCGACGATCAATACGGCAGGCCCGCCGCATCGGCCGCGATTGCCGCGCGCGTGGCGACGGAGATCGACGCTCATGCCGGGTTCGGCGTCCTCGCGCCGGCGGGCCTGTTCCACCGCGACCATCTGCAAGTGCAGCAAGCCGCGCTGTCGCTGCTGGATCGCGCACGCGCATCGCACGACGCGGCGCGCCAGTGGCGGTTCTACGAGGACGTCCCGTACCGCCGGATCGCGGGGTTGATGGCCGCTCGCGTGATGGGCTGGCGCGAGCGCGGCTGGATCGCCCATCCGGACGGCGCGCCGGCCTGCGACCACGCGCCAGGCATTGCCGCCAAAAACGCCGCGGTGGACACCTACGCGAGTCAGGTTGCGTTGCTCGAGCCTCATATGCGCGCCGACCTCCGTGAACCCGAAACATACTGGCGGCTCGAATGCGACGTTACGTTCGCGTAACACCCGCGCGCACCGTTCTGCCGCCGGCCGAACCGCGCGTGACCGCCATCGTGCTGACGTACAGACGACCGACCGGTCTCGCGCACACGCTGGCGCGGCTTTCGTCGCTGCCCGACCGGCCCGCCATCGTCGTCGTCGACAATGCGGCGCAAGCCGACACCGCCGCCCTGATCCGCCACCGCTTTCCACACGTCATACTCGTGCATGCGCCCGCCAATCTCGGCGCGGCCGGCCGCAACCTCGGCGTCGCCGTCGCCCGCACGCGCCACGTCGCGTTCTGCGACGACGACACCTGGTGGGCACCCGGTTCCATCGAGCAAGCTGCGAACCTGCTCGACGCGTATCCGCACGTCGCGGCCGTCACCGCACGCGTGCTCGTCGGCGCCGACCAGCGCGAAGACCCGACCTGCCGCCTGATGGCCGACAGCCCGCTCGATGCGCCCGTCACGCTGCCCGGCCGCCCGATCCTCGGCTTGCTGGCCGGCGCGACGGCGTTCCGGCGCGATGCGTTCGTGAACGCAGGCGGCTACCATCCGCGCTACTTTCTCGGTGGCGAGGAAGCGCTGCTCGCGCTCGACCTGTACCGCGCCGGCGAGTGGCTCGTCTATGCGCCGTGCCTGACGGTCCATCATCACCCGTCGACGCAGCGCGACTCGCTCACACGGGGCCGCGTCACCGCCCGCAACGCGGTATGGACGGCCTGGCTCAGGTGGCCGGCCCCGGCCGCGCTGCGGCAGACCGTGCGGCTGCTGCCGCGCCTGTGGCGCGACCGCACGCTGGCGCGCACGTTCGCGGGCCTGGCGTGGATCCTGCGGGAGCGCCGTGCGATCCCGCCGCACGTGGAACGCATGCGCCGCCAGCTCGAGCGCGATGCGCGTCGGGATGCGTGCGACGGAGCATGAGCGCGGCGGCATCATCAGGAATCCGGTTTTCCTGCGTCGTCATCCAGTTGCGCGAGCCGGTTGTAGATCGTTTTCAGGCTGACGTCGAGCACCTCCGCCGCCTGCGACTTCACGCCGCCGCATTGCGCGATCGTGCCGAGGATCAGCTTGCGGTCGACTTCCTCGAGCGGCGTGCCGAACGGCACCGTGACGCGATCATCATGCGAATCGACCATGCTCGACAGTTCGTCCATGATCGGCGGCGGCAGCGTATCGATCACGTCGGTGTCGCTGAAGATGCTCGCGCGCTGCACGAAATTGCGCAGCTCGCGCACGTTGCCGGGCCATGCATAAGTCTTCAGCGCGTCGCGCGCGGCCGCCGAGAAACGCAATGTGCGGCCGCTTTCCTCGTTGTAGCGCTGCAGGAACGCTTCGGCGAGCATCGGGATGTCGTCGCCGCGCTCGCGCAGCGACGGCAGCGGGATCGGGAACACGTTGATCCGGTGGAACAGGTCGGGCCGGAGCNGGCTCAGGTCGTGCACCGTCTGCGCGGCCAGCTCCTTGCCGGTGCCCGATTCGCCCGTCAGCAATACCGACGCCTCGGTGCGGGCGACCCGGCCGATCGCGTCGTAGACGGTCTGCATCGCAGGCGAGCTGCCGAGCATGCGGCCAAAGCGGCCGAGGCGCTTCAGCTCCGAGCGCAGTTCGGCGATCTCTTCATGCAGCGCGGTGGTGCGCGGCACGCGCGCGAAGATGCTGTTCAACCGCTGCATGTTCAGCGGCTTCACCAGGTAGTCGGTCGCGCCGCGCCGCAACGCGTCGATCGCGGTTTCGAGGCTCGCGTGGCCGGTGGTCAGCACCATTTCGCAGTGCGCGCGCTTCGGCAACGCATCGAAGAGATCCATCCCGTTGCCGTCCGGCAGCACGAGATCGCACAGCACGAGATCGGGGGTATGCGTCGAGACGAGCGTGCGCGCTTCTTCGAGCGTCGCGGCCGTATCGCACGACAGCTGCTGCGTGCGTGCGAGCGTCGCGAGCATGGTGCGTGTATCGGCATCGTCTTCGACGATCAGGACATAGGGCATCGAAGCTCCTCGTGAAGCGGCCCGACACCTGCATGGCCGGAACCGCGACGGACGCGCAGCGCAATGTATTCGCCTGCTTCGAGGCGGCACGCGCTGCGCATGATCGGATGGACAAGCGTTCCTGCCCGGGATGCAACGCTTAGCAGTATAGAAGAAGGGTGTCGCTCATTTTCCGTCGATCGAATAAATCTATCCGGCCGCGCGGCCCGCATTGCCAGATTCAATGTCTCACCGTCGGTATAAAAGGTATGCTCGATACCGAAAAACGTGACGCATGCCACGTCATTTTTTCACCTGGTCTCGACGCATTCGGTCAATCTTCCCGTTCGATCACATACCATGTCGAAATCCGTCGATGACGGCGCGCGGCTCTTCGGCCGCTCGCGTACGATCCAGACCTTGTTGTTGAAGGTGTCGCGCGTGGCCGCGACGCGCGTCGGCGTGCTGATCGTCGGCGAAAGCGGCGCGGGCAAGGACATCGTCGCGCGGCTCCTGCACGACATGAGCCCACGCCGCCGCGGGCCGTTCGTTCCCGTCAATTGCGGCGCGATTCCTCACGACATTGCGGAATCGCATCTGTTCGGCCACGAGAAAGGCAGTTTCACCGGTGCCGTTGCCCAGCATGTCGGCATGTTCGAGGCCGCGCGCGGCGGCACGCTGTTTCTCGACGAGATCGCCGAGATGCCGGCCGAGCTGCAGGTCAAGCTGCTGCGCACGCTCGAATCGAACACGATCGTGCGGGTCGGCGGCCACGAATCGATCCCGCTCGACGTGCGTATCGTCGCCGCCACCCATCACGACCCGGTCGAGGCCGTGCGCAGCGGGAGGCTGCGCGAAGACCTGTTCTACCGGATCGCGACGGTCGCGCTGCACGTGCCCGCGCTCCGGCAGCGCGAGGACGACGTCGACGATATCGCGCTGCAGATCGTCGAACGGCTGAATGCGCGGCACCGCACGAGAAAGCGGCTGTCCACGCAGGCGATGAAGGCGTTGCGCGCCTATACGTGGCCCGGCAACGTGCGTGAGCTGCGCAATACGCTCGAGCGCGCGTTCATCCTTGCCGACGAGCAGATCGAACTGCAGTTGCCGCGCCGTGCGCCACCGCGCGACGAATATCGTCACAACGCGATCACGCTGCATATCGGCACGACGCTCGCGCACACGCAGCAGCGCTTCATCGTCGCATCGCTGCGGCATTTCAACGGCGACAAGCCGCGCACCGCAAAAGCGCTCGGCATCAGCCTGAAGACGCTGTACAACCGGCTCGCGCTCCTGCCCGAGCATGAACGGGATGCGTTTCGCGGAACCGGCACGTCGAACGTGCCGAACGTGCCGAACCCGCCCGACGCTCCGGCTCCCTGAGCCCGCGCGCCACGCGTGCGACTCACGTCGCGACGTCGTGCAACGCGGCGTCCCAGTCGCGCACGAACCGCTCGATGCCGAAGCGCTCGCACGCGTCGCGCCGCGCGGCGGCGCCCCACTCGCGTGCGAGCTCGGGATCGCGGATCAGCATGCGCATTGCATCGACCAGCACGGCCGGCCGCGTATCGGCCATGCCGTTGCGGCCGCTCCTGACGAGCAGCGCCATCTCGGTCGTCGCGAGCGCGACGATCGGCATCCCGATCATCATCGCCTCGATCACCGCGAGCCCGAGGCTCGTATAGCGGATCGGATTGAAGAAGAACCGGTAGTGCGACAGGAAGTGCGGCAATGCCGGGTTCGGCACCTCGCCGATCCCGCCCAGCTCGGTCGAGCCCATCCCGACGAGCTCCAGCGGCACGCTGTGACGCACCGCCTCGAACAGGTCGGCGCCCAGGCGACGGCCCCGGCGCGCCAGGTTGTTCACGACCGTCACGCCTTTCGGCAACGTCCCGCGATATTCGACGTTGTCGGGCATCAGCACGCCATGCTCGATCACACGCGTCGGCGTCACGCCGTTGTCCCACATCAGCGCGTTGAACGGCGTCACGTGCACCAGCAGGACGTTCGGATCCTGCACCGGATGCAGCGTATCGGTCGGATGCCCGCGCGGCGGATCGTGCTCGACGAACAGGGTCGGCAACGCACGCTGGTCATCGCTCAGCAGGAACATGCGGTCGTGCTCGTAATGGCGCTGATGCTGGTACAGCACGCAGTCGAATGCAGTGTCGCGCACGCACTCCGCCGGCACCTCGTGCACGTTGTCGCCCCAAGGCAGGTGCCCGACGCGGCCCGCATAACCGGGCGGATCGTGCGGCTTCGTCACGATGAAAAAATCGTGCGGCGCCTGCGACAGGTAATACAGGTAGTTGCCATGCACGTGCCAGGTCAGCACGCGCAGCCGCTTACGTGACATGACGCCTCTCCTCCGCAAGCAGTTCGCCCGCCCGCTCGATCACGTCGCCGACGCCGATCGCCATCGCGCATTCGTGCCCGTACGGGCACGTGTCGAACATGCACGGCCGGCACGCCGGATAGTTCGCGAGTACACGATGGCGCGCGCCGTCGAGCGGCGCCCAGCGGGCCGTGTCGCTGCCGCACGCGACGACCACGCTCGGCGTGCCGAGCGCCGCCGCGACGTGCGACACGCCCGTGTCGTTGCACAGCAGCAGCCGTGCGCGTCCGATCAGCGCGGCAAGCGCGCCGAGCGGCGTGCGGCCGCACAGGTTCACGCAGGGCCGCGCGAGATGCTCGGCAAACGCATCGGCCAGCGCCAGTTCCGCGCGCGTGCCGGTCAACACGATCTGCCAGCCGTCGTCGGCGAGCTGCCGGGCGGCGAGCGCGAAGCGATCGACCGGCCAGCGACGCGACGCCATCCGCGCACCGGGATGCACGATCACGTAGCGCTCCGGATCGAGCGCATGCTCGTCGCACAGCACGTGCCACAGCGCATAATCCAGGCCGCCAAGCGGAAATTCGAGGTAGTCGCCGCAATCCGCATAGCCGAGCGCGCGCATCAGCGCCAGGTAACGCGTGACTTCCGGCTCGTCGTCCCGCCACACGAGCGTATGGTCGAGCCGGGTCGCGCCACCGTCGACCGGCACGAAACCGGCCGTGCGCGTCGCCCCGAGCGATGCGACGATCGCGTTGGTGCACGTGCCGCTGCCGTGCAGCTGGATTGCAAGATCGAAATCCCGCGCACGGCACTCGGCGACGAACGCTTCACGGGCGGCTGCATCGGGCACCGGTTGTTCGCCGAGCCCCGGCGCACCGGGAAACGCGATGAAACCGTCGATGTAGTCCGAGAAGCGCGAAGCAAACTCACGCGCCCACGGCAGCCCGATCAGCGTGATCCGCGCGTCGGGTTCGCCGCGCCGCAGCGCACGCAACGCAGGCACCGCGCACAGCATGTCGCCGAGCTGCAGTGCACGGAACACCGCGATGCGCGCCGGGCGCGGCACGCGCTCGAAATCGGCAGGTTCGGTCGTCATAGGAACAGGACCCTGAAATGAAGCGCGCCGCGCATGCGCCAGTACAGCGACACGGGCGGAATCGCGATGGACGTGACGATCATCTCGGCAACGTGCGACGGCGTGAGCTGCGTGCCGCGCAAGCGCTTCACGCAGAACGCCGCGGTAATCACGCCCCAGACCGCCACGCATGCCGCGCCCGGCGCCGGCCACCCGGCCGCGAAGCACACGATCGCGCCGACCGCGGCGAGCACCGCCGCGTAGTAGTGCCACGGCGGCGCCGGCCGGATATGGCGGCGGTAGGTCGCGCGGTGCTTCTTGTACAGCAGCGCGTCGAAATAGACCTTCGACTGCTGGCCGATGCTCGCGCCCCAACGTGCGGGGCGTACCGGATGCACGATGCGCGCCGCGTCGGCGTCGACGATCGGCCCGAAGTGTTCGCGCAACGCGAACATCAGGTCCGCGTCCTCGCGCCATGCGCGCGTGAAGCGTTCGTCGAAGCCGCCGACACGTTCGAGCGCCGCGCGCCGCACGAAGCAGTTCGCGGTCGCGAATTCCGCATGCGCGAGGCCGGCCGCGTCGCGTTCGTAGTCGGTCGGCAGCGGCCGCAACGGCACGTCGATGCGGCCCGCGGCAGCGGACGCGGCCGGTTCGGCCAGCAACGCGGCCGTACCGTGGCGCAGCCACGCCGGATCGGGAATCGTGTCGTCGTCGGTGAACGCGATCAACGCGCCGCACGCGCTGCGCCAGCCGACGTTGCGCGCACCGGCCGGCCCCTGCGTGGCGGGCGCGGTCATGTAGCGGATCGCCGGCACGTCGGTCACGCGCGCACGGCACCGCTCGACGACGGGCCGCGCGCTGCCGGCGGCGTCGTCGTCGACCACGACGATCTCGTAGGCGGTGGGGTCGAACACCTGCGCGCACAGCGCGTCGAGGCAGCGCTCGAGCAGGTCGGGCCGCCGGTAGGTCGGCACGACGACCGACACGACCGGCGGCCGTTGCGTGTCGCGCGCGTTCATCTCGGTTTCTCCAGCAGGAACGAACCGATCACGAGCGCGTCGAGCGGCGAGGTCCAGAAGCATTCGAGCGCGTCGCGCGGCGTGCAGACGATCGGTTCGCCGCGGGTATTGAACGACGTGTTGACGAGCACCGGTACGCCGGTGAGCGCGTCGAACTCCGTCAGCAACGCGTGCAGCAGCGGATGCTGCGCTTCGTCGACGGTCTGCACGCGCGCGGTGCCGTCGATATGGCGCACGGCCGGAATCGTCGCTTCGGCGCCGGGCGCGACGTCGTACACGAACAGCATGAACGGCGCGCGCAGCGGCGTGCGCCGTCCGCCGCGGAACCAGTGATGCGCCTTGCTTTCGAGCACGACCGGCGCGACCGGGCGAAAGTCTTCCCGATCCTTGATCTTGTTGAGCTTGTGCTGCATGTCCGGGTCGGTGGGCGACGCAAGGATCGAGCGTGCGCCGAGCGCGCGCGGGCCGAACTCCATGCGCCCCTGGAACCAGCCGATCACGCGGTTCGCCGCGAGCAGCGCGGCCGTTTGCGCGGCGACGTCGGCCAGCCGCCGGTACGGCAGCTGGGCGTCCTTCAGGAACGCCTCGATCGCGTCGTCGCCGTAGGACGGCCCGAGATACGCATGGTCCATCCGCCATGCGCCGCGCTCGCCGCGCATCCGGAAGTCGGTCCACAGCGCCGCGCCGAGCGCGGTGCCGGCGTCGCCGGCGGCGGGCTGCACCCACACGTCGTCGAACGGGCCGCGATCGCGGATCTTCGCGTTCATCACGCAATTCAGCGCGACGCCGCCCGCCATGGCGAGCTGCCGCTCGCCGGTGGCGGCGGCCAGCCAGTCGACGGCCTGCAACGTCGTTTCCTCCAGCACGAGCTGCAACGCATGCGCGATATCGCAGTGATGCGGCTCGATCGGGCCGCCGCGTTCGCGCGGCGGGCCGAACAGCGCGACGAGGTCGCCGTCGAGGATCGCGTAGCGCCCGGCGCCGTCGTAGCGCACCAGCTCGCGCATCGCGTCGGCGAACACCGGCTTGCCGTACGACGCGAGCGCCATCACCTTGTATTCGTCGGACGAGTGCAGGAAGCCGAGGTAGCGCGTCACGCGTTCGTACAGCAACCCGAGCGAATGCGGCAGGTTCACCTGGCCGAGCCGCCGGTACGAGCGGCCGTCGAACGCGCCGTAGCTGGTCGTCGCACGCTCGCCGCGCCCGTCCATCGTCATCACCGCGCACCGCTCGAAAGGCGCCGCCAGAAATGCGCTCGCCTCGTGCGCGAGATGGTGCTCGACGAAATGCCAGCGGAACGGGCCGTCGTGCGTGACGCCGCGAAAACGCCGCTGCAGGTGGTGCGGCGCACCGCCCGCGAGCTGGCGCGGCGCATTCACGATCGACGACAGGAACAGCGGATGCCATGGCGACGCGCCGCCGTTGCGCGGCGCGTGGGCCGACGGCGCAAGCGGCAAGGTCAGCGACGGCTCGGCCGCTTCGCGATCGAGCTCGAACCATGGATCGTATGAATACGCGACGTGGTCGACGTCCGCGAGCACGATGCCGGCTTCCGCGAGACAGTAGTCGATCGCATGGTAGGGCAGCTCCCACGTCGAGAACGGTACCGGGCGCTTCGCGTGCTTCACGTGCGTGAAGCGCTCGTCCTCGGCGGCCGCGATCACGACGCCGTCGCGCACGAGGCACGCGGCGCTGTCGTGAAAGGCGGCGTTGATGCCGAGCGTATGGATCGGTTCGGTCATGCGTCAGCTCCTCGTGATGGCGGGTGCGAACGGAATCACGTTCGAGGTGCTTGCCTCGACCGGTCCGTCGCACTGCATGGCGGCCCGCACGGCCGCCCGCCGCGCATGGCGCATGCGGCCGCGCAGCAGCGCGTGCACGGCTGCGACGGCATCGTCGACGCTCACCTCGCGCAGGCACGGATGGCCGGGTTGATCGCACACGCTGCGATAGCAGTTGCGGCATGGCACGTCGACGTTCAGCACCCGGTGCGGCACCCGCCAGGGCGTGTGCTGCGGATTGGTCAGCGCATAGAGATCGACCACCGGCGTGCCGAGCGCGGCCGCGAGATGCACCGGGCCGGAATTGTTCGACAGCAGCAGGTCGGCCGTCTCGATCAGCGCGCCGAGTTCGCCGAGCGACAGCGCGCCCGCCAACGGCACCGCGCGCGGGCCCGCGCGGGCGCACACCGCGTCGACCAGCCCGCGCTCGCTGTCGCTACCCGTCACCGCGATGCCGTCGAACAGCGGCGCGACGCTCGCGGCCACCTCGCCGAAGCGCTCGGCCGGCCAGCGGCGCGACGCCGCGCTCGCCCCCGGATGAACGACGAGCCAGCGCGCCGATGGCGCGCCCGGCCGGCGCAGGCCGCCGATGCGCTGCAACGTGGCCCCCAACCGCGCAGTGACCGCATGCCGCGCCGCATCGCCCGGCTCGAACGCCATCCGCCAGTTCGACGTCGTGGCGCCGACCGCGCGCACGAGCGCAAGCTGGCGCGCCACCTCGTGCCGCACGTGCGACTCCGGTTCGCTTTCCGGCACGCGGTCGGTGAGGAGTTCATACGGCTTCTCGCGGCAATGCGCGAGCCGCAAAGGAATGCCCGCGAGCCAGCACATCATGGCGGCGGGCAGCGGGTTCTGGCTATAGACGGTGAAGATCACGGCCGCGTCGAAACGGCCGGCCAGCAGCCGGTCGATCATGTCGAGATCGGCGACCGGGTCGCCGCGCGCGTCGGGGTGCTTGACCCATGGCGCATCGTAGGTCCACACGTCGTCGACCATCGGCAGGTGCGCCGCCAGCGCGGCGCCCGTGCGCGACGTCAGCAGCGTGAGCCGGCGACCCTCGCCGCTTTCCTTCAGCGCGCGCAACGCGGGCGTCGTCATCAGCACGTCGCCCACACTGTCGAGCCGCACGCAGAGGATGCGCCGCGCACGGCGCCACGCGGCGTTCATCGCCTCACCCACGTGCCGTGCCGCCGCACGGCTTCGCGCACGACGATGTCGGCTGCGAGGTCGACGCGATCGACGACATGGTGCGGCGTGCGCGCGGCGTCGGTGCGCCATTCGGTCTCGTGCCCACAGTCGACGAGGATCGTGCGGCAATGCGCGGCGCGCCCGGCCGCGACGTCGTCGAGGATGTCGCCGATCATCCAGCTCCATTCGGGCACGGCGCCCAGCATGGCCAGCGCACGATGCAACATGCCGGGGCGCGGCTTGCGGCAGACGCAGTCGACCGTATAAGCCGGCACGCTGCCGCGCGGATGATGCGGGCAGTAAAAAAAATCCGCCAGCGTCGCGCCGTTCGCTTCGAACAGTTCGGCGAGACGCCGGCGGACCGCGCCAAGCTCGTTTTCGGTAAAGCGGCCGAGCGCGACGCCAGGCTGGTTCGAAACGACCACGATCGGCATGCCGGTCGCACCGAGCGTGCGCAGTGCGCGCGCCGCGCCCGGCGCGAGCCGCATCCGCGCCGGATCGACGTTGTAGGGCACGTCGTCGAGCAACGTGCCGTCCTTGTCGATCAGCACGGCGCCCGGCAGCCGCCGTTCGCGCTTCACGGCCATGACGTCTCCTTCATCGGCAGCACCATCACTTCCGGCACCACGGTGCCGGGGGGCTGCGTCAGCACGAAGCGCACGGCGGCCGCGACGTTCTCGGCCGGCTGCAGCGTGTCCGCGTCGATGTCCGGGAAGCGGTCGAGCAGGAACGGCGTGCGCATCCCGCCCGCGACGATCGCCGACACGCTCACGCCGGCCGGCCGCAGTTCGGCATGCAGCGCATGCGACAGGCCGAGCAGCCCCCACTTCGTCGCGTGATAGGCGGACGCATTCGGCCAGGCGCGCTTCGACGCGGTCGACGCGATGTTGACGATATGCCCGGTGCCGCGCGCCTTCATCATCGGCACGGCGGCGTGGCACATCAGGTAGGGGCCGAGCAGGTTCGTCATCAGCACCTGCCGCCACGCGTCGACGCTCACGTCGTCGATCGGCGCGGTCACGTCGATCGCCGCGTTGTTGACGATCACGTCGAGATCGCCGAGCGCTTCCCGCGCGTCGTGCACGACCTGCAGCACGGACGCCTCGTCGCGCACGTCGAGCGGCCGGCCGACCGCCTGCCCGCCGTGCCGTTCGAGCCGCTGCGCGACGGCGGCCGCGCGGTCGCCGTCGAGATCGGCGACGATCACGTGCGCACCGTGCCGCGCCAGGTCTTCGCAAATGGCCTCGCCGAGCCCACGGCCGCCGCCGGTCACCAGCGCGACGCGGCCGGCGAGCGGCGCTCCGGCGGATTCGTGTTTGACGTCGTTCACCTGCACCTCCTTGCGATCGTCCGGACGCATCCGGACTGGCTGTGACGCTTGTCGCGACAAGCGTCGATGCAGGAGATACAGCGAGAACCGTGCCGGCATGCCTGTGCCCGTGCCGCCTCGCGCGCCGGCACGCGCGCGCCGGCTTTTTTATAAGCTGCTGTAAAAACCGCCCAGGCCGGCCGCGCTCAGATCGCCAGCGCGTCCGGCGTCGCCTGCGCGCGGCGCTTCGCGAGCGCACGCAGGCAATGCGCGATGCAGCCCGCGAATGCCTCGTCGAACCACGGTTGCGCGCCCGACACGCCGACCACGATCCCGCCGAGCGCGACGCCGCCCCACAGGTTCGTATCGCCCGCGCGCAGCCGGTACGGCTCCAGCGCCTGCACGACGTGGCCGTCGCGGCCCGTTTCCCACGACAGCCGCGCCTTCGCGCGCGCATACGCCCGGTAGTCGGCATCCCAGTCCTTCGGGTCGGGCAACGAGAACTCGTACAGAATCGCGTCCTCGAACGGCGCGTCGTGCGGCCCGAGCGCGGGATCCATGATCACGATGTGCAGGCAGCCGCTGTCGCCGACGAAGTCGCTCTGCAGCGCGGCCGACAGGCTCGGCAGGAGCAGTTCGACCGCGGCGACGGCGACGGCGCGGTCCACAAACGCGCTACCGCCGCGGCGGCCGGTCAGCGCTTCGGGTGTCGGGTTCGGCATGGGATTCTCCAGAGGAAAGCGCGCGTGCGCGCAACGCCGCGATCAGGTCGGCCGTTGCGGCGGGCTGGGTCGGGTCGGCAGGGAAACCGGCCGCGACGGCGCGCGCGGTCGACTCGGCCTCCCGTGTAGTGCCCGTGTAGTGCCCGTGTCGTCACGCGCCGCCGGCCGCGCATCCGCCGGCGCGTGAACACGGGGCCGTGCATCCCGCGTCGATAGCGAACGTGACGAAGCCGCCGCCGCACTGGCCGACGACGATGACGAGCACCGCCCGGGCGGCGTCTCGTCGATCCCCGTCGTCATGCGCGCGGGAGGCGATTCAGCGCGCACCGTTTCGTGCACGAGCGCTCAGTGGTGCGGCTTGCGCTCGCGGTCTTGGCCGACGGTGCCCGGCTCGGGATCGAGCACGGCCGGCTGCGTCGGCGTCACGGTCCGCTGGTTGGGATGCAGCACCATGCCCGAATCGTGCTCGCCCTCACGACGAACCCGCACGCGGTTCTCGACGTCGCGCACGCACATGCAGCCGTCGGCCAGATCCTCGATGCCGTGCTTCATCCATCGCGCCGGCACCGTGCCGTCCAGTTCGACGCGGCCGTCCTGCACCTGCACCGTGACGTCGCTCACGTCGATGTCGAGTGCATGCGCGAGCCGCTCGCAAACATCTTCGCGGATCCGCTCGTCCGACCGCGTATAGCCTTTCGGCCCGCGACGATTGCGCAGCGCGTCGCGTTCGGCTTCGCTGCCGAACCGCGACCGGTCACGGGCTTCGCCGCCGTAGCGCGGATAGTCGCGCGGATCACCCTGGGCGCGTTCGCTGTCGTACCCGCCCATCCGGTGCTGCCCGCGAAATTCCGGCGGAACGCCGCGGTACTGGCTTTCCCTGTACGGGCTCTCCCGCCAGTCGCGGCCCTGCGCGCGACGGTCGCGCTCGCCGTAGCCGGGTTCGGGCTCGCGCGCCGGTTCGCGCTGGAAGTCGCCCTGCCAGCCCGCATCGGCCCCGCCGCGCCGCTGACCGACCGGCCGCGCCGAGCGTTCGGTCCATTCGCTGCCCCAGTCTTCCGGACCGACGTCCTCGCTGGCGAAGCGGCCGTACGCCGACTCGTCGCCCGCTTCGGGCCATCGCGCGGGATCGCCCGGGATTCCGCGCTCGCCGGCGCCTCGGTATGCGCGTTCGTCGCGCTCCTGCCAGTCGGGCGGGCCACCGCGTTCGCCGTGCCGTCCGGGATATCGTCGTTGCATCGTGTCCCTCCTTGATCGCGCCTGCGCCGCGCCCGGCCCCATGCCGCGTCACGGCGCACGTCGGTCAGGTCGAACGCAAGTCGCGTGCCGATGTCGTGGCCGACGGAAGACGGACGCGCATCGCGACGTCGATCCGCTGCCGGACGCGAGATTCTGCAATGCGATTGCAGTTTTTGCGTGCCGGGCGTCACGGCGTGCCGTCATCGCCCGCTTCGTCCCCGTCATCCGGTTCCGTCGTGCGACCGGGCTCGCTCAGCCGCTCGGTGCGGTCCGGCTTGATGTCCATCCCTTCGTCGAGCGTCGAATCGCCGTCCGCCGACGCGCGCTCGCCAGTGCCCGCACGGTCCGTATCGCTGTCGAGCGATGCATCGCCGCGTTCGAGCGCGTGATCGTCGAGCGGCGAATCGACGTCGAACGGATGACGCCGCGCGCCGGCCGTGTCGCTGCCGCTGTCGGACGAATCGCTCGGCCCCAGTGCGCGGCCGTCGCGGCCGCGGCCGGCATTGTCGTCGTCCGGGGCGGACGGTTCGTTGTCGGGGTTCAGCGTGCTGTTCATGTCGTTCTCCTTGCGAGGCTCGCGGCCGCGGCGCGGCTTGCGGAACGGATGCGCGTGCAATCGGCATGCCGCACCGCAACCCGGAACCGATTGCGCGCGGCGCGCACGACGATCGGCACGACCGATGCGCACCCATTGATCAGCCGAATTGAGTTCCCTTATGCTTTCGGGGTGCCAATCCGATTCGTACTGCCGCCGCCGGCCCGCCCGACGGCGGCCGGTCGGCGCTTGCCCACCCATCTTCGCCAAGCTGCTCCGATGATGAAAGACGACATCGATCCTCTCTCGCCTCCCCCGCCGCTCGGGCAATCCGACGCGCGCGACCTGTTGCACCGCTTCGCCGAGTTCCGGTTCCAGACGGTGGTCGAGTCGATCACCGACTACGCGGTGTTCATGCTCGATCCGCACGGCAACGTCGCGACCTGGAACGCGGGGGCCGCGCGCATCAAGGGCTATCGCGCCGCCGAGATCGTCGGCCACCACTTCTCGCGCTTCTATCCACCCGACGCGATCGCGGCCGGCCGGCCGTCGCTCGGGCTCGCCGAAGCGGCCGCCAACGGCCACTTCGCGGATGAAGGGTGGCGCGTGCGCAAGGACGGCTCGCAATTCTGGGCGAGCGTGACGATCACGCCGGTGCACGATCACTCGAGCCAGCTTTGCGGCTTCATCAAGATCACGCGCGACATGACCGAGCGCAAGCGGCTCGAGGAGCTCGAAGCGTCGACGCACCGGCTCAGCGTGTTCATCGCGATGCTCGCGCACGAGCTGCGCAACCATCTCTCGCCCTTGCGCCATTCGGTCGGCGTACTGCAGAGCCTGGCCAACCCGGCACCCGCGCTCGCGCAGTGCCGCGATGCCGTGCATCGTCAGGTCACGCAACTGACGCGGCTCGTCGACGATCTGCTTGACGTCGGGCGCATCACCGCCGGCAAGCTCGAGCTGGACGACCGCCCCATTAACGTGCGCGACATCGTGTGCCGCGGCGTCGAAAGCATCCAGCCGAAGCTGGCCGCGCGCGGGCAGCAGATCCACGTCGATCTGCCGTCCGATGCCGTGCCGCTGCACGGCGACGATGCGCGGCTCGTCCAGGTGCTGCACAACCTGCTCGACAATGCGTCGAAGTTCTCGCCGTTCGGCGGACGCATCGACGTCGGCGCCCGGATCGAGGGGCCGGTCGTCGCGATCCGCGTGACCGATCGGGGCGTCGGCATCGCGCGCGACGCGCTCGAAACCATCTTCGACCTGTTCGAGCAGGAAAGCGGAGCGGGCCGGCGGCCGACCGACGGCTTCGGGCTGGGTCTCGCGATCTGCCGGACGTTCGTCGAACTGCACGGCGGGCGCATCTCGGCCGAAAGCGACGGCCCCGGCCACGGTGCGACGTTTACGGTGCGGTTGCCAGTCGACCGCGTGGCCCGCGCGACACACGGTGACGTGCGCGAGCCGGTCAAGCCCGCGCGGACGGGCACGACGCCGCTCCGTATCCTCATCGTCGACGACAATCGCGATTCGGCCGACACGCTCGCCGTGCTGCTGCAGGTGAAAGGACACGCGCCGCGCGTCGCCTACAACGCACACGACGCTCTGGCGCTCGCCCGCGACTACGCGCCGCAGCTGATGATCCTCGACCTCACGATGCCCGACGTCGACGGCTTCACGCTGCTGCACGAACTGCGCGCGATCGACGCGCTGCGCGACGCGACCTGCGTTGCGCTGTCGGGACACGCCAGCGCGGCGGACCTCGAGCGCACCGAACGCGCCGGCTTCGACGAGCACCTCGTGAAGCCCGTCGAAATAACCGTGCTCGACGCGCTGCTGCAGCGCGTCGCGCGCGGCGTTCGCGACACCCCGTGACCGCCGTGCTCAAGCCACCACGCGACACATCGCCGCGCATGCTTCACACGCGAGCGCGCAGCGGCGGCAATGATCGTGCGCATGCCGCAGGCATTCGGCCGCACACAAGTCGCATGCTTGTGCGCACAGCGCGCAGACGCCGGGCGTGAGCACGCTGCGGCGCGCCATCGCACCCGACGCGAAGCGGCACAGCTGCGCGCATTCGATGTCGAGCGCGATGCAGTCGGCCAGCGCATGCGTATCGCGTTCGGCGAGGCACGCGGCCACGCACGTATCGCATGCGTGTGCGCACGCGTCGCAAGCGGCCATGCAGGTGTCGTACTGATCGTTCATCGCAGTCCTCACTGTTTCGGTCGGCATCGTCATGGCGTCAGCTTCACCTTCATCCAGCCCGGCTCGCGCGTGTCGAACGCGCGATACGCATCGATCGCATTCGTCAGCGGCTCGCAGCGCGTGAGCACCGACAGCGGGTCGAATGCGCCGCTGCGCACGAGTTCGACGAGCGGCGGCGTCACCGTGCGGTGATTGCAGTTGCCCATCTTGATCGTCAGGTTGCGGTTCATCGCATCGCCGATCGGAAACACGCGCGACGCCGGCGGATACACGCCGATCACCGCCACTGTGCCGGCTTTCGCGACCGCGCGCACCGCCCATTGCAGCACCTGCGACGGTCCGTCCCCCGGCACCCAGTTGCGGCCGTCCGGCTTGCGGTGCGGCGCGATCGCATCGACTTCCGCATCGAATGCCTGCGCCGCGTCGCGATCGGCCGCGGCCGGCCCGTGCGTCGCGCGCATCGCGTCGACGCCCACCGCGTCGATCACGCGATCGACGCCGATTCCGCCCGTCAGCCGCAGTACCGTCTCGACCGGATCGTCCTCCGCAAAATCGACGATTTCCGCGCCTTGCGCGCACGCCATCTCGAGACGCGACGCAATGCGGTCGACCGCGATCACGCGCCCGGCGCCCATCAGCTTCGCGCTCGCGATCGCGAATTGGCCGACCGGCCCTGCGCCGAACACGGCGACCGTATCGCCCGGGCGCACTTCCGCGAGCTGCGCGCCGAAATAGCCGGTCGGAAAAATGTCCGACATCAGGATCGCGCGATCGTCATCGATCGCATCCGGCAGCCGGATCAGGCTCGCGTGCGCAAGCGGCGTGCGCGCGTATTCGGCCTGCAACCCGTTGAACGCGCCGCTGTCGGCCGGGCCGCCGAAGAATGCGGTACCCGCACGCGGGCCGCCCGGGTTCGCCACATCGCATTGCGCGGTGTAGCCCGCGCGGCAGTACGCGCAACTGCCGCATGCGATCGTCGATGGAATCAGCACACGGTCGCCGCGCCGCAGGTTGCGCACGTCGCGCCCGACCGTCTCGACGATGCCGACACCCTCGTGGCCGAGGATCGTGCCCGGCTTCATCCCGCCGAGGGTGCCGCGCACCATGTGCAGGTCGGTGCCGCAGATCGCGCTGGCCGTCAGGCGCACGATCGCGTCGGTCGCCTCGGTGATTTCGGGATCGGGCACCGTGTCGATGCGAATGTCGCCGATACCGTGAAATACGACTGCTTTCATGTCAGGCTCTCCTTGTTCGAACGTTCTCGGAACTACCGAGAACGCAATCGAGCAAGGAATGAGCCCTGATGCGCATCATCTGAATGCGCGCCGCGGTGCGGGGAGCATTCATCCGTTACGGCGCCAAGTGCGTCGTTGAGAGTGTGGGGGACGCGCTCGAGCTTCAGCCCGGCCTTTGTTGATGCCACGCCGATCGCAACGTGCCGGCTGCGGCCAATTACCTCTGGTCCGGAACGTCTGCGCGCCTCGTCGTTTCCGCCCACGCGTTGAAAGTCGCGCAGCGCATCAAGCCGCGCCGGCGCGACCTTCAACGCGGCACCGCCGAGGAGCAGGCGCAGCGGCGGCGCGGCGGCTTCGTACGCGGCGATGATCGCGAGCGCCGCGCGCGCCGGGCCGCCGGGCTGCTTGCCCGCAACCGCGCGGGTCGCCGCGCGGCGCTTTCCCGCCGTTTCCACGTAGTCGTCGATCCGGATCGGGGATTCGACCATCGAACGCCCCGCCCAGCCGGTGCGAAACGCGCCCGGCTCGACAATCGCCACACCCCGCCACGGCATCGCTACGTACGGCCGTTACCGACCGGCAACAGCCTCAGGCGCCGCCCCTTGCCATCCTCCGCCGAGCGCCTTGAACGCAGCCACCGACGCCCGAGCCGCTTCGGTTTTCGCCTGCACGCGCTCGTCCGAAGCGCGCAGCAGGCTTTCATCGGCCTGCAACACTTCGATCAGGCTGACGACGCCCTTCTGGTACGCCGCGAACGATGCGGCCCTCGCGCGGCCGAGCGAATCCACGCCGCCGGCGAGAACGGCCGCCTGTTCGTCGCGTTTGACGAGTGCCGAGAACGCGTTCTCGACGTCCTCCGTGGCATGCAGCGCCGCGAGCCGATACGCGGCCAGCATTTCGGCATCCTTCCCTTTGGCGTCGGCAATCTGCGCATTGATCCGCCCGAAGTCGAACAAACGCCAGCGCAAGCCGAGCACACCGGCAGCCTGGTTCGCGCCGCCGGCAAACAGGTTGCCCGCGCCCATCGTCGTCGCGCTGCCGATCAACCCGCTCAGCGAGAACTTCGGGTAATACTCGGCAATGGCCACGCCGATGCGCGCGTTCGATGCCGCCAGGCGCCGCTCGGCGACGATCAGGTCGGGCCGCCGCCTGAGGAGTTCGCCCGGCGTGCCCGTCGCGGCGAGCCGCGGTGCAACCGGCACGTCGCCGCCGTCGAGCAATTCCGCGCGATACGTACCGGGTTGCGAGCCGAGCATCACGTCGAGCGCATTCATCGCCGCGTCCAGCGCCGCTTCGAGTACCGGCACCGTTGCGCGAACCTGGGCGAGCGCGCCTTCGGCCTGCCTGACCTGAAGCTCCGCCGCGAGCCCCTTTCCATACAGCAGGTTGATGGTCGACAACAGGTCCTGCTCGGTCTGCACCTGATGCCGCGCGACCTCCAGCCGGCCCTGCAGCCCGCGAATCGTGATGTAGATGTCCGCCGTCTGCGCGGCGACGGCCAGGCGCGTGGCGACCGCCGCCGCTTCGGATGCCTGATAGTCGGCGAGCGCGGCTTCCCGCCCGCGGCGCAACCCGCCGAACACATCCACCTCCCAGCTCGCGTTGAAATCGGCCTCGTAGTCGTTGCCGTGACGGTCGAAACCGGGCGTCGAATTCAGCACGCGCCCCAACGGCGTTTCGACCGACTGGTAGACGCGCGCGGCCTGACCCGTCACGTTGCCCGACGGCAGCAGCGCCGCATTGGCCGCACCGAGCCCGGCACGCGCTTGCGTCACGCGTGCCGCGGCCTGCGCGAGATCGAGGTTCTGCGCGAGCGCGAGCGTGACGAACCGGGTCAACTGCGGATCGCCGAAGCCCGTCCACCACGTCGCGAGCTCCGCGTCAGCCGCCGCGTGCCGCTGCTCCACGGCGCGCTGGCCCAGGAAGCGCTGCGGCATCGCGACATCCGGCCGCACGTAGTCGGGACCGACGGCGCATCCCGCCGACAGGAGCGCGGCAAGCACCGCGGCAACGATGGGTTTCGGTAGCATGACGGTTTCAGCAAAGACCAGGTAGTGACTATAATACCAAATAGTCACTCGTTGTCCATCCCTGCCAGCCGCAATCCATGAAAGAAACCTCCGCTTCCCCCGTGCCCGCGCGCGGTCCGGCCGATCATGACGTGCGCGATCAGATCGTGGCCGCCGCCACCGAGCACTTCAGCCGGTATGGCTACGAGAAGACGACCGTGTCCGACCTCGCGAAGTCCATCGGCTTCTCGAAGGCCTATATCTACAAGTTCTTCGAGTCGAAACAGGCAATCGGCGAGATGATCTGCGCGAACTGCCTGCACGAAATCGAAACCGACGTGCGCACCGCCGTCGCCGAAGCGGAACTGCCGACCGAAAAGCTGCGGCGCATGTTCAAGGTCTTTACCGAGGCGAGCCTGCGGCTGTTCTTCCGCGACCGCAAGCTGTACGACATCGCCGCGTCGGCCGCCACCGGCAACTGGCAGTCGGTGCAGGCCTACGAGGCGCGCGTGCAGAAGCTGCTGCAGGACGTGCTGCAGGCGGGCCGGCAAAGCGGCGAGTTCGAGCGCAAGACGCCGCTGGACGAAACCGCGTCGGCGATCTACCTCGTGATGCGGCCGTACCTGAATCCGCTGCTGCTGCAGTACAACCTCGACACGACTGACGCCGCGCCCGCGCAGTTGTCCAGCCTGGTGCTCCGCAGCCTCGCCCCGTGACCCGACACCATTTGTGACCATTGACTATTTTAGTCACTAGATACAGAATGAAAGCCCCGTTCACTTCGTCAGTGGGTCTTTCATGGTCCGGCGTCGCCTCGCTCTCCTCGCAGTCGCTTCCGCACTGCCCCTCGCGCTAGCCGCCTGCAGCGGAAAAGCGCCGTCCGATCCGCGCACGGAGGCACCGCTCGTGCGTACCGCCATCGTCCAGGCAGCCGCGCCCGCGTCCCGTTCGTTTACCGGCACCGTCGCCGCCCGCGTGCAGAGCGACCTCGGCTTCCGCGTGTCCGGCAAGGTGCTGGCGCGGCTCGTCGATACCGGGCAAACCGTCCGGCGCGGCCAGCCGCTGATGCGGATCGATCCCGTCGACCTGAAGCTCGCGGCGCGCGCACGCGACGAAGCCGTGGCCGCGGCACGGGCCCGCGCACTGCAGACCGCCGAGGACGAAGCGCGCTACCGCGATCTGCGCGGCACCGGCGCGATATCGGCATCGGCCTATGACCAGGTCAAGGCGGCGGCCGATGCCGCGAAAGCCCAGTTGAGCGCGGCCGAGGCCGACGCCGGCGTCGCGCGCAATGCGACCGGCTATGCGGAACTCGTCGCGGACGGCGACGGCGTCGTAATGGAAACGCTCGCCGAGCCCGGTCAGGTCGTCAGCGCCGGCCAGCCGGTGGTGCGGCTCGCGCACGCCGGGAGCCGGGAAGCCGTGATCCAGTTGCCGGAAACGCTGCGCCCGGCGGTCGGGTCCGTCGCGCAGGCCGAGCTGTTCGGCAAGCCGGGCTCGAGTGTCCCCGCCACGCTGCGCCAGCTCTCCGATACCGCCGATGCGCGAACGCGCACGTTCGAAGCGCGCTACGTGCTGCAAGGCCCGCTGGCCGCCGCGCCGCTGGGCGCGACCGTCACGATCCGCATACCGGACGACGCACGCGCGGCGCCGCAAGCCGGCCTGCAGGTGCCGATCGGCGCGCTGCTGGACGGGGGCAAAGGGCCCGGCGTATGGGTCGTCGCAGGCGAGCCCGCCAAGGTGGGGTGGCGGGCGGTCACGGTCGAGCATCTGGACGACGACAGTGCACGCGTGTCCGGCGCGCTCAAGCAGGGCGACCGGGTCGTCGCGCTCGGCGCGCAGTTGCTGCATGACGGCGAAGCGGTCCGCGTGTCGGCACCGGCCGCTACGCTCGCGAGCGAAGGAGGACGGCCGTGAGCGAACGCCGCTTCAACCTGTCGGCGCTCGCGGTGCGCGAGCGTGCGATCACGCTGTTCCTGATCTGCCTGATTTCGCTCGCGGGGCTCGTGTCGTTCTTCAAGCTCGGCCGCGCGGAGGATCCGGCCTTCACCGTCAAGGTGATGACCATCGTCACCGCATGGCCGGGCGCGACTGCGCAGGAAATGCACGATCAGGTGACCGAAAAGATCGAGAAGCGCATGCAGGAGTTGCGCTGGTACGACCGCAGCGAAACCTACACGCGCCCCGGCCTCGCGTTCACGACGCTGACGCTGCTCGACAGCACGCCGCCGTCCGAAGTGCAGGAGCAGTTCTATCAGGCGCGCAAGAAGATCGGCGACGTATCGAACGATCTGCCGGCCGGCGTGATCGGCCCGCTGGTCAACGACGAATACGCGGACGTCACGTTCGCGCTGTTCGCGCTGAAGGCCAAGGGCGAACCGCAGCGCCTGCTGGTGCGCGATGCGGAGGCACAGCGCCAGCGGCTGCTGCACGTGCCGGGCGTGAAGAAGGTCGACATCATCGGCGAGCAGGCGGAGCGCATCTACGTGCAGCTGTCGCACGACCGGCTCGCGACGCTCGGCGTGAGCCCGCAGGACGTGTTCGCCGCGCTCAACGGCCAGAACCTGCTGACGCCGGCCGGCTCCGTCGAGACGCGCGGGCCGGAGATCTTCATTCGTGTGGACGGCGCGTTCGACACGCTGCAGAAGATTCGCGACACGCCGATCGTCTCGCAGGGCCGCACGCTGAAACTGTCCGACATCGCGACCGTCGAGCGCGGCTACGAAGATCCGTCCACGTTCCTGATCCACAACAACGGCGAACCCGCGCTGCTGCTCGGGGTCGTGATGCGCGACGGCTGGAACGGGCTCGAGCTCGGCCGCGCGCTGGACCGCGAAGTCGGCGCGATCAACGCGGCGCTGCCGCTCGGCATGAGCCTGACCAAGGTCACCGACCAGTCGGTGAACATCAGCTCGGCCGTCGACGAGTTCATGGTGAAGTTCTTCGCCGCGCTGCTCGTCGTGATGCTCGTGAGCTTCGTCAGCATGGGCTGGCGCGTGGGGCTCGTCGTCGCCGCGGCCGTGCCGCTGACGCTGGCGATCGTGTTCGTCGTGATGGCCGCGACCGGCAAGAACTTCGACCGCATCACGCTCGGCTCGCTGATCCTCGCGCTCGGGCTGCTGGTCGACGACGCGATCATCGCGATCGAGATGATGGTCGTGAAGATGGAGGAAGGCTACGACCGCGTGGCTGCTTCAGCCTACGCGTGGAGCCATACGGCCGCGCCGATGCTGGCCGGCACGCTGGTCACCGCGGTCGGCTTCATGCCGAACGGCTTCGCGCGCTCCACCGCCGGCGAATACACGAGCAACATGTTCTGGATCGTCGGAATCGCGCTGATCGCATCGTGGGTCGTCGCCGTCGCGTTCACGCCGTACCTCGGCGTGAAGATGCTGCCGAACCTCAGGAAATTCGAAGGCGGCCACGATGCGATCTACGACACGCCCCGCTACAACCGCTTCCGGCAACTGCTGACGCGCGTGATCGCCCGCAAATGGCTCGTCGCCGGTTCGGTCGTCGCCCTCTTCGTGCTCGCGATTCTCGGCATGGCGATCGTGAAGAAGCAGTTTTTCCCGATCTCCGATCGCCCCGAGGTACTGATCGAGGTGCAGATGCCGTACGGCACGTCGATTACGCAAACGAGCGCCGCCACGCAGAAGGTCGAGGCGTGGCTCGCGAAGCAGAAGGAAGCGAGGATCGTCACCGCGTACGTCGGCCAGGGCGCGCCGCGCTTCTATCTCGCGATGGGGCCGGAGCTGCCCGATCCGTCGTTCGCGAAGATCGTGATCCGCACGGACAGCCAGGACGAGCGCGAAGCGCTGAAGGCGCGGCTGCGGCGCGCCATCGCCGACGGCCTCGCGCCCGAAGCGCAAGTGCGCGTGACGCAGCTCGTGTTCGGCCCTTATTCGCCGTTCCCGGTGGCCTACCGGATCACGGGCCCCGATCCGGACAAGCTGCGCGGTATCGCAACCGACGTCGAGCGTGTGATGCACGGCAGCCCGATGATGCGCACGGTCAATGCCGACTGGGGCACGCGCGCGCCGACGCTGCACTTTACGTTGCAGCAGGACCGCCTGCAGGCAGTCGGGTTGACGTCCAGCGCGGTCGCGCAGCAACTGCAGTTCCTGCTGACCGGGGTGCCCGTCACCGCGGTACGCGAGGATATCCGGACCGTACAGGTGATCGCGCGCTCGGGCGGCGATACGCGGCTCGACCCGGCGCGGCTCGACGACTTCACGCTCGCCGGCGCGAACGGGCAGCGCATCCCGCTGTCGCAGGTCGGCAAGGTCGACGTGCGGATGGAAGAGCCGATCATGCGCTGGCGCGATCGCGTGCCGACGCTCACGGTGCGCGGCGACATCGCCGACGGCCTGCAGCCGCCGGACGTGTCGGCCGCGATCACGAAGCAGCTTCAGCCGATCGTCGCCGCGCTGCCGAGCGGCTATCGAATCGAGGAAGCCGGCTCCATCGAGGAATCCGGCAAGGCCACGAAGGCGATGCTGCCGCTCTTCCCGATCATGCTGGCGGTCACGCTCGTGATCATCATCTTCCAGGTGCGCTCGATCTCCGCGATGGTGATGGTGTTCATGACGAGCCCGCTCGGCTTGATCGGCGTGGTGCCGACGCTGATCCTGTTCGGGCAGCCGTTCGGCATCAATGCGCTGGTCGGCCTCATCGCGCTGTCGGGGATCCTGATGCGCAACACGCTGATCCTGATCGGCCAGATCCACCAGAACGAACACGCGGGACTCGATCCGTTCCACGCGGTCGTCGAAGCGACCGTGCAGCGGGCGCGCCCGGTGATTCTTACCGCGATGGCGGCCGTGCTCGCGTTCATTCCGCTCACGCATTCGGTGTTCTGGGGCACGCTCGCGTACACGCTGATCGGCGGCACGTTCGCCGGGACGGTCCTCACGCTCGTGTTCCTGCCCGCGATGTATGCGATCTGGTTCAGGATCCGGCCCGGCCATTCCACCGCCGCGCGCCACGGCGGCCATGAACCGGCAGCGCCGGCCGAGCCCGCGCTTCAGCCCGCGCTGGATGCGCGCGATTGATGACGCCCGCCGGTTCGCCGTATCGGAGGATGCAGGCATGTCGAATTCCGGGGCGTGGCCGCCACCGTCGTCGATGGAGCGCTCGGCGAATGGCGAATGGCGAATGGCGAATGGCGAATGGCGAATGGCGAATGGCGAATGGCGAATGCGACGCCCGCCGTCCGGCGAGGCGTCGCCGGTGCGTCGCGGGCATGCGCATTCTCCATCCGGATTGCCGGCTCATCCCGGCAGCAGCATTCCGGCCGCCGCGAGCGCCATGGCGAGCGTCGCGAGCCACCCTCCCCACGCAAGCGGTCCTCTGATTGCGAACTCGCCCATCACGCGCCGGCTCTGCGCCATCAGCATCATCACCACCATGATGGGCACTGCCGTGATCCCATTGATGACGGCGCTCCAGTAGAGCGCTCGAATCGGGTCGAAATGAACGAACGTCATGACCAGTCCAATCGCGACCGCGGCAGCGATGACCGCATAGAACTCTCCCGCGACCGTCGCGCGTAACGCGAGACTGTTTCTCCATTTGAAGGTCCCCGCCATCGCATAGGCGGTCGAGCCGGCCAGCACCGGAAGCGCCAGCAAGCCGGTGCCGATGATGCCGAGTGCGAACAGGACGTAGGCGAAGTGGCCCGCCAACGGTTCGAGTGCACGCGCCGCGTCGGCCGATGTCTTGACGACGATGTGATGCGCATGGAGGGTCGCGGCAGCGGTCAGCACGATGAAGAACGCGATTACGTTCGATACGCCCATGCCGAACCAGGTATCGAAACTGATCCGGCGTAGTTGAACTGGCGCCTGAAAGGGGGCGCGGCGCAATGGATGATCACGCGGCGCCGCGTGCAACTCCTCGACTTCCTGGGAGGCCTGCCAGAAAAACAGATACGGGCTGATAGTCGTGCCGAGCACGGCGACCACGGTGGTCAGATAGGTCGGGCTCAACTGGATATGCGGCCAAATCGTCGCGCGAGCAACTTCGGACCAGGGGATAGGGAGAATCAGCGCCACTATCACATAAGCGAACAGGACCATCGCGGTCCATTTGAGCAGCCGGGCGTATCGTTCGTACGGAACCAATACCTGAAGCACGACCGAAAAGACGCCGAGTACCACCACATAGAGTTGTTGCGGTCCGGGCAAGAGCAGGTCGACCGCTGCCCCCATCGCTGAAAGGTCCGCCGCGATATTGATCACGTTGGCGATCGCAAGGAGCGCGACGGCGCCATAAAGCAGCCAGATCGGATAGCAGGCTCGAATGTTCGACGCCAGGCCCTTCCCGGTGACGCGCCCGATACGTGCACTCACCAGCTGGATCGCCGTCATGAGCGGGTAGGTCAGCAGCAGGGTCCAGAGCAGATTGAAGCCGAACTGGGCGCCCGCCTGCGAATACGTTCCGATGCCGGATGGGTCGTCATCAGCCGCCCCGGTCGTCAACCCCGGACCGAGGCGGCGTAGCCAGCTTTTACCGGGCTGCGCATCGTCCGCGTCCTGTTGTTCCAACACCTGTTTCTCGCCCATGGTCATCGGCCTCCCGGGGTGCGCTGTCGCAAGCCGCATTCCCGCTGGAGGCGATGCCGGCGATTGTGTCGCGGCCGGCTGAAACGCTGGATGCGGCTGGCGCCTCGGGCTGCCCTGTTCGCTCGAACCAGGCCGGCACGCACGTCGCAAACGATGGAAACACACCCGAAAGCTGCGGCTCGTGGAGGATTTGCGCGGCAGATGGGAGAGCACCGGCGCAGCCGAACCGATTGGCAGGCAAAAGCCACTACAGCGTGTATGCACTGCAGTGCAGAAACGCTTGCCTTGGTCATGCCACGGAACAGGTCGACAGGTGCAGGGCCGAAAAATAGCTGCCGTATACCCCGTGCGTCAACGGGCGGGTGAGGCCCATGGATGCAATACGTCAAACATGAAAGATCGTCGGCATCGAACGCCGCTCAGCCTATCTGGCGAGGGAGGCAACAATCGCCTCGCGCTTCTCCACCAGGAAATCGATGAGCGCCCTTACCTTGGCCGGCATCTGTGCGCGGGTCGGTGCGTACACATAGAAGCCCGCAAAAGGCTTGCACCACGAGTGCAACACACGCACCAGCGCCCCCGAGTCCAAATGCTGCTGCACGGCAATGTCGATGTGCTGGATGAGCCCGACGCCCTGTAACGCCGCACGGATCATGCCGTCGTCATCGTTGGTCGTGATGCTGCCCCGCGGCTCCACCATGAAACTGTGGCCCGACTCTTCCGGCGACGTAAATTCCCAGGGATGAATTGCCCCACTCACTTGCCGGAAGCGCAAGCAATTGTGCTGCGCCAGATCGGTCGGCGTCACCGGCTTGCCGTAGCGCTTGAAGTAGGCCGGCGTGCCGACCACTGCCATCTCCAGATTCGGCGTTATCGGCACGGCAACCATGTGTTGAGCGAGGCTCTCACCGATTCGGATTCCAACGTCGCACCCGTCGGCGACGATGTTGGCTAGACCGTCATCCATCACCAACTCGAGACCCAGTCTCGGAAAGCGGGTGCTGAACTCCTCGAAGTGTGGCTCGATCAGCGTCTTCGCCGCGACACGCGAAGTATTCATACGAATCAACCCCGACGGCTCGTCGCGCTCCTCGTGCAGCGCGTCGACCGTCCGCTCGACCGCGACCAGCGCGGGATACCACACCTCGTAGAGCCGCTGCCCCTCCTCGGTCAGCGACATGTCGCGAGTCGTTCGATACAGCAGCT
Organism: Arapaima gigas; assembly: GCA_900497675.1. Taxonomy (NCBI): domain Eukaryota; kingdom Metazoa; phylum Chordata; class Actinopteri; order Osteoglossiformes; family Osteoglossidae; genus Arapaima; species Arapaima gigas. The sequence goes on from UFQX01000455.1 coordinate 328,553, forward strand.
TGACGTTCAACCGGCGTTCGAGCGCCTTCACGTTCTGCGACAGGTTTGCTCGAGAAACGCCCATTTCCGCAGCCGCTTTCGTGAAGCTACGATGATGTGCGACGTGGGCGAACCACGCGAGAGACGGAAGCAGTGAGGGATCCATGTAGGTGCCATTGTCAATTTGAAGATACCACTGTAGTCCAGATTGCGATCTTACGGAATTCCAATCGGCTCTCTATATTCGAGTCGTTGCCGCTTGGCTACCAACGATTCGGCCTGGCGAACTTACCCCCTCCCCCTGAACGGAGCTGTCATGAAAAGCGTCAAGATCAAGAATGTGTATTGGGATATCGCAGCCGACATCCACTTCCCGCCGAACTTCGACGAAGGCAAGAAATATCCCGCCATCATCAGCGCGCATCCGATCGGCAGCTGCAAGGAGCAAACATCGGGGAACGTGTATGGCGAGGCGCTGGCCAAGGAAGGTTTCGTCGTCATCGCCTTCGACGCCAGCTTCCAGGGTGCCAGCGGCGGCGAACCACGTTTTACCGAAGACCCGACACTGCGCGTCGAGGATTTCCGCGTGGTCTGCGACTACCTCGTAACGCTCCCCTATGTGGATGAAGAACGCATTGGCGTGCTGGGCATTTGCGGCGGCGGTGGCTACTCGATCAATGCAGCGATGACCGAGCGCCGCATCAAGGCGGTTGGTACGGTCACTGGCGCCAACTATGGCCGCCTGATGCGCGAAGGCTTCAGCGGCTTTGATCCGATCGGTGCGCTGGAGGCCATGGCCAAGCAGCGCACGGCAGAGGCCCGCGGTGCCGCGCTGCGCGTGGACGACTTGCTGCCGCCTTCGCCCGAGGCGGCCAAGGAAGCCGGGATCAAGGAAATCGACGTGCTGGGCGCCACCGAGTACTACCGCAGCGACCGCGGCCGCGCACCCAACGGCCTCAACCGCGCGCTGTTCTCGCATCAGGCCGTCGCCATCGGCTGGGATGCCTTCCACCTCTGCGAAACCTTGCTGACGCAGCCGCTGATGGTGGTGGTTGGCGATCAGGTCGGTGCGTTCGGAGCCTACCGCGACGGCTGTGAAATCATCGGCCGTGCCGCCTCGAAGAAGAAGGAACTGGTGGTCGTCGAAGGCTGGTCGCATTACGACCTCTACGACAAGCCTGAGCCGGTCGGCCAGGCGCTGGCCAAGCTGATTCCCTTCTACAAGGAAAACCTGTAGTACCCATCGCCGCGATCGCCGCGTCTCACGCCAGGGAGCCGACACGAGTCTTCCTGGCGTCGTTGCCCAACGCTCCATGCGGGGATGCACCTGCGGCCTCGTGGCCGCTCTTGCGCAGGTCTCGCCACGCTCATCGACCATGCTCCTGCGCTCTTGCGCGAAGCCTACTTTCCAAATCCGGAATAAACACCATGACCAAGGTATTGATCCTCGGCGCCAGCGGACAGATCGCGCGCTGGGTCGTACGGATGCTGGGCGAGAAAAAGGACGTCAAACAGACTCTCCTCATCCGCGATCCCAAAAAACTGGCCGGCAACGAGCCCGCCAACGCGAGCGTCGTAATCGGCGACGTACTGGACAAGAAACTCCTGCCACGGATCATGGAAGGGCAAGATATCGTCTATGCCAACCTGGCCGGCGACGTGGACACCCAGACCGAACATATCCTGGCCGCCATGAAGGCCAAGAACGTCAAACGGCTGATCTTCATCAACTCGCTCGGCATCTACGATGAAGTACCGGGCGAATTCGGCGAGTGGAACCGTCGGGAGATCGGGCAGTATCTGCCGCCCTATCGCAAGTCTGCCGATCTGATCGAAGCGTCCGACTCGGAATACACGATCCTCCGCGCGGCCTGGCTTCAGGACAACGATGAAGTGGCCTATGAGGTCACGGCACGGAACGAACCGTTCAAGGGAACCGAGGTTTCGCGCAAAAGCGTCGCTGCATTGGTCACCGAGCTCGTCGAACATCCCGACAAGCTGATGCGCGGCAACGTGGGGGTCAACAAACCGGGAACCGACGGCGTCAAACCAGCGTTCGTCTGACGCGGTATACCGATACGAATCGAGGGGGCATTGGCACCACTCGATGAATCGGCGTACGGGACCGACTCGTCAGACCTGGGTGAAGCGAAAGCGATACTTGTCGCCGTCCCGCTCGACATGCCCGCCCGATCCATATCTGAAATGGGCCGGAAACAGCATCGTATCGGTTCCGGCAATTTCCTCGAGCAGCGCGATGCGCACCTGTTCCGCCAGATCGCCGTTCCAGTCGTACACGAAATGAAGATCCGGGCGGATCAGCTGAACTGGATGGTGCACCACGTCGCCAGAAAATACCGCCGGCGAACCACCGCAGCAAGCGTGGATCATGCAGCTGCCGGGCGAGTGGCCATACGCCGGCCGCAGCCACATGCCGTCACCCACCTTCCCGAGAATGACCTCGTCTCCGTCGACGAGATCGGCCTGCCCGGCATCGATCACCGGCGAGATGGAATCGAGCCACGGCTCGCGAATCATCGCATGGGTGCTCGGCGAACTGATATGGTCGACATCGCGCCTGTTCATGACATAGCGCGCATTCGGGAAAGTCGGTACCCAGCGCCCGTTGTCGAGGCGCGTGTTCCAGCCGACATGATCCACGTGCAGGTGCGTGCACATGACCATGTCGACATCTTCCGGCGCAATGCCGAGTTTCCGCAGCCTGTCGAGCCATGGCGTATTCAGCCGATGAAAGGCTTCGGTCGAGCGATCCTTGTCGTTCCCGTTGCAGCTGTCGATCAGGATCGTCTTTCCGCTGAAACGTACGAGGTAACTGTGCATGCTCAGGCCGCACCCCGCTTGAGCCGGATCGAGCGAAAGCACATCGTCCCAGTACCAGCCCTTCAGCTGGGAAAGGTCGCCTGCAGTGACGCCCGGAAACAGCACTTCGATCGGAAGGCTCGTTTCCATCTCGACAACCTTCTGAATCTCCAACCTGCCAAGCACAATGGGCTGCATCTGGCCTCTCCTTGTCTGTCGTTGTGATTTCGATGTCGAAAGTGCGGGAACGTGGCCATCCAGCGCCGACGCGGCCACTCAGTCGCGAGGCCGGTCCAGCAGTTGCTTGATCAGTGCACGCACAATCGGATTCTGGTCTCGGCCGCGCGCCGTGGCGATATGAATGCGTCGCAACGCCCATGGTTCGGCCAATTCCAGCACGGCAACCCGGCTGAACAGTTCATGACTGACGAGGCATTCCGGTTGAATGGTGACGCCTAACCCGGCCTGCACCAGGCTGACTGCGACACCCGCGCTCCGGACGCTGTAGCGCGGCTTGTACTCTTCGCCCAGCCGCCGCGTGGCCGCACGTACCGCCCCCAGCATCGCCGTGACGGCGATGACATTCTCGGGCAGGAGATCCTTGAAGGTCACGCTGGCCTGCTCGCTCAGGCGATGCCCCTTCGGGACGACGGCAATCAGCCTGTCTTCCCGGTACGGCGTGACATCGACACCGCCGAGATCCAGCTCGTGTGTCGCGGCGAACACCCCGACATCGGCTTCGCCCCGAACAACGGCCTGCACGATTTCAGCGTTTTCGAGCTCCTGCATCACAAGTTCGACAAGCGGGTATTCCCGACTGAACTCGCCTACTTCGCGCGATAGAAACGGAACGATGATCGACCGTGCGGATGCGATCGTCAGCTCGCCCTGCATGCCGTCGGTGAACGACGCGATCTCGGATCGCATATCGTCCAGATCGTCGAAAATCTTGCGGATATAGCGCAGGAGTACTGCACCGGCCGGGCTGGGCGAGACGCCTTTCGGGCCTCGTTCGAGAAGTTTTACGCCGGCAATATCTTCGAGATCCTGAATACGCTTGGTTGCAGTGGATGCGGCGATGTTCTCCCGGATCGCGGCCAGGCCGATCTGCTGCTCCTCAACCGCCGACACGAACAGCTTCAGCGTAAACAAATCCACCTGACGAATCAGGTGCAATCGGTTGAATGTACTCATGTCTCCTCACGTGCACGTCTTCATGACGTTGTCAGGCGTCATGTCACACGGCGTGCACTTCCACTCTCAAACGCCTCACCACGATAACGCATCGATGGCAGCGAAATGTGCTTCCTCGTCGACTGACGTCGACCCTGATCGTACACCAACGTCATCTGTCCGGTACGCCAATAAATGACCCGCCAACCGACCCAAATTGCGCGGCTGGCGGGATCACCAAGTGGCGCTTGACGACTCGAACGGCACTGTATCCGCCATGCCGCATCGTCGTCTGCTTCGGAAAAAGCGGCTAATGACTGACCTTCAGAAGACTGTCGAGGAGAGAATTGTCAGCGCCGGTATCCTTCGCCAGATGCAGCGGCGGGGAACGCTTGCCGTCGAACGAAAGCGGCAGGCCGACGATACCGATCTCGTCGTCCGACGGCTTCTCGATGATGCCGAGCGCCTGCGTCTGCTCGTGCGCCAGCACCTCCGCGGTCGTCTGAATCGGCGCAACCGGAATTCCGGCGGCCTGCAACCGTTCCGTCCAGAACTCCCGCGTTCCCGTCGACAACCGGTCGCCGATCAGGCGGTCGATCTCGGCGCGGTTCTTCAGGCGCCCCGCGTTCGTCGCGAACCGCTCGTCCGTCGCCCATTCCGGATGGTCGAGCGCGGCACACAACCGCGCGAAGAGCGGATCGTTCGCGCAACTCACGATGAGGAAGCCATCCGCGGTCGCGAACGCACGGTGCGGCACGATAAACGCGACGCCCGACCCATGCCGGCCACCCGGTTCGCCGTCGGCGTTGTAGTTCGCGATGCCGACTGACATCCACGCCAGTGCGGTCTCCAGCAGGGAGGCATTGACGGTCGCCCCGCAGTGCTTCATCTGGCGCCGGTACAGCGCTGCCAGAATGCCCATGGCAGCCCACATGCCCGCGCCGAAATCGACGATCGACACCCCTGCTCGCACCGGTGCCTGACCTTCTTCGCCCGTGATGCTCATGATCCCGGAAAATGCCTGCATCAGCGGGTCGTAACCGGGAAGCGTATTCATCGGTCCGACATGGCCGAATGCACCGATCTCGCAGCAGATCAACTCCGGCTTCGTAATTCGCAGGCTGTTTGCGTCGAGCCCATAATCCGCAGCCGCCCCCGGCCGCAGGTTGTGAATGAATACGTCGGCACGCTCGGCGATCAGCCGATGCAAGGTCGCCAGCTGCTCCTTGTCCTTGATGTCGATGCAGATATTGCGCTTGCCGCGATTCAATGCATGATAGGCCGCGCCGCTGCCCTTCCACATGCTTGGCCCCCACCCGCGCGCGGAATCACCCGTCGCCCGTTCGACCTTCCATACTTCTGCTCCGAGCGATGCGAGTATTTTCCCGCTGAACGGCGCGGACGCGCTGTCGCTCAATTCAACCACCACCACGTTCGAAAGCGGTAGATCTCGTAACATGTCGCTCCTCCACTTCAATGTCTCGATCAGGTCATCGCAGCATCGGCCGGCGCCGCATCGATACGGACTCGGCCGCGAGCCGACGCGCGATGCCTGATCACGCAGTCAGCGTTATTGTTTCGACAACACGAAAACCGGCAACTTCTGTTCGCCACGCTGCACGAACCGGACCTCGACACGCTGACCGATCCGTATCGCCTCCGGTGCTTCGTCGATCTGCGAGAACAGGAAATAGCCCTCGTCCATGCGAATGAAGCCGACGGTGTACGGAACGATGCCGGCCCAGACCGGCGTCGGCCCGCGCGTGATCGTGCTGAATGAATAGATCTCGCCGCGGCCGGACGACTGCGTCCAGTCCAGCGACTTCGCACCGCAGTGCGTGCAGAAAGAGTGCGCCGGCCATACCGATTCTCGGCATGCGCTACAGCGCTGGAACGTCAGTTTTTCGTCGGCCAGCGCGTCCCAGTAAGGCTGCGCATCGAGCAACCGGTACGGTTGCGGCCAGCTGTTCGGCAAATGGGTTTCCGTCATGGGATCCTCTCGGTCGGGTATCAGGTCTCGGACGACAGGAGCAGAACCGCACCCGCGGCAAGCATCCCTCCGGCGCCCTGCACGAGCGCGGTCTTCGGCCGGCGCGTTGGCGCCAGTCCAAGCGGCTCACCGCGCAACTGGCGAACGGCCTCGACGATGCTGTCCATGTTGCAAGAAATGCCGGGCTGACCAAACGACAGCCAGCCGCCGTTCGTGTCGGTCGGCAGGTCGCCGTCGACGCTCGTACGACCTTCTCGATAGAGGTCGATGCCGTGTCCCTTCTTCGCGAAACCGAGATCCTCCATCACGATCGGCCCCATGTGCGCGAAGTTCACCGAGATCTGCGCCATGTCGATGTCGGCAGGCGTCAGCCCCGACATCGCATACGCTTGTCGCGCCGCCTCGGCCGTTGCAGTGGTCGTCAGGTTCGGAAATGCGCCGAGACTGTCGAACCTGCATCGACGCATGTTCATGCGGTCGGTCAGGTATTCGTGCGTCGTGGCCGATCCGTAACCGAGCAGGTACACCGGATCACGTGCGTTGCGCGCGTTTTCCGGCGAGGTCACGACCAGCGCGCCACCCGTGCCGCCGCCCCACGTCGAACACATCCAGCGCCGCAGCGGCGTCGCCACATACGGCGACGACAGCACGGCCGCGCGATCGATCTCGCCGAACTTCGCCTTCGCCGCGTGCGGATGATGACGTCCCCAGCGCTGATTCGCGATCGCGACATCGGCGAGATCGTCCTCGGTGATGCCGAACTCATGAAAGTAGCGCTGCGCCGCCTGCGCATACAACGCCGGAATCGTCGGGCCGTACGGGATTTCGAACTGCGGGTCCGCGTCGGCTTCCGCGCCCATCGCCACCGCGTCGACGAACAGCTCGGTCGCATCGCTTTGCAGGCACAGCACGTATTCCGCGCGGCCGGCCGCGATCATCTGCGATGCGATCGCGAGCGTCGACGTCAGGCCGGCGCCATGCATCGTCAGCTCGCTCGTGAGCGTCACCGGCATCTGCATGTGCGAGATGAAGATATTGCTCCACTGCGAACGCTTGTCGGCCCACGGCGAGCGTCCCGTGAATACCGCATCGACCTGGTCCTTGCGGATGCCCGCGTCGGCAAGCGCATTGAGCGTTGCCTCGGCGGCCAACTGCAGCGGGTCCTTGCGATTCGCACGTGACGCATAGGCGTCACCCATGCCGACGATCGCCGCAACCGGACGAGGAGTCATGACCGCGCTCCTCAGACCTTGAACTCGGGCTGCGCTTCAGCGATCAGCGCCTCGAGATCCGCGCGCTTGCGCAGCATCAGCAGGCTCCATTCGCTGCGCTGCACGACTTCGCCGCGCTGGTTGTATGCCTGGATCAGCATTGTGCCGACGCCGAACTTGTCGTCCTTCTCCTTCTTGGCGATGACTTCGGCGCTCGCGTAGACCGTATCGCCGATCTTCACCGGATTCAGGAAGCGCATCTTGTCGACGCCGTAGTTCGCCTGGATCGCCGGGCCGAACTGCAGCAGGCCGGAGATCAGCGAGAACGTCAGCATGCCCTGCACGATGCGCTCGCCCCAGCGCGTTCTCTCCGCGTATTCCTTGTTCGAGTGGATCTCGATCCAGTTGCCCGTGAACATGCAGAACATCACGACATCGCTCTCGGTCACGGTACGGCCAGGCGAACGAAACTTGGTGCCCACCTCCAGCTCGTCGAGCGGAATGTTGATGCTGTTGTTGATAACGCTCATTACGGTGTCTCCTGTTGAATTCGGGGTAACGGCGCGCGGTCCTGCCCGCGCGCTCCGTTCGGATGAAGCGATACGACGTTACTGGCGCATCGATTTCGCGATGATCGTGCGCTGGATCTGCGACGTGCCACCGCCGATCGTCGATTGAATGCTTTCGCGCAGGTAGCGCTCCATGTCGGCTTCCGGCAGGTTGGCGTAGCCACCCAGGATCTGCATGCCGGCGAGCGCGCACTCCTTCAGCGTCTCGGACCCATACAGCTTCGCCATCGACACCTCGCGGCTGCACGGCACATGGTCCGCCGCCATCCGCGCCGCGCGATAGCAGAGCAGGCGCGCCGCGTCGACCTTCGTCTGGCAGTCGGCGAGCAGGTGGCGAATCACCTGGAAGTCGTACAGTTGATGGTCGAACTGGATACGGTCGTGCGCGTAGCGCGTTGCCGTCGTCACTGCCTGCTGGGCGTTACCCGTATAAGCGGCGGCCACCGCGCAGCGCTCGAGCTCGAGGTGTTCGGTGATGATCTTCCAGCCCTGCCCTTCCTCGCCCAGCAGCGCGTCGCCCGGCACACGCACCTCGTCGAGGAAGATCTCGGTCGTACCGGTCGCGTGACGCGAGAGCGTCGGCAGCTTGTTGATCACCATCCCCGGCGTGTTGTTCGGGATCAGCAGCACCGACAGGCCCTTGTGCTTGTCGTCGGTACTCGTGCGCACCAGCATCGCGATCACGGTGTCCTTCGCCGCCGCGCCGCTGCACCACAGCTTCTGGCCGCTGACGATCCAGTCGCCGTTGGTGTCGCGGCGGGCGCGCGTCTTCGTGTTCGCCGCATCGGAACCGGCATCGGGCTCGGAAATCGACACGGAGAAGCGGATCTTGCCGTCGATGAACGGCTGCACGTATTTTTTCTTCTGTTCGGGCGTGCCGAACTTGATGATGTTCATCGCGGTGAACGTCGGCACGAGCACCGAGCACGCGAAGTCGAAGCCGAACTTGCCGAGGCCTTCGGCCATCAGCGAGTAGTCGAAAATGTCGCCGCCCGAGCCGCCCTCGGCTTCCGGAATCAGGATGCCAAGCCACCCTTGCTTCGCGATCTTTTCGTACGCCTCGTACGGGTAGTCGCGATTCATGTCGCACTTGCGCACGTATTCGACGGTGATCTCGTTGTCCATGAACTTGTTCACGGTGTCGAGCCACATCGTTTGCGATTCGTCGAGAAAGTTTGCCATTTGTCTTCACTCCAGTTGTGTGGCGTCTGCTCGCGCATCGGCCTTGTTCGTCATGACCTTCAGGTTAGGGCCACGTCGGAAGCGATCCAACTGGTCATTTTCGAAGCGGCAATTCGAAAATGGCGAAGACGGTAAGCGACACCTTCGCGTCGGGCGATCTGCTTCGAGGGACGGTCATGTTCGATCGCGTGAGGCCGCCGCGCGCTCCAAATGAAACGTGCCCGACGTTCCTGTTTTGGAATCGTCGGGCACGGTCGCGATCATTCCGGCGTCGGTGCGCTACCGAGCATGCACCTGTCGCCGAGCATGCAGTCGACGGGGCGCGCATACGCCGCCGTGCGTGGCCGCGCGTCGAGACGGCAACGTCGGATCAGGCCTTCGCCAACGACACGTCCACACGCGTCTTTTTCGGTATTTGGGTCACCATGATGGCGGCAATCACGGACGGAATCGCGAACACGTAGAAATTCCACTGATGTCCCAGGGTCGACCCGACAACCCACCCACCGATCATCGGCCCCAGCACCGAGCCGATCCGCCCCAGACCTTGGGCTGTGCCGATGGCTGAGCCGCGGCAGGATGCGGGGAAGTACGCGGCAATGTAGCCGTAGCCGAGCGTTGTCGATCCGATCGAACCCAGACCTGAACCGAACACGGCGAGCATCAACCAGATGTAATCCGGCTTCTGGCTCATGACCAGCAACGAAATTGCGCAAATGGCAAAAAGGGAAATCAGTATCTTGCGGGATCCGAAACGATCGGCCAGCCACGCGCCACACAGATTGCCCACGGCGGCGCCGAATTGCATCACCAGAAGAAACTGCAGCGACGATCCGAGCGGATACCCGGCCTTGCGCATCAGCGTCGGAAGCCAGACATTCATTCCATAGACGACGATCTGGCCACAGAAACACACGACCGCGAACAGCAGCACCGCGGACCGCCAGTCCGACGACATCGCGAGCTTGAAGCCGCGCAGTTCGCTGGATGCGGATTGAAGCTGACGCTGGCTGGCGCTGTCAGCCAGGACACGCTCGAAGTCGATCGAATAGCGGGTCGCCAGTTCTCGCGCTTCGTCCATTCGATTGCTGTCGACCAGAAAATTGACCGACTCCGGCAGGAAAAAATACATGACCGGCAGGATGACGACGTACACCGCGCCGGCGGCATAGAGCACCCGCCATCCGTGACTCTGCAGCAACGACATCGCCAGCAGCGCACACACGACGCCGCCGATCGCATAGCCCGTCAGCGCGAGTGCGCTATACAGCTGGCGGCGATTGCGAGGCGCGTACTCGATACTCAGTGCCACCGACGAAGGCACCACACTCCCCAACCCGATGCCCGTGAGGAAACGGGCAAAACCCAGTTGCGTCGGGGAATGAGCCACTGCGCATAGCAGCGAACCGATGGAAAACCAGAGCACGCCGGCCATGATCAGTTTCCGGCGGCCGATGCGATCGGACAGGGAGCCGGCGCCGAACAGGCCCAGCATCAGCCCGGCCAGTGTCCAGCTCCCGATCATTCCCGCACCGGATGCGCTCAACCCCCATCCGGGCTCCGCGAACAGGGACGACACCGTTGCGCCGTAGACGATGAGATCGTAACCGTCGACGGCGATCGTTAGAAAGCACAAGACGACTACGAACAGGCTGCTGCGAGTCCGAATGGATGATGCGTTCACGTTGTCTCCTTTTTACTCACGAATTCCCGTTCACGACCGGGTTTTTTTATCTTCTCGCCCACTATAGGGATGCGAAATTTATCGACCAAGTGACGGATTTCGAAGCGGCAATTCGGCGGATTCGAATCAACTTTCGTGTGATCAAAAGCGCCGTGCGCGCGAGGCGCGACAGGTATAAGGCAACGTGCCGATGGACGAATTCATCGATCTTGTCGACGGTCGCGACGATGCCGCCCAGACGACACGGCTTATTGAAGGGAATGCTTTATTCAGCGGTGTGGGGGATATTGCCGGGCAAATCGTGAGGGGACATCGCACGAACGGCACAGCACGCCGCACCGCGCGAGTGTCGGTGCTGCGTGTCATTGGAACCGCCGCTATCAGTCAGTGAACCGGGCAACGAACGCCCTCGTTGCTGCCGTCAGTGAATCGCCACGCCTCGTCCCGATGCAGAGCCGGCGCAATGCCCATGGTTCGTCCAGCGCCACGAGCGTTACCTTGTTGAGATCCTCGACCGGCAGCATGCTCTCGGGCTGGATCATCACGCCCAGCCCCGCCTTGACCAGGCTGCGTGCCGCCTCGATCGTGCTGACCCGATACTTCACATCCAGTTCGCGTCCCAGCGCGGCGGCTGCATTTCGCAGCTGGGTCATCATCGAAGTCGTCGCCGAGATGCCGATCACGTTCTGCTCGAGGAGATCCTTCGTCGTGACGCTGGCGCGCTCCCCGAGGCCATGCCCTTTCGGCACGACGGCAACGAGACGGTCGGTACGATACTCGATGATCTCCAGCGCATTCCGGTCGATGTCGTCGGTGGCATAGAACATCGCCACGTCGGCCTTGCCGGCCACGACGGCACCGACCACGTTGGTATTTGCGTCCTCTTGCAACTCGATGTCGACGAAGGGAAAGTCCCGCGTGAACTCGGCGATCTCGCGCGCCAGAAACTGGACGATGATCGTGCTGGTGGAGCCGATGCGGATATGACCGCGTACGCCTTCGGTGAACTCGGCCACCTCGCGCCGCATCACGTCGAGATTCTCGAACAGCAAACGCACGTGACGGGCCAGCACCTCGCCGGCAGCGCTCGGGACCATGCCGGTCGGCAATCGCTCGAACAGGTCGATGCCCGCAATCTCTTCGAGATCCTGGATCCGCCTCGTCGCAGCTGACGGCGTGATGTTCTCCCTCACCGCCGCGCGTCGCATCTGCTGCTCCTCCACGACGGTGAGAAACAACCGCAACGTGAAAAGGTCGACGCGTCTCGTCAGATTGTGGAGACTGAGCCCGGCCATGTCCTCTCCTTGGTCTTCTCGCTCGGCTGGATTGCTGAAATGAGCCATAGAGACTAAGCCGGGGGGGATCGGGCGTCAATTGGGAGTCGAAGAAGAGGCGACCGGGACAGCCTCGGCGATATCGGTCATATCCCCAGGGGAGTCGAGAAGCAGAGGTCGCCCCGACATTGTGCGGCGCATGAGACGATCCGTGCGAAGCGGGCACGCGCCATCGGTTTACCGGATTCAGATCACGTTCATTTCCCGCAATTTTCCGATTTCACCGTCGTCCATACCCAACCACTCGTGCAGGACGTTCGCGTTGTGCTCGCCCAGACGCGGCGGCGTCTTGGCTTCCGGTTCCGGAACATCCGACATCTTGACCGGGTTGCCGGCCACCTGAATGGGGCCCCATACCGGGTCGTCGAGCGTCATGAGCATCTTGCGTGCAGCAACGTGCGGACATTCGAACAGGTCTGGCACGTCGTTCACGTTGGCGCAAGGCACGCCGCCCGCGCGCAGCTCGGCCAGTGCCGTTTCGCGTGATCGATCCGCGAGCCATGCGTCGATCTCGACATTCAGGTCGTCCAGATGCTGCTTGCGCAACATGCCATCGGCAAATCTCGGATCGTCCGGCAGGTTCGGGCGGCCGATGACTTCCGCGAACCGTTTCCAGATGTGTTCGCCCAGTACCGCGATGACGATATACCCGTCTTTCGCACGATAGGTTCCGAACGGCGCGGTGACTGCGTGCACACCGGGGGGCGATGTCCGCTTCGTTGCCGAATACATCGCGACGGAGATTTCGTTCAGGATCAACGACGCATCGACCATCGAGATGTCGATTTTTTTGCCCTTGCCCGTCGTATGCCGATGCAGGAGCGCAAGCACGACGCCATAGAGCGCCAGGATCCCGCACTCGATATCGGCGAGCGAGAAGCCCAGATAGGTCGGTCGGTCGTCGCTCCGCTCGGGACGATACATCAGCCCGCTCATCGCCTGTCCAACGATATCGAACGCCGGGAAGTCACCGTACGGACTGGGCAGTATGTCGTCGTGTCCGAACCCGGAAATGGCGCCGTAGATCAAGCGTGGATTGATCTTGCTCAGGTCCGCATACCCGAGCCCCATCCGGTCCATCACGTTCGGCCGCAGATTCTCGATCACGACATCGGCTTGCGCGGCGAGTTCGGTGAAGATGCGCCGGCCTTCCGGGTGCTTGAGATCGAGCGTGACACTCTTCTTGTTTCGATTCGCCCGTAAAAAGGCGAGGCCGCTCGGCTTGCCGTCCGCGTCCTTTTTGACAGGATTCGTGCTACGGGAAAAATCGCCGCCCTCGCGCGTCTCGATCTTGACGACTTCCGCGCCGGCATCCGCCAACCACATCGAAGCAAACGGCGCCGCGATGAAGTTTTCGACGGTGAGTACCCGAATGCCGGCCAACGGCCGATCGGCACCTATCTTCGTTCCGACACGCGAATCATGAATTGTCTCCTCCATCACATCTCCTTTTCATTCATCTTTGGAATCGTCCACGCGCGCTCACCGAATCGCCTCTCGATTGCGCAGCGCATCAATCTCATGTTGGGCAAACCCCCAGTCGAGCAACGCTTCGTCCGTATGCTCGCCGATCCGGGCGGGGGGCCGCTGGATCGCACCTGGCGTGCGGCTGAAGCGCGGTGCCGGGCCGGGCTGTACCACGCCGGCCACTTCCTGAAACGTTGCTCGTGCGACGTTGTGCGGATGCTTCGGTGCTTCCGTCAATGAGAGCACCGGCGCAATGCACACGTTGGTTCCGGCTGCGAGGTTGCACCACTCGTCCCGGGTCTTCTGCCTGAATATCTCGGCAAAGCGTGCGCGCAGCAGCGGCCATCCGTCCGTGTCGTGCTGCTTCGGAAGCGCTTCGTCGGCCACGCCGAGCAGGGTCAGCGTCTCGCGATAAAAGCGCGGCTCGTTGGATGCGAGCGATACGTAGCGGCCGTCGCTCGTTTCATAGACCTGATACCAGGGCGCGCCTGAATCCAGCCGATTCGAGCCTCGCCGGTCGATCCATGCGTTGCCGGCATGCATCCCGTATATCAGGGTCATCAGCGACGCGGAGCCGTCGACCATAGCCGCGTCGACCACCTGCCCCTGTCCGGAGCTCCGGGCCTCGAGCATCGCACTGACGACCCCCAGCGCAAGATAAAGCGAGCCGCCGCCAAAATCTCCGACGAGATTGAGCGGTGGCACCGGCGGGCCGTTTTCGGAGCCGATGGAATGGAGCGCGCCGGTCAATCCGATGTAGTTGAGGTCATGGCCGGGCGCGTCTGCGAGCGGGCCGTCCTGCCCCCAGCCCGTCATGCGGCCGTAGACGACCTTCGGATTGACCGCGAGACAGTCGTCCGGGCCAACGCCAAGCCGTTCGGCCACACCGGGACGAAAACCCTCGATGACGGCGTCTGCGCCCTCGACAAGGCGCAAGATCACCTCGACTGCCGCGCCATTCTTCAGATCCATCGCGATCGAGCGGCGGCTACGACGCAACAGGTCGAACCGGCTTTCCAGCAAAACACCGCTGTCCGACGGCACGATACGGTCGATTCGCAATACGTCGGCGCCGAGATCGGCTAGCAGCATGGCGCAGAACGGCAACGGTCCGATGCCGCCGATCTCGACCACCTTGAGACCCGCCAACGGGCCTTGGCCTTTGCAGCGTTGCAAATTTGTCTCCGATTTTTTTTGCGGGATCGAGTATCGCTACCCCGCCTCTTGTATCCGAGCCACTGCCTGCCTCGGAAAGCGACGCACCATGCGCGTCGGCAATTTGCCGGGGCTACTCGTTGCCGAACGAAGCCCGCCAGCTCGGTCAATCCTAGGGGCGCCCACCGCCTCGTACAAATGCAGATTCGCGAAAGCGGCGTTGCGGTTTCGCGAACGCGGTGCCGCACTGCCAGTTGAGAGCAACTCGAGTTTCACGCGTCGATCGACGAGTCAGACAGCCATTCGTCTGCCATGCCGGGGCTCGACGAAAGCCGGATTCGAAAATAAGCAACTCCGCATTCGAAAAACGTCACTCGAATTACCGCCGCTCCGTACCTACTATTGCCCAGGCAGATATACGGCGCGCCGCGGAGGTTATTGACCTTTCGCCGCCAGACTTCTCGATCCGCCAGCCGGATTCGCACGAATTGCAATGTCGTGCGAATCCGACCGACAGGCGAGCTCGAACGAACTTCTCCATGATTTGAAGGCAATTTCGATGAGCAGTCTTGAAGGGAAAGTAGCCATCGTCACCGGCGGCACCGGTGGGATCGGCAAAGGCATCGCGTTGCAGCTCGCAGCGCGCGGCGCCACAGTCGTGATCAGCGGGCGAAATGCAGCGAAGGCAGAGTCGGTCCTCGCCGAGCTCCGGCAGGCTGGCGGCATTGCGGATTTCCTGTCGGGAGACGTGCGATCGAAAGACGATATGGACGCGTTAGCCGCGGAGACCGCCCGCCGCCATGGCGGCATCGACATTGTCGTCGCCAATGCCGGCGGCAATGACGACGAGGCGCGGTCTCCCCAGGTTCGAGGCGCATTCGCCAATATCGACCTCGCACGCGTTGCGGCGCTGGTTGCCGAGAATACGGCCGCCAAGCTCTTTCCGGTGCAGGCTGCGTTGCCGTACATGCGCCCTCGTGGCGGCGGCAGCGTGATCTTCGTGACGTCGGAAGGCGGCCGGGTCCCCACCCCGGGCCAAACGGCCGTTTCGACATTTGCCGGCGGCCTGATTCGCGCCAGCAAAGTCATCGCCAAGGAACTGGCGCGCGACAAGATCCGGGTCAACTGCGTTTGCGTGACGGTGGTGCGCGACAGCCCATCGTGGGACGCCGTGTTCGGTGCCGACAGCAAGGTATCGGAACAACACCGCAAACAATACGAAAAGGTCGTCGCCGGCTGCCCGCTCGGTGTTGCGGCGCCGACGGATATCGGCCAGGTCGTCGCGTTCCTGGCATCGGACGAATCAGCCTACCTGACAGGTGCAACGCTGAGTCCGACGGGCGGCCTGACCATTCATTGATCGCGCCACGGGTCGTGCGTGAGCTCACAGCGCCGGCATCGGAACATTGACGCCTCGCGCAAGCGCTGCACCGCTCGCACCGAGCCTACGCACCAGATTTGGAGAACTATCATGCGCGGCATGGTCTTTCAGGGAAATTGCAAGGTCGACCTCCTCAACTTCGACGATCCCGTTCCGGGATACGGCGAAGCAGTCATCGAAATGAAGGCGTCCGGCATGTGCGGGACCGACCTTCACTATTACCGCCACGGGATGGCGGAATCGTTGAGCATGCTAGGCATGCGCGACCGGATGGAATCCGACCAGGTCATCGGCGGTCATGAACCGTGCGGCGTCGTGGCCGCGGTCGGCCCGGGCGTCGATCCCGCAACGTTCCGGGTCGGCGACCGGGTCATGGTCTTTCATTACGCGGGTTGCAGCTGCTGCGACCACTGCCGGACAGGCTGGACCCAACTGTGCGATCGCGGCGCGCGCATCTACGGCGTGCTGAGTCACGGCGGGCATGCGAACTACATGAAGGTACCGGTATCGTCCCTGGTCCATCTGCCGCAGGAAGTGTCGTTCAAGGGCGGTGCGGCCATCTCGTGCGGCACCGGCACGGCATACGGCGCGCTGCTGCGTCTGGATATCAGCGCGCGTGACACGCTTGCCGTCTATGGCCTCGGCCCTGTCGGCCTCTCCACCGCTCAACTCGCCGCCGCAATGGGTATCGAGGTGATCGGCATCGACATCAACCCGAGTCGCGTCGAGCGCTCGAAGGCATTCGGCGTCACGCATGGCATCGACGCCAGCAAGGTCGACCCGGTCGAGGAGATCCACAAGCTGACGGGCGGAAAAGGCGTGTCCTGTGCAGTCGAATGTGCCGGTGGTGAACTGCCGCGCGCGCAGGCGATTCGCAGCACGAAAGTATGGGGGCGTGTCGTTCTCGTCGCGGTCGGCGGGAACCTGACCATCGATGCAATGAAAGACCTGATCGGCAAGCAAAGAACGCTGATCGGCTCCTTCACCTTCTCCGAAGTCGGCATGAAGGACTGTGCCCACTTCATCGCCGATCACGGTGTCGAGGTAGACAAGCTCTTTACCGAAGAGTGGCGTCTCGAGCAAGCCGGTGAAGCCTACGCACACTTCAACCAACAAACGAGTGGCAAGGGCGTCATCGTATTTTGACGGCACGCACACCCGTGCCGTCCGGAATTTGGAAAGCGCCGTCGAAGACGGCCATGGAGAATTAGATGACCAAGAGAACGATCGACCTCAAGCATCCCCGAGAGTTCTACATCGGCGGGCAATGGGTGGCACCGTCCACCGCCGAAACGTTCGATGTGCTCGACTGCGCGACGGAAGAAGTCGTGGCGACCGTGGCAAAAGCCGCGTCGGCCGACATGCAGCGTGCAATCACCGCGGCGCGTGACGCATTCGACAACGGCCCGTGGCCCCGCATGACGCCGCAGGAACGCGCGGTCTATCTCGAGAAGTTCGCGGAACGGCTGGAAGCGCTGAACGACGATTTCGCGCGCATCTGGTCGATCGAGACCGGGATCGTGTACAAGATCGCCCAGCCGCGTATCGGGCTGTTCATCAGCGGCGCATTTCGCCAGTACGCAGCAATGGCGTCGACCTTCCCGTTCGTCGAGGAGCACCGGTCGGTTACCGGCAATCTCGGCTATCGCGTCTACGAGCCGGTCGGCGTCGTCGGGGAAATCATTCCGTGGAACGGTCCTGCCGGGTTGATGGCGTACAAGACCGCGCCGGCGCTACTCGCAGGTTGCACACTGGTGATCAAGTCGTCGCCCGAAGCGCCCTGCTCGGCCTACCTGTTCGCCGAGATCTGCGAAGAAATCGGTTTGCCGCCCGGCGTGATCAATGTCGTGACGGCCGATCGGGACGTATCCGAGGAGCTGGTTCGCCATCCCGGCGTCGACAAGATCACGTTCACGGGATCGACAGGCGCCGGCCGCCGGATCGCTTCCATTGCCGGCGATCGCGTCGCGCGCGTCACGCTCGAACTCGGCGGCAAATCGCCCGCCGTCATCCTCGATGATTTCGATGTCGAAGCTGCGGCAAACATCCTCGGGCCGTCCTATTTCGGCTACAACACCGGGCAGATCTGCCACAGCCTGACGCGAGTGATCGTGCCTCGTGCGAAGCACGATGCGATGGTCGAGGCATTGTCGAACATCGCCAAACAGATCGTCGTCGGCGATCCTTTTGCGCCGGAGACGACCTCCGGCCCGCTTGCGAGCGCACGGCAACGCGAAACCGTCGAGCGATTCGTTGCAAAGGGTATCGCAGAAGGTGCAACGTTGGCAGCCGGCGGCAAACGGCCGGCTGGGCTGCAGCGCGGGTTCTTCTTCGAGCCGACGGTATTCGGCAACGTGGACAACCGTTCGACGATCGCTCAGGACGAGATCTTCGGCCCGGTATTGAGCGTCATTCCCGCCGACGACGAAGCCAGCGCGATCCGGATGGCGAACGACACCCCGTTTGGCCTGAATGCCGCGGTGTTCACGAACGATAGCGCCCGTGCGTTGCACGTGGCACGCCAGATCCGCTCGGGGACGGTCGGCCACAATGGCCCGCGCACCGATTTTTCGATCGGCTTCGGCGGATTCAAGCAGTCCGGCATCGGGCGTGAAGGCGGCGTCGAAGGGCTGACCGCGTTCATGGAATCGAAGACCATCGTCATGGCTTGACGGACCGGCCGTTCCCGCTCGGATCGCACATCTATACGGGTAACAGAATCGATGGGTAGCGCGGCTCCCGGATTCCGCGTGGCGGATCGACCGCGCTCCTCTCGACACGCCAGTTCGACTCAGCGAAGCGCCGACGGAATGTCGGCGCTTCATTTTCGCCCAACCTGTACGCATACGTTGACGTTCCATGCAGCGCCCACACGCGCCGCGTGAATCCGTATGCGCGGGCAACTGCCCTCCCCCTCTTTCATTCGATGCAAGCCAGGAATTCACCACTCGTCGCGATACGCGAGGCCGCCCGGCAGCTGGCCGTGACGCCCCGCACCCTGAAGTATTACGAGGAACTCGGCCTGGTGATTCCAGCCAGGAGCAACGGAAGGTACCGGCTCTACAGCGTCGCCGATCTGGACAAGCTCGGACGGATCCTGCGACTGCGCTCCCTCGGGTTCTCGCTCCACGGCATCACCGAAATGCTCAAGCAGCCACTGGCGATCGAGGCCGACGGCCGCAGGCAGTATTCCGCCGAGTCGTTGCACGAGATCTCGTCAGGTCTTGCCGAGCAGATCACCCGCCTGAACGCCCGGATCGTGCAGGTCCGACGTGAATTGAAAGACGCAGAGACACTGCGCAACGAGCTGAACGATGACCTCGAGTACTTGCGGCGACGACTCGCCGGTACCCCTGCGGAAGTGCTCGAAGGTGAACGTCTCGCCGCTCGCGAGCGTCGTTCGGCCTCGTCCGGGTCTGGCAACGGAGAATCGTGATCATGGCGTTCTCCCGCGCACGGTCGCTGACGTACCGTCATCTTCGTCACGACCTTTTTCCATGGGCCATCGCGTTGTCGGTCGGACTCGACTACTTCGACAATACCGCTTTCTCGTTTTTCAGCAGCTACGTGGCCGGCGGGATCAACGTACCTCCGGACGAACTGGTGTGGTCCTCGTCTGCATATGCAGTCGCCTCGGTACTGGGCATTCTTCAACAGCAATGGTTGATCGAGCGAATCGGGTTCCGCCGATACCTCAGCGGCTGCCTGCTGATGTTCGCGATCGGCTCACTGGCGGCATCGCTCAGCGTTACATCATTTCAACTAGCGACGGCACGAGGCTTTCAGGCCTATTTCATCGGGCCGATGCTCGGTACGTGCCGGATTCTCTTGCAGACCGGCTTCTCGCCCAAGAATCGCCCGCCGGCGACGCGCCTGTTCCTGACAATCATCCTGTTGGCGAGCGCCCTTGCGCCGCTAGTCGGTGGCGTGCTCATTGCGAACTTTGGCTGGCATGCGCTCTTTCTCTGCACGACGGTCGCCGGGCTCGCACTGGCCGTATTCGCGTTCCTGGTCGTCCCGCATATCGGCAAACGCCAACCGGCACTGCGCAGCGACACGCATCTCTGGCCCTACCTGATTTTCGCGCTCGCGCTCGGTGCGCTGCAGATCGTCGCTCAGCAGGTCCGCTTCGAGCTGTTCAGCACGTCGCCGATACTGTTGCTCCTTACCGCAGCGGGCCTGCTCGCGCTCGGTTGGGTGGCCTGGCAGCAATGGAACCACCCCAAACCGCTTATTCGGTTGAGCGCATTGCGAGAAGGCCCCTTCAGAGTCGCCATCGTGCTCTATGCGTTCTACTACTACATCACGAATGCAATCGGCTATCTGATATCGAGATTGCTCGAAGGCGGGCTCGGCTACCCGGTGGAGAATGCGGGCCGAATCGTCGGATTCACGTCGCTGTCGTCGATCGTCGTGGCGTTCTTGTATTTCCGATACGCGAAGTTCGTGACGCGCAAGAAGCTGTTGATCGTTCCGGGATTCCTGATGGCTACGTTCATCGCCGTGTGGTTTATCCACCTCCCGCCCGATGTGAGTGTGTCGTGGCTCCTGGCACCGCTGATCGTGCGCGGCTTCCTGTTGATGTTCATCGCTCTGCCGAACGGAAACGTCGCGTTCCAGATTTTCCCGGATCACGAATTTACGCACGGCTACCGACTGAAGAATATCGTCAAGCAGCTTGCATACTCGCTATCGACCGCGTCCATCATCATCCTGGATCAGCACCGCCTCGCGCTCCATCAAACCCGCCTGGCGGAGTTTGCAACCCCTTACAACCCGGTCTTCGAGAACGCGCTGCAGTCGATGGCTCATGCGTTCGCCGAGCGCGGCATGAATACCGCGCAGGCCGAAGGTGCGGCCCTCGGAGAATTCGCGCGCATGGCAGCGCATCAGGCGAGCTTCATGAGCGTACTGGACTGCTTCTACGTGATTGCAATCATTTCCCTGGCCGGCGCCGTCATTGCACTCGTTCAGCGTCAGATAAAGTGACGCAGGCGTGACCGCAGTACGGAACGTTCCGCGCGCCAAGATTGACGCAACTTTCCACGGCGTCAAACTTACAGAGTGCTCGGCGATCACGATGGGCAATAGCAGTCGATCCGGATCCCGGGCCGAGAACGCGGGATCCGGGCGCCTCGATAGCTCACGATGCCTGATCGGTGGCGAATGGTTACGTAATGCTGAAGCGGTGCAATCATGACGATTTCGATGAAAGAGGAAACCTGCCCTTCGTGCTCGAAGGGCAGGACTCACACCTGGACAAGTGCTGACGGCCTGAGGCTCGCCGGCGAATCGTGGGGCGACCCGCTCGGCGCACCCGTCATCCTGCTGCACAGCAGCGGGCAAACGCGTCATGCGTGGAGCGGAATCGGCCACGCGCTCGGCGCGGCCGGCTTTCATGCCGTTGCTTTCGACGCAAGAGGCCATGGTGAATCGGATTGGTCGCCGACCGGCAACTACAGTCAGATCGCGATGGTCCGCGATCTCGAACGCGTCGCGACGCTCTTCGACGGCCGACGACCGATGCTTGTCGGCGCCGGCCTGGGAGGTGGCACGAGCTTGCTCGCAGTCGGGGAAGGCTTTCTTGATGCAGCGTACTGGTGCTCGTCAACATTGCGCCGTGTGTCGAGCCGCACGGTGTCGTCCGTCTGCAGTCGCTGATGCGTCGGCCGGACGGGTTCGAATCTCCCGACGAAGCCGTCGACGCGATCAGGCGGTATCGCCGGAATCCAAAAAATGGGTTCGTTTCAAGCAACGTGAGCCGCAGCCTGCGTCACGACGGAGACGGAAGATATCGCTGGAACTGGGATCCGCATTTTCTCGCGTGGCCCCGCGACCTGGATCGACGCCACGCA
Organism: Arapaima gigas; assembly: GCA_900497675.1. NCBI lineage: Eukaryota > Metazoa > Chordata > Actinopteri > Osteoglossiformes > Osteoglossidae > Arapaima > Arapaima gigas. The sequence continues at coordinate 350,353 of UFQX01000455.1, forward strand.
CGCTATTCCGCGTGTGCGCGAAGGCTCAAGCTGCCGACGTTGCTGGTGCGCGGCGGCAATTCCGACATCGTCAGCGAAGCGGGCGTGCACGAATTCCTCAAACTCTGCCCCCATGCCGAGTACGTCAACGTTGCTGCCGCCGGGCACATGGTGGCTGGCGATCGCAACGACGTCTTCGGAGAGGTTGCAGCGCAGTTCCTCGGTCGCCACATCCACCCCGTCTAGCTAGCGCTGTCGGGTTGTCATCGAATCGGCTCAGCAGGTCGAGCCGTCACATGCGGCCAAAATCGAGGCAGGCGAACGCGTCACTGCTCAGACCATCCGCATCACGTCCTTCGTCGCTGCCCGGGTGGAGCGAAATCCGTTGGCGGGATGCGCCAGATCGGCGTAACCGAATCCGATGCCGCAAACGAACTTCCGCTCGTCTCCGATCCCGAAATATTTTCGAATGAAGCCCGCATGGTTTGCGAGTGCCGCCTGGGGCGTCGTGGCAACGTCATAGGCGCGAGCCGCCAGCAGGAACGACGCGACGAATGCCCCGCTGTCGACGGCTGCGTACTGTCCGAGTTCGGCGGGCATCGTCAGGATCGCCACGTGAGGCGCACCAAACAGCCGGAAGTTCTCCGCAGCCTGCCTGGCACGAGCGACGCGGTCTTCGCGGTCGATACCGAGCGCCTCGTAAAGGGCATATCCGATTTCGCGGCGACGTTCGCCATAGACACCGGGGTACTCGGCCGGAAACGGTATATCGGAATCGATCTCGGTATGCCGCGCGGCATGGTCGACCAGTGCAGCACGGAACCGATCAGTCGTCTCGCGGGATGTCACCACCACGTGCCATGGCTGCACATTGCACCACGACGCAGAACGTTTAGCGATGTCGACGATGCTGCCGATCACACTCGCCGGAACGGCGTCCGGCAAATAGGCGCGACAAGTAAATCGTGACGATGACAAACGATGGATCGTTTCCACGTCTGCCATGGTCCGTTCATTCAACAGCGAGCGATTGGCGCGCTTCTGCATGATGTGTTTCTCCTTCCATTGCTCCGCTATCGACGGCGCGCCTCGACTCAATCCGGCACGTCGCCCGTGGTCGCGTCATTCAGCTGCCCGGATGGGCTTCGCGTGCGAGTCGTTCGCGATGATCGGGGTGTGCGACTGCAATCATCTTCGGAATGCGCTGGGCGAGAGACAGGCCACGCAGATCGGCAATCCCGTATTCGGTCACGATCACGCATCCGTCGCTTCTCGGTATCGTGACCGGCCCCGACAATCGTGTCACGATCCGGCTATGCCGCCCGGCGGTTGACGGCAGCGCGACGATAGGAACGCCTCCATGGCTGAGCTGTGCCGCGCGCAGGAAGTCGCCGACACCGCCGACGGCGCCGACGTACGTGTCGCCAACCATCTCGGCGTTGATCTGCCCGGTCAGGTCCACCTCCACTGCCGAATTGATCGCGACGAATCGGTCGATCCCACGGAGCACCTCCGGGTTATGCGTATATTCAGTACCGCGCAACTCGAGCGCGGGATTCCGATGCGCGAAGCGACGTACCCGCGCGGAACCGATGATGACCCCACCGATCGTGACCCCCGTGTCGATCGACTTCTTCGCGTTCGTGACGACACCGGCCTCGCAGAGCATTGCAACACCATCGCCGATACTTCCCGAATGCACGCCGAGGTCGCGCTTGCCCCGCAATTCCGCCATCACTGCATCGGGAATCGAGCCGATACCTGTCTGCAGCGTCGCGCCGTCCTCGACGAGCGATGCGACATGCCGACCGATTGCCTGCTCGACCGGCCCGGGTTCCGTGACGGGCGCCTCGGGGAACACCGCGTCGGATGCCACCAACAAATCGATATCGTCAGCCCGAAGATACGGTCCACCATGAGTCCACGGAACGTCCGGATGCACCTCGGCGACGATCGCGCGCGCGTGCTTCACCGCCTCGACCAGATACTCGCGCGCAAGTCCGAGGCTGTAGCGTCCCAGGTCGTCCGGCGGCGGGACCTGAAGCATCACGACATCTATCCGCAACCCGCCAGAACGGATCAACCCCGGCAGCTGGGAGTAATGGACAGGAAGAATGTCGAGCACGCCCGCGCGGGCCAGCTTTCGGTTCGATCCGCTCCCGCAGTACGCGAGAAAGTCGAACGCGTCGGCATGCTCGGGGGCAAGTACGTCGGCGAGGCCGATACCGAGGAAGATACGGATCCGCTTCAGATGCTCACGCTGGGCAACGAGCGCGCGCATCAGCGTGACCGGCTCAGCGTGTGACTGGCCCCACATCACGGTGTCACCAGGTCGAACGATGGCGGAAAGCGCTTCGCAACGGCCAGCCTTGCCGGCATCGTGCGAAGACGCCGAAATCGAGGGTTCAGCGTGATTCATACGCGACGAAATCGAAAGTCACGAAGGCCCGGATCCGACGCTGCTCACTGCGTTCGGAACGGTCTATGTGGAATGGGGTAGTCGGCACGCCACCGCGACATGCAAGCTGCTTCTACGAGCAGGTAAATGGGGCCGTCGGGTCCGCTACAGCAGGACTCGAGAGCAGGCTGTGGCGGCAAAGGTGTTCTGTATCGATTGCAGCACTGCCATCGGGACGCGTCAACGCGATCTCGGCCCACGTTCCGTACTTTGGTGTGCGTTGTATCGAGCGCGCGAGGCGACCGCCGCCACTGCTGCTGCCGTTTCAGTGAGGATCGTGCGCAGTCGCAAGCAACACAATACCCGTCCAGACTCCACGCTCGACCAACTTCGTGATCAGTTCGGCTGATGATCCGCCGCATCGCCAACGTCGCCGTCATTTTGAACTGACCTCTTAGCCTAGCCAGCGCGCATCGGGCCAGTCGCCCTGGTCGAACGTCGCCTTCACGCAATCGAGCAGCACACCGACCACGCAGCGCACCGGCGCCGTGGCCTGCCGGCTG